>QJPP01000884.1:0-300072 GCA_003996215.1 Jaltomata sinuosa | reverse complement strand
AAAAAAAAAAAAAAAAAAAAAAAAAAAAAAAAAAAAATAGGAGAAAAAAATAGAATTGAGAGGAGAAAAGGAAAAAAAATAAAAGATTGAGAAAAAAAGAAAAAAACATAGAAGAAAAAAATAAAACAAAAAATAAAAGAAAAATAAAGGTTGAAAAAAAAGAGATAAAAGAAAAAATAAAAATCAAAGAAAAATAAAAAAAGAGAAAAAAGAAATAAATATAGAAGTTGAGAGGCAAATGAGCATGGAGAGTTGTTTAAAATATTTGAGGTATATAGGGGCAAAAAGGTAGTTGTTCTATACATAAAAAAAAGGTAAGACTATTTTTGTAAGACCTTTCTTACGGAGGACAAAAATGCAAAGTCACTCTCTTTGAGGGTTATTTGTGTAGTTGTCCCAAAAGCCAGAGAAAGCTCGTGGATCAAACGCCAAAGATTTCTCTACAAGCTTCAAGCACTCAAGCATTTCTCTACAAGTTACAGAGATCAAGACAGAGATTCAATAACAAACTCAAAAGCCCTTGAATTCAAGTATAAGTCAAGATCAAGCTCAAAAGTCCTTGAATTTAAACTCAAAAAGAAGAATCAGAGAATTCATAGAGATTGTGACACTCATATATTGAAATTAAATACTACGATTGTTATAATATTTTTCTGTCTTAATTATTATTTTCTCGACACGAATTTTATTGTCTACACCACCCTCATATCAAAATTACAAAAGCACCCAAAGATCGCTCAAGAAATTCAAATTTCATTTTCAAAAGTTGGTTTTAGATGTGAATTTACCTATGCGCAATCCAATTTAGTTTCAAGCATTTTGTTTTCCTTTTCATACTGTTTTACATTTTACTTGAATTAAAGGTCTATCAAAAACCTCTCTAGCTTCACAAGATAGGAGATAAAACTGCGTACACAAAGCAAGTAGTAACCTAACCTTCGGGAATTTCTTCAAGGGAGGACCCTCATCAGCCTCCCAAAACCCCCTTGTGGAATTACAGATATGTATTAGTACTAAAATTTTAACACCGTACACTTTCATGTGATTAAAAACAATGGTGAAAGATTGAATAAAAACACGTCTAAGTAAACTTTTATAATATAATAGTCGAAAAGGAAAAAAATGATTTCAGCTATATCAATTAAAAGGAACAATTTATAACTGACCGCTCAATTTTTACTTTATTACACCAGCATCATTAAATTACTCTTCGTAAAGAAAAACTCACAAAACTTAATTTAAGTATCGCGAAAACCACCAAACTACTTATTGTAATAACAAAATAAATCACTCAACTTTGCGTAAATATTATTGAAAACATCTCTGTTGTTTCCTCCACGTGACTTTGTATAATGGTCAAAGTTGAGTAATTATCTAATAAATTCATGATACTCAGGCAATGTTGAGTGACTATCACTATAGTTTAATTATTTTGGTGCAATAAAAGTGACCATACTTGAGAATAACCCAGAATTAAACAAAAGGAAAGAGGGGGAAAGGGTAAGGGAAAAACAATTTGTAGAACTGGTTTCAGCTCTCATTTGTAGAACTGGTGTACAAAGGGTATTCTTGGCTGATCATCACTTGCACCCATATTTTACTTTCTGAAGCCATTGGCAAACGACTGAGACCCTAAACTGCCTAAACTTGTATTCCTTCCTAGTATTTCACTAAATTAATACATTGATTTGTACAAGAGAGCTGATTACATTGGTGAGAGACTACTATTTCCGCGAAGAAATGCTGTGTTGACCTGCTGAAGACACTGTTCCATTACTTACAGAATGGTGATGATCTGTTTTTACCCTCCGATAGAAAAGCACATAAGCAGCAGCAGACTTCACATCTTCTTCATTAATCGGTGATATGTGGCTATCATCAAAGTTGTACCATCTATTTTCATCAAGAAGCTGCATGACAGAAAGAGTAGCATATTAGAATGTACAACTCTGAAGACATATTGGACAATTTTCATTTTGAGAGATAATATTGGTCTAATAGATATTGCAACACGAGAACAAATCACTTGAGATGCAGTACCAGGAGGCCTGTTCTGGAGGGATTTGTGACAATTGAACAATTAACGAGTTTTTTTTTAAGAAAATGAACGGTGAAAGATAGCCTCCAATAAGGAAATTTTAACCAATTTCAACCTTCAATGGGATTGTATCCATGATGACCACTTACTTAGAAGATTTAATTACTGATTGTTCCATATCATTCTAATTTTAGACTAAGATCTATGTTATGCAACAAGAGAGCGCTACCTGAGACTTCACGGAACTAAAGGCGGGATTAGAGACAACTACTTGCATTTCACAATTACGGACCTTGATATGAGCTGTGTAGTGTCCACTTCCCATCCCACCATAGTGATTTGTTAGTGCATACAGTTCATAGAGCTGACGTCGAGAGTTGTTCTTGTTGGCCACATATTTTGTCAAGTCAAAATCATGAATAGGAAAATTTACAAAAGTTTCCAGCTTATGCTTCATGGACCGGCTGTAG
The DNA here is from genome assembly GCA_003996215.1 of Jaltomata sinuosa. Taxonomy (NCBI): domain Eukaryota; kingdom Viridiplantae; phylum Streptophyta; class Magnoliopsida; order Solanales; family Solanaceae; genus Jaltomata; species Jaltomata sinuosa. The sequence continues at coordinate 297,564 of QJPP01000884.1, read as the reverse complement.
GAAAACCTCTTCAGGTGGATAACAAGCACTTCAGGAAGCCTCCAAAGATCCAACTTCTTACTTGCTTGTCTTCGCTCTTTGCATGTAGGACAATACCTTTAACATATAAGCGCAAAAATTGATATAATCAATCACTTGAAAAGGAAAAACTAACAAAGCTATCATGAGAGATGGTATGAGTAAACTCAGGCATATAATGAGAATAGTTTGTCTTTATTTGTGAACATTCTGGCAACATGAGCAACGAGAACAGGAAGAAACTAACCACATATCTTCAGGGACCAATGGCTCTTCACGCAAGAAAGCTTCCAAGCAACTGTACAATGAAAGAGGTTCAGTACGGGCTTTCTTTGTAGCTGGTCCATACTTTGTGACTTCCGGCAAATTCTCTATGTAACGAGTATCATAATTTTCCAAAAGCTTCTGAGACCAATCAGCAAATACAAGTATTGACATTGACGATGAGGACAATTTGACAGACTTATCTTCCCCTACAGTTAGGTCAATGCATGCATTATTCTCATCAACCAACTGCAGAGGTAGTTTCTCCAAGCTCACCAGTTTTGAGCTAGGCACATCCTTCTGTCTTGGATCATCATTCGCTAGACTAGAGTCTAAACCGGCTTCACTAGAAGTGGCAAGACGGGATGCATTGGTGGCTGCTGCTGCTGCTGATGTCTTAGAGCGAGAAACACAGTTAAATCCAGGATTTTCTGTTCTTAGCATAGGCGAGAGCATTCTGTGAACTATCAACTGTATATCGCCTCTTGTGATGACATCATCACAACAGATTGGTGAAACAAGAGGTGTTCCATATGGCTTCCACCCAACATTACTTTGAGAAATACCAATTTCCCTTCAAAGAAAAGAGAGAAGGTTGCATATATGCTCTTACTAAAATAGCATTTTGAATACCAAACATCAACAAGTGCCTTGGAGAATTGGAAAGAGACTGAAGAAAACAGGAAGTGCATATGCATACCGTTCTTCCCGACGGTGGATCAGTTGAAGAAATTTCGAGTTCTTTGTTAATTTTAGAATCTTGTAGGCAGCAAGGTGATCATCATCTTTTATAGAAGACAGAGATATTAGAGGATCCTCCAGAAAACGATGAATCAAATGGCCGCGTATCTATGAGCCGCACAAGAAACAAGTTAATCTCAATTAGGCATCCAGTATATCACGCTTAAATGGTAACTTGATTAATCAGAGGACTAACCTCAGCAAGCAAAAGTTTCTCATTGTGCTTTAAGGAACAAGAATTACCAAGTGCCTGAATCAAGTCCCTGCAACGCCCCTGCTTTGGTACCGTAACGGTGCAGGCAGCTGGCAGTGCACTTCCGTCACAAGTAAAAATTGTTACTGTCATACTACGGGTTGTGGCAGATTGAAGCGGCAAGGAGAGATACATGAATGGATCAAATGTTACAGAAACTTTATTACACACAGGACACACTAGAGTTGACTTGTATTGGCCCTGTAAAACGGGAAGGACATATAAATTCCATAGCCAAAGAAGGATAAGGAAAATAACATTCTTATTAGTTTGTTTTTGTTAATTTCTTTCTTCCTTTTTTAGTTTACATAAGTAATACTAGTACTACTAAAGCAACTAACAGTTTTTACATGTCAGACTCTAGGGTGGGTGTGGGTGGGTGGGTGGGTGAGTGTGTGTGTGATGGGGGGGGGGGGGGGGGGGGGCAGGGATATTTGTTCTTGAAGGCTAAATCAAATTGAACCTGGTTGCTTGAGGCATGAAAATAGCCCTAGATATTTTTGTAGAAAGAAAACCTGGACTATAAGAAAAGGACAGTATAGTAGAAAAAATGCAAAGCTTAGTCAGCATTTTAGCACTTAAAAGGAAAGTGAACTTCACAGAAGCAGAAACATAAAGCAAATTTAAGATCAAATAATTTATTTAGCAATAACTTGATAGGAACCAACGCCCAATAGTTGTTCACAGTAAGAAGCAATCTTCTAAATAATCAAATTGCTGACTCATCCAACTAGTCACTTGAAATGGCTAGCCCAGCAGAGTGTATGCTCCCATCATTAGTCAGGTATTAACATTTTCTCACAATATGTTACTCACTTGGCATACATCCACAATTATGGAATCATTTCGGGCAATGTGATTTGCCCAATACTCATCAGCAACTTCTTCATCAGGTCGGCCATCTGCATCTTTCGATTTTATGTAAGGCTTGTGTTTAACACGATTTAAGTCTTCATGAAGTCCATCCAACAAAAATGCAAGGAGTTCCTGAAGAAAAGAATTTTGAGTGTACAGGAAACCCTATTCATAGAAGGTCAAAGTGGTGATAATTTCTGCCTATATACTCCACCTGAGAGTCATGCTGGTTGTATCCACTAAATTGTGGGGCAAAGCGAGCAAGCTTTGCCTTAAAAGGACGTGGGGCAACTGGAGTTCTCCCTGGTGCCCACAATTTTCGTAGTAAATCACCAAATGCTAAAGCCAGCTCACCCTGTGCATTTAGATCAAAAGTCAAAAGTCAATAGATTTTCCGACTAAATTATTAATCAGAAAGGTTTCCACTCCACCCTTACGATTTAGTTGACAATTTTTTCAGTATCCCAGCCGCCTCTAGGGACAATATATATATACGCTTAATACATTTTAGCCTATAGCAATTTTTGTGACTAAGCAAATGGTACTGTTCTTAGTAAACCTTTCACCTGTCCAAGATCAAATTTGAGAAACTACTTTCAAATAGGATTTGCTTGAAACTTACAACCATCCCCAGAGGATTCTGCCGGTTTATCTCCTGATAGTAATCTTCTCGAAAGTACCGAGCAAATTCGGGAGTATGAACAAGACATTGTATGGCACTATTCATGAAGCAAGTGTTCCCAAGGTTCAACAACCCTGTAAGACCACAAGCAGATCCCCTCGTACTAACACCACTGCTCCCGTAGGTCTTGTCTGTTCCTGAAGAAGCAAGTTGCTGTGACTGCGACAACTCTGCAGTGCCATTTCTAGTTGAACCTTTGCTCAGAGACAACCCTTCGGCATTTGAGAAGTTCGACTGAGATGGTTTCACAAGAGCCACGGTTCCATTATCTGCTGTTCCATTTTCGTGAAAAGGATTCACACCACCAGCTGAGTTACCATTAGCAACCTCAACCAAAATCTGCTTCAATGTAATCAAATTGCAAAACAGGGGGGATAAGTCTTAGAATGCTAGGGGAAGTTTGGAAACAGCAAAGTGAAACACCTTCACAAGAAACAGAAGAAATAATCACTTAGGTGGCAGTATTTTTCTTATCCTTTTTTAACAAGTTGTTGGCAACCCATGTAAGATTCTAATTCATTGTCAACCAGTACACTGACCTTAATAATCTTCCGACCCCATGATCTCATCTAGGGGTGACAAAATCAGCCCATAAAATCATGATCTGCCAACCTGTTTAGGTTGGGGCGGGTTACTGACCCGCTTATTTTATTAACTCAACTCATTTTGACCCGCTTGATTCAGCCGATTTTAAAACTGGCTTGGTATGCAGTCCAGGTTGACCAATGAGAAACTTTGTCTAAATATTTTTAAAAGGACATTTCTTTTTGTTTGATACGTTATACATAGTCATAATATAAGGAAAAAAGTTTTATTAGGTACTCAAAAAGAATTGTAAGAAAACAAACAAACAATCTAAAACATAGTAAGAATTGGGTTGGGTTATGACCCGATTTTTAGCTCATTTCACCCAAGTTGTTTCTTCCCAAGTAACTTTTGAGCGGGTCACTAACTCAGCCCATTTTGACATGCCCAAATTCAGCCCAACCTGCTCATTTGATACCCTAATCTCATCATTCATGTTTACACAAGACTGACCCATTTAGTGACACCATGAACTCAAATAGAAGAAACAGAAAAAGAAAATGCCATTTTATGTACTAGAAATTGCACTAAACTAATCATTACACTCTTACCCTTTACCTTTTCCAAAAAAGAAAAAGAAAAAATCATTGCACTCTTCAGGGATTTCTGCTATAAACTATAACAGTTAGATTCAGACGTATATAGAACTTAAATGTTTATTCAGTCATACTGGAAATGCATGGCAGAAATTTACTCAAAAAAATAATGAATAGGCCCATATTTTTTGGGGTCCATTACTCTTTTTGGGAGGGAGGTAATGGTGGCGATTGGGTCAGCTTGAGCACACCTCGATCATTCCACGGTGTACATGATACCTCCCACCAGCACAGGTGCCGATTAACTCTGCCCACCAAGGCTTAGGTAGATGGAAAGCAACCACCTAGTATTTTTTTGTCTCTGCTGGGATTTGAACCTTGATGTCCAACATTTGCACCTACTTCACTTCAGGGTCCATTACTTTAGAGGCCAGAAACTAGGAAACCAAAGAAAGTGAAAGACAATTACTCTGGTTCAAAATGGACCCAACTGCAGACCAATCTCTGACTATCTTCCAACTTGTCTCACAAAGTCATGCAACGGAGAGGACACGCATCCACTCATTCATTAGCTCTGTTTCTTTTTCCCTTTTATTATATTTGATGGGTAATCAAGGGAAACACAAGAAATTTGAACCTTACACGACTGCCACGAAATATCTTTGAATTTATCACAAAAGAAAACTACCATGAATAGATTCAAGCACTGCATCCATATATGTAAAGTTTGCGGAGAGCTCCATTCCACATCTCCAAGAAGTAATATAAAGGATACCAAAGAGCCATTCTTTTATAACTTTTTTCCAGATGTAGCTAAATGCTAGAGAAATACTTGACACTCAAGCAAAACTGAACAAATAAATGTAAATATAGCTTTACTGATGGATAAACCAAAGAGCATTGAAGTTACACCAGATTTCTAGATCTTTAACTGGTTTGTCTGTGCAGAGATAATAGTCTTAAGATAATTAATTGCAGCATACAGAAACATACATCCTGATCCATTTGTATATTTGCATCATCGAGCGTCTTATCCATGTCATTCATCAAAGCATGCTTTTGATGGCTAAAGTAATCCCAAATGCATACCTGAAAAGAACAGAATTTACAGAAGTGAAGAAAAATTAAAATCTTTCTAGAACCCACTGAAGACTCGAAAATGTATACAAACAGATTCTCTTACTAGTTCTGGATTGAGAGAGAAAATCTCACAAGCTTTCTTATGAAGTTGTCTAATTGTTTCCTGCTCAAACAAAACAACAAGGAAATGACCTCTTAAACAACATCATAAGGTTATAGGCTTCATGATTAAATAAGGATAATTTTCTGTAAGGTTATTTCTCTTTAATTGTTTTTTCACTGTCTCATTGAAAGAGGGGATGGAAAAGCGGACTTTTTCTTCCCCTCTTTCAATGAGACTTAAAAAAACAATTAAAGAGAAATAAGTGTACAGCCGTTGTTTTTTAATGCTTTATCAAAAATGGGTTGTGTTTTAAATAAAAGGTCTAATGATCTTACCTTTTTACTTATTCTTATGGTAGAACGTTCATCTTTTGGCATCAGATGTAACTGAAGGCGCAGAGGATAAACTTCTACAGCCAACTCAGTCTGAGAGAGACCAGAGTTGATCACCTTCCGTGGCAATATAGGACCTCCTCTGTACCTAAACCAAGAAATGTGTGAGAAATTTAAGAGAAAAATATTAATGAATTGCATATCTACATTATTACACTAAAAACCCTATTTATAGACACTACAATCCTTTTCCAAGTAGGATTCTATACAATTCTTATTCCTACTCCTATTCTAACACTCCCCCTCAAGCTGGTGCATATAGGTCAGATGTACCAAGCTTGTTACATATGTAATTAATACAAGGACCAGTGAGGGACTTGGTGAAAATATATGCAAGTTGATCACTCGATTTCACAAATTTTGTAACAATATCTTGGGAGAGTATCTTTTTTCTAACAAAGTGACAATCAATCTCAATGTGCTTAGTCCTCTCATGAAATACCGGATTTGATGCGATATGAAGGGCCGCTTGGTTATCACACACAAGTTCCATTTGATTGATTTCTCCAAATGTTAGCTCTTTCACCAACTGTTTAATCCAAACAAGCTCACAAGTTGCTACCGTCATTGCTCGATATTCTGCTTCTGCACTAGATCGAGCAACCACACTCTGTTTCTTACTCTTCCAGGACACTAAATTACCTCCTACTAAAACACAATATCCGGATGTAGCAAGTCTATCATAAGGTGATCGTCCCCAATCAGTGTCTGTATATCCAACGATCTGTTCATGACCTCGATCCTCGAAGAGTAGCCCTTTACCTGGAGCTGACTTAATATATCGCAGAATGCGAAAAACTGCATCTCAATGACTATCACTGGGAGAATCCATAAACTGACTTACAACACTCACAGCTTTGGAAATGTCAGGACTGGTCATTCTGAGATAATTCAACTTACAAACTAGATGCCTGATATGGACTGAGCAACCTCAATACCTAGAAAATACTTCAATCTGGCGAGGTCTTTAGTCTGGAAATGCTGAAAGAGATGTTGCTTTAAACTAATGATATTGTCTTGATCATTGCCGATAATAATGATATCATCAACATAAACCACCAAATAAATACACAAATTTGGAGCTGAATGTCGATAAAACAGGTGATCAGCTTCACTACGACTCATGCCCATGTGAGAAATATAAGAGAAAAATATTATTGAATTATGTATCTACATTATTACACTGAGACCCTATTTATAGACACTACACTACAATCCTTTTCCAAGTAGGATTCTATATACTTTTGTTTTGTTTTTTCTTTTTGAAATGGTAACATTTTTTTATTAAGTCAAAAGGGCTTGTTAAGGCTAAAGTTACAAGGAATGCAATCTAAGTAAAAGCTAAACAAAATTTTGTTAGATAGCTAAAGAGACTCTAGGAACTGTATGAGAGTCTCTGTGTCACTTATATATTCTTGTTTACACCAAAAATGCAAAAGCAGAATACAATTAAGCTTTATGTTCTGGATAGGGTTGCTTTTGTTCCCAAAACATCTTGAATTCCTTTCCTTCCCGATAGTCCACCATATGCAGCCCAGGATCATACTCCAACTGGTTTTTTGAGCTTTTGTTCCTCCTTTCCTACTCCAGATAGATAGCATATCTAGTGTATCCATTGGCATTGTCCAGCTCAAACCAATCATTGCTAGAAATATATCCCACAGTTGAGAAGTCACCTTACAGTGCAAAAAAGGATGACTATTTGTTTCTGCATTTCTTCCACATAGATGGCAGATAGAGCAAAGATGTATTCCCCTTCTCTGCAGTCTGTCTTGCGTCAAGCAAGCCCTCTTAACTACCAAACAAACAAAACATGCCACTTTGTATGGTATCTTGGCCTTCCATAGTTGCTTCCAAGGCCATTGCACACTAAGATCGTTGTTATGGTTCCTCATATGATATGTTGTCTTGACCGAAAATTCTCCTGAACTGTATCTCAACCACCATAATCTATCTTGCTCTAGTGAGACTCCATTGAAGAGATTGAGTGTGTTAAGGAATCCTATGAATCTGTCCATCTCCCAATCATTTAAAAGCCTTCTAAAACTGAGGTCCCAACCTTGATTATTCCAAGCTTCACTAATATTAGCTCTTGGTTGTTGATACAGTAAGAAAACATCTGGATATTGAAGTCTGATTGGTTGTTGATTCAGTAAGAAAACATCTGGATATTGAAGTCTGAGGGGGGCAGATCCTAACCAGTTATCTTTCCAAAAAAAAATCTTTTGACCATTCCCAAATTTGAGTCCAATATTGATACTAAAAATCTGCCATAGATTTCTAATAGTCTTCCAGACACCGACTCCATATACAGATTTAACTGTTTTGGTCTTCCATGCATCTTTTTTTTTTGAAACTGGTAAATATTGTATTCCTCAGCATTAAGGAAATGCTGGCCACCTTGGTCTTCCATGCATCTTCGTCTCCATACTTCTCTTTAATCACCTTCTTCCAGAGAGATTGGTCTTCATTTGAATATCTACAAAGCCACTTCATGAGCAAACTTTGATTTTGCTTCCTTAGATTCTTTATACCAAGCCCACCTTGTGTTTGCTAAGTGTCAGGGTTTTCCATTTGACAAGGTGGATGCCTCTTTTATCCTTGTTTCCTTGCCACAAAAAATTGCTTCACAGCATATCCATTCTCTTTTCAACCTGAGGGGGAATAGGGAAAAGAGACATCATGTAGGTAGGTAGAGCATCGAGGAAACTGTTTATGAGAATTAGCCTGCCACCTAAAGAAAGATACTAGCTCTTCCATCTGGTAAGTTTCTTCTCACATTTCTCTAAAACCCCATTCCAAATGTCTATGGATCTGCTATTTGCTCCAAGTGCCATGCCAAGGTAAATTGTAGGCAAAGATCCCACTTCTCCTCCTAATATTCCCACACATTGCTGGAATTCTTGAGGATCATTAACGGGAAACATCGAACTCTTCCTCCAGTTAACATGTAATCCAGAAACCCCTTCAAAGATAGTCAAAATAATTCTCAAAGTCTTCATTTGCTTCACATCTGCGTCGCATTAGGATAATTGCATCATCAGCATACAGTAGGATTCTATATACTATTCATATTTCTACTCCTATTCTAACAAAATGGTTATTCTATTTCCTCAATAGTGGCTTCAACCGAAAATGGCTATCAAATTTCCTAAATACAGCTCCTAGGAACCTTTAATGCTTTTGTATGTTAAATACTTGCCACTTTAGTCCTTGGCCCTACAAACCTAACAACACCCAAAAATATCTGTGGTGGCTTCAACAATAGCTTCCTCGGTAAGTGTTAACCCTTAACACTACTACTTTTCTTCGCTTCCACTTCTCTTCAAGTCTCTGTTTTCATAACCTTTTCGATCACTTCCATTTTTCTCAGTCCCATTAATCCAAATATTGTGTAATTCAAAAAATATTGGAAAAGATTAATAAATTTTTACTGTTGTATGAACAGTATTGTACATGTAGGAGTTATTGAGTGCGTACAATTAAGAAAAACGGAGGAATGAAAAATTATAAACTCAAATTACACAATATTTAGATTAATGGGGGCTGAGAAAAATGGAAGTGATCGAAAAGGTAATAAAAACGAAGATTTGAAAAAGAAGCGGAAGCGGATAAAAGTAGTAGTGTTAAGGGTTAACACCTATAGAGGAAGTCTGTTGAAGCCACCGTTTATATTTGATAGATCTTTTTTAGTGTTGTTAGGTTTGCAGGGCCACGGACTAAAATGATAAGCATTTAGCATAGATAAAGGACCATGTCCGTAAGTTGTTATATATCAGGGACCAAATCAATCTAAGTCCATACATTAAGGACTAATTTGATCATTTTCTCGATTAAAGACTATCAAATAAGAGAGAAGATTAAGGTGGTTGGTAAAATGAAGAGAAATTGTGGCTTACAGAGGACACATGCCTTTAGAATCAACAATTTGCAAGGGGAAACAGTCAACAGCGCTTATGGAAGCGAAAATAAGAGATGGTCAACAAATCAAGTTTCATTGTTTCTTCTCTCTATAACCTTTTTCTAATTTTATTTTATAACAGTGCCCTTTTCTAATTATAGCTGTAGATAGTGAGAACATTAGTATAGGAGCTTATAATTAAAGAAGGGACCATATTTAAAAGAATATTGTATTCTGGGAACTTGTCATTTCCTGAAACCTGTACCATCCATTCTATTACGCCCTTGTTAGAAATCTAAAAAATGAATGAAGAAGAAAAGGCCAGTGAAAAAAGGTATAGTCCAGCGACACATATAATGGACAAATGGTGAGTTCTCGGGACACCCTCAGTTGGGTGTGAAAGTTAACCATCTCCCCAATATTTTGGTGCATGTCACATGTTCAAACCCTGCAGCAGACAAAAGCCTACTATTGAAATGAAGAATGTTAAGAGGGGTAGGCCCATTATCCATCGAGTTTCGAACCATGCAGCTGCCACCGGCTCTCAGGATTTTCTCGATTATAAGAAAAACTACATAGAAGAAAGCCAAGCTAAGTTTTTCTTGCATGAACTCTAGTAGTTTCACAAGGACACAAACTACATATATGTTGTGGAAAGGAGAAGAAGAGTAGCCATGGGAAATTTTTTTAAAACTTGTTCGGGACTCAATGGGTGATGCTGCATACAGCAAAGAAGTTCTTTAACTGCCGGGGGGCTATAGGTGTGCAAAGAAAATTAAAAAGACAGGGAGAACTATCCTAGCTTGTATAGTGTTAATCCTTTGGAATGAAGGAGCAGAATACGTGAAGACAAGACAACAACAATACATCATCTTTTGAAGAAAAAATGCTTAGGACTTTTGGCGTAAACATGAAAATATATATGAGTAGTAGGACAAAGCGATATTATTATTTTTTTGCAGATCTGATTTTGTAAAAGATTCTCCTTTTTTTGTATCCTCCAGCACTAGTGTAGTGCTTGGCTATTTCACTTGTGAATAGTACTTGCTATACTTTTATTTTAAAAAAAAGGACACTGCACGTTTACATGTCATTTATTTTATAAGCTTTTATTATAACCGAGAAATCCCCGAGGGCATGACCAACGCAAGATTCAAAACTCGGTGGACAACATATCTGCCTCTCTACCCTTCTCCACTTAAATACTAGGATTTTGTTTGCAACAAGGTTCGAACCCGGAATGTATGCCTAACCCGCACATCATGGCATTGCACTTTTACCAATAGACCAAAGCCTTGGGAACCATTTATTATATAAGCTATTGCACTAAATAATTTACATATGTATGATTAGCATATTACAATCCCAGCTTACTTAAAGCTCAGAATTTATTTATTTTTTGACAATGTTAAAGCTCAGATATTGTAGGTAACCAATTCACGGATAAAGGAGGAAACACTTGAACCAAGACATTTTACATCATCTACAATTACTCCAACCCCACACCACCCAAACCTGACCAAGCAACAAGTGAAGGGCAGTGTTGTCAAAGGTGAAAAGCCCTAGAAAGCACTCCAGGTCTATAAGGGCTTTAAGCACAAAGCGCAGCACAACTTAAATGTGGGTAAAGTAAAAAAAGTGCAATGATTGGAAAAAAAGGAAAATATATATGTAATTCTAAAGAAAAGTAACGAATTCAATCATAATATTTTCCTTAACAACTAATACACTTATTTTGCCGATTATATTTGTTGTTTATTACCACTCAATTCAAGATACAACTCATGGGCAATGAGGTGCACGTCTTAATGCCCTTACCTACACTAAAGCGCAGCTTAAGCGAGGCAAAGAACCCGCCCTGAGCTTTTTTGTGCTTCAAGGCGTAAGCGCGCCTTAAACGAGCCTTTGAAAACACTAGTGAAGGGTCAAGTAAAAGGTACTCTTCAAAGTCCATCGGCTCCTACAAAATGTTTTTCCCTCCAAGTCTCTTTGCATAACCACCATAACATTATACTCCCTCCGTTCCCAATTTATATGGCACCGTTTGACTTGGCACAAAGTTTAAAAAAGAAATTATACTTTTGAAATTTGTGGTCTAAAACAAAGCTTAGATATTTGTGTAGCTATAAATCATTTCATTAAGGGTAAAAGAGGAATTTTAAAGTTAAGTTGTTTCTAATTATAGAAAAGGTGACATTCTTTTTGGAACAGACTAAAATGGGAAGTGTGTGCATAAATTGGGACGGAGGGAGTAGTTTTTATTTCGGGCATAATTGCAGCATTCCTTTACATAAATCCAAAGTCCTAAAGTAGCTATATCATGATTTCTTTGAACTATTTATCAATAGTTTATATCTTTCATTTTCTCCAACCTTTGAGTTCTATAATCTAATAACTTAACTGTGTTTTATGAATGTACATAATCCATAACTAACACACAGCATATAAAAGCATACTAAAAGGTATAAGCAAGAACATTTTCTAAAAAAAGCTCACCATTCATATAGTTGATTCCACACTTCCTGAGGAAGTAATATATAATCGGTGCCTTCAACGAGGGTATCATGCAGCTCAATACCCGCACTAGAATCCCCTGAGGTTGCTTCATATATCAAGTCAGAATTATCAATACTGGAAGGCCTCTTCAAAGCACTACAACCACCTAAGCAATGCTCAGAAGCAGATTCATCATTTACAGTATTAGCCTGGTTTTGGTTCACATATTCCAACCATTCTTGCCACCATCTGTAGAAAAAACCCATTAAAATTTTGATAATCACCCAACAATCTTACTCTGCAGAAAAACATTTACATAAACATATATGGCGCATATCCACTCAGAATTTCAAGTGATAATCTGACATTTATAATGAAATATTCAAACAACAAATACATTGAGGTCTGAAACCCATAAGAACTGTTTTCCTAGAAGATCGAAACCTCTCAAGGATAAACCAACAGCCACAATGCTAGAAGAAAAACTCAGAGGTATGAATTCTTTGGGGTTGGCGTGATTAAGAACAAACATGGAATTGAGGATCATTGATACACCAAAGAAGCAAAAACTGCATATGAAGTCTCAGATTGGAGAAATATTAGAGCTCACGTGCCTTGTTGAAGTCTAGAATAGGTTTCCAGGTGGGTAATAGGACAAAGATATCCTTCTGGAAGGATAACTGCATTGGACGTGAGCCATTGATGGACTCGTTTCCTGATCTATTTTAACTGACAGAAAATGCTTCAGCTTCTGTGACACAAAATAGAGAAAATGGGACTTGGAATATCAACTTCAGAAGGAGGAGATCCAATGAATGGGAGGTTTACAGGACTGCTGAATTTTTCAACCACTTATGCACATTCCAACAGCTTACTGTATCAGAAGATGGCAGCATTTTTTTCTGATTAAGTAACAAGATTTTATTACACATATGGGCAGAAACATCTGTATACAAGGAGAATACGAAAAGTAGAAAACCGACAAAAAGATACTTCCTCCGATTCAATTTAAAGAACAGAAATTTTTTGAAACTTGTGATCTAAAACCCCTTTCAAATTAGCTTGTTTTACCTTGATAGAGAGGAAATAAGTTTGTCTTATTCATGAGAATTTACGAAGAAGAGGTCTGGCTCTATGCAGTAAATGCTTTCTATGTGGGAAACAATCAGAGATCATTTGTCGTTTGTTTTTACATTGCCAAATTGCCTTCCAACTGCGGCAGTCTTTCCCAAACATTTTTTTTTTATGATATGGTATTCAGGCCAGCTTGCGCACAACTCGATTATTACATTGGGTACCTGCTACCTCCCACATGCACAGGTACCGGGTAACTCTACTCACCAAGGCCTAGGCAGATGAGAAGAATCACCTAGAATATTTTGCCTCCATTGGAATTTGAACCTAAGACCACACAGTTCTTCTCTCACTTCATATGCAGTGGGCCATGCCTAGTTCATCAACTGATTGGCTAAGCTTCTGGAACAAAATGGGTCTTGCAGTTTTTTGCTTCTGTAATTACTGTACAGCTGTTACCGCACATCTTTCGTGCTTGTTTAGTTGTTTCCTTCTCAAAAAACAAAAAATTGACACTGCTTGTTTATCTGTAACATTACCTTACCTTTTACTAACAAAAATGTCAAGAAGAAGAACATAAACAACTCAATAATGGATTCCAGAGAAGCAGATAACTCCTCAAAGTCCGCACTCTTCTTTAAATAGATCCTATTTCAGTATACCAAAAGTATAATCCCCAATTTTGTCCTTATTGTTAAAATGAAGTTAAATGTGAAAGTTGCATAACTTTTATCCATGTGCCCTAAGGAACAGAAAGTTGCATTTTTCAAATAATACTACAGAAGAAATTAAGGGATGAAATAGCAACATACTTCAGAAGGATCAGTTGTTGCTTTGCAATGCCCACCAGTAAAAAAACATGGCTTATGGTTTTTACTCCTTCTGTTTCATTATATGTGGTGTTTTTTGACTAGGCACAAAGTTTAAGAAAGAAAGGAATACTTTTAGAACTTGTGGTCTTAAACAAGCCATGATATTTGTGTGGCTATAAAAATTTTGAAGCTAAATTATCTCCAAATATAGAAATGTGTCATTGTTATTGGAACAAACTAAAAAGAGAATAGCAACTTAAAAATGAAACAGATGGAGTAATACTTAGTTTTTTTAGAGACAGATAGCAAACTAAGCCTTCTCCTTGTAAGGGTTGTGTTTGCGCCACATTATGCACATCTCTACTGTTCCACCAATACCTGCTAACTCTACCCATCAAGGCTTTAGGTAAATAGGAAGAATTATTATTTTGTCTGCTGGATTTGAACCCAAATCCCCATGGTTTTCACCCACTTCATTGAATACTGGACCACTAGACAACACCTTTGGGTGCAGTAGAGATTACTCTTTCCCCTTTTCAAATTTATTCTTTCTCTACTTCTTTGGGAAGGGGTTGGGGATTTCCAGGGGTAAAAGCCTCTAACAAAATAGGGAGAACCCAGGAACCCTAAAGTTAGTGGGAGGAATGGTATAGTGTTTTATTTCATACCCTAACTGGCATTGAAAATGCTTTCTTAAAATCTAGTATTTTTCCTTTCAAAGTATCCATGGCGCAACAGTAAAGTTGCTCTTTGGTGATGTGCAGGCAATGGGGTCAAGGCTACGAAAAGCATCTTTGTAGAAATGCAAAGGGGAGGCTGCATAGGACTGCAAGCCCTTGTTAATCTTTGTCTTTGCATCGTCGTCTGGATAAAAGACTAAGATGAAATAGTTCGACCCCAAAATTAGCCAGGGGTATGACATACTGTTCTCTCTGATATCCTAATGGCATTCAGAAATGCTCTCTTAAACCTATCATACGACAGATATGGTGCATTGGAAGGGGAAAAACGGTGCTTTATTAAACAGAAGTAGAAAAAAACCCTAGAAATAACACGCCAAAGTAGTCAATTAGTGCAGCAGCTATAGATTAAAAAAAAGGAGCAGCAGAAAGGGTAAATTACCGTTGAGTGATTAGATAAAAAGCATCGCCTTGTTTGGTTTGGGCTTCGGCAGCAATAGAGATATCTCTGACAGTGAGCTTTTCTTCCTCCGGCGTGAGCTCCTTTCTCACCTCCATCATTCCCCTTCTCTTCGAAACTCAAAACTAAACAAACAAACAAATCAGCCTTTATTTCTCTTCACAAAAATCGAAAGCAGGGGATCCTCTCTTTGCTTCCGCCTTTGTTTTCTTTTCTCTCTTGTTGTTTCTTCTGTGGGCAGTAACTACAGGGAGAGAGGCACAACCTAAACTGATTTGAGCCAAAGAGTGGGTTGGGGGGGTCTACACTATTCTACTATTCCTTCTTCTTTTTTTAACATTTTTAAGAGTTAACTAGTTAAGTGTTACGGTTTTTACAGGTGTGTATCGCGTTAATTAATAATAAATATATATATATTCTAATTTAATATACATGTTTTGCACGTGTGTCTTTCGTAAATTAATAAAATTATATATGAAAGAGCAAAAATTTATTAAAAAGTAGCAATGGACTTTAAAATAAATTTTATATCTATTTATATGATATAACTTGTACCAAGAAAAAGACAACCATTAGAGCCTATTATTAAAAGTAATGACAATATGTCAAATCTCATAGTTTTTTCACAATTAAAACAATTGCATATAATTAAATTTTAAAAAAAATTCATATAGAATTAGAATGACTAATCAATTTCTTATGATAGAATGTAACGATCCAAAGAATCTGGTCAAAACTGTAAATAAAACAATTTCAAATTATTAATTGTATACGAGTCATTACAAATAAAAATTACAAAAAACTTCTCAATTAATAGTTATTTATCAAGAATACATGATAATTTATTGTTATAAACTTTAAGAACATACTATAATCATAAAAAGAAACTTCTCAATTAGCAATTGTCTATCAAAAATACATGATAATTTATTTTTATAAACATAAAAAACATACTAAATTTTTTGAGAACTTACCTCAAATCACAAGCAAATTTATCTTTTTAATCATAGATACTATCAAGATTGTAAACATCAAGAACACACTAAAATTTTAGAAAATATACCTCAAATCACAAGCAAATTTAATTTGTCTCTTCAATCATAGGATATAACAAGATTTCACAAAAAAAAAACTTCTCAATTAGCAATTGTCTATCAAGAATACATGATAATTTATTTATTATAAACTTCAAGAACATACTAAAATTTTAGAAAACTTACCTCAAAATCACAAGCATTTATCTCCTTACTCATAAATACTATCAAGATTTCAATTGGTAAAAAAAATTCTATACCTAAACATATTTTTTCTCTACATACGGTAGTTTTGAAAAAATAATCTAAACCTAAATAAAGAGATACAACTTAATATAAATATCATTAATTAATTGGTTAAAGAAATCTTAATTTTAAAGTGACTAATAAAGCTAAAAAAAAATCTGTTTAAAAATCAAATAGACATCTAAATTTAAATTTAAAAAAACTGACTTTTTGATTTATAAGAAAATTCTTTTAAAGAAAAAATCTACCAAAGTAAAACATAACGTGTTTCTTTTAATTATTTAGGGCAGCTTTTTTTTTCTCCCTTTAGAGAATGGTTTTTTTTTTCAAAATTTTTTATTAGGAATTTTTTTTAAAAAAAAGTAAAAAAATAACGTGTTCTTTTTAATTATGTAGGGCAGTTTTTTTTTCCCCTTTATTTTTTGGAACTTTAAGGCAGTGGTTGCTTTTTTTTGGAACTTTTAGAATATAATATTATCAGTGTGGTAATAAATATTAGTATTTATATATAATTTTAATTTTAATTGAGTAAATTAGGAAAAGATGATTTTGTCTATTGCAAGATCATTTAATGAAGGGTAAAAAGTTCAAATCACATTATAAGGTCCTTCATACTTTTAATTTGTCTAGTTTAGTGTACGCGCTTTGCGCGTGTATTCATGTTAGAGTATATAATTTTTTTTAAAAAAAAACTCGATCAACATCTCGATTAGGGGCTTTAGCTATAATAGCCAAATATTTTTTATATAAAATAAAATTCATTTAACGTGATTGAGAGGTGCTTGACGTACTCTCTAAAGTTTTTCAATTCATGTCCTCATTAATTAGAAGTAGAATGCCACAAACTAAACAACACATATTTATCCAAGAAATCTTTTTTAAAAAGTAATTCTATTGGTTCAAGAGAATATGAAGGTTAGGATGCAAATCATTACAAAAATATAAGATAAAGTGCAAATTACAAAAAAAGAACATACATTAAGGGTGCCAAATGCAATGGACTCAAACAACTCACAGCAACATGAAAAATTAATGTCATGACATATAAGTTTCTATGTACAATAAGCAAATAAAGAATATCTTTTTATGTAGACTCTTTTTCTTCTTTGTCACTTTTGGATCCACATATAAGATACAAGTTAGAAAATTAGTGAACATATATTAGGCTTATTAGATATGCTAGACATAATGCTAAAGGAAAAGTTTATGGCCACATAGTGTTTGATTTTTCAAGGTCATATATGAAAACATAGATGCTAACCTAGCAATATCAATCACCTTTTTTTTGCCTCTCACAAACTCATGTTGAGTGTTAAACCTTTCTCCCTTTCGTCTCTCATAAACTTAAGTTGACTGTAACATCTCTCTCCCTCTCTGCCATTTATTTTCATCTTTGTCAAAATATATTATTTACTTATTATGACTTAGGAATTTGTGAATTTTAATTTAAAAAGAATTGCAACAACAATAGAAAAAATAGGATATACACAAAATCCTAGATTGTAGGATTGGACTTCGTATATGATTCAAATAAACAAATTTTTAATTATCAAGTTTTAATTGATTTTAGTCTTTTTCTAATTCTCCTTTCCATATTAGCTACTATTAAATTCTAAAGTCAATCGGTAATTACAAATCTTATGAGAGTCTTTTTTTCCTTTTAAAATTCAAAACATAACAAATGTTCTAATATGTAGCATTTCTTTTAGTCTAGAATTTCTCTGGTATTTATACATTGTTTTAGGCAAAGGCCTTCTAATATTAGTCACACCAAAATTTCTGTATATAATTAGCAAATTCTTATCGTAGTTTTTCATTTTCTCATGCTTTCACTGATTTTTATTGTTTATTAAATCTTTTTCTTATTTAATTATATAAAATGTTTAGTATTTAAAAATTTAAAATCAATTAATTAAAATCTTACATTATACAATTCTTCTTTATTTGAGTAAGTTTTATATTCTTATGGATTTTTAATAATAGCAGACGTTTGTTTCGATTGATAAATACATACATGTTCCTCTCCGATCTATATCATGAAATTTATTCAGCTATCAATTTTAATTGTAGATCCCATCGATATTCGAGCATGAAAAACTATATTAAAAAATAGTTAAAATAAATTTTCAATAACCAATCTAACATTAAATTGTTCATCTTAATTTTCTTCCAAGCCACCAACAAAGAATTAGCAGTTAATCTTGTTGAGCACCAAATATATATACTTTATCTAAATCATAGGAACCAAGTTCCTAACTCATACAGTAGGCACCAACTTCTTTCAGATGAAAAGTATTATTTTGATTTTATGTAACGACGATTTGGTATAATCACATTGTTGCTTTATTTTTCTTTTTATCTCGCTCTTATTTTATTTGATAATTTAATTTTACCCCCCCACCCCCTCCCCTTTATCATTTTCTTTTAATAATAACTCTACTGCTTACTTTTTCTTGGTAATATTGTAAGTTTACTCTTTAAATTGTTGTCTTTTTGGTGTTTGAGAACATGAAACAACAAAAAATATTTAGTTTAGTGTACGTGCTTTGCACGTTTGTCTCACATCAATCAATAAAATTATATACCAAATAATAAAATTATTAAAAAATAATAATTGATGATAAAAATAGATGTTATATCTTTCTAATGATATAAACAAATATTGTACTCAAATATATAATTATTTTAGTATAGAATTTAAAAATAAAAATCCTTTTTTTTACTGTAAATCAAATATTAAAGAATAAATAGAATATATTTATTTAGTTATACACATATTGTAAGTTTACTCTTCAAATTGTTGTCTTGTTGGTGTTTGAGAACATGAAACAACAAAAATATCTAGTTTAATGTACGTGCTTTGCACATGTGTCTCACATCAATCAATAAAATTATATACCAAATAATAAAATTATTATAAAATAGAAATTGACGATTAAAATAGATGTTATATCTTTCTAATGATATAAATAAATATTGTACTCAAATATATAATTATTTTAGTATAGAATTTAAAAATAAAAATCTTAAATTTCTGTAAATCAATATTAAAGAATAAATAGAATATATTTATTTAGTTATACACATACGGATAATAAGAAAAACAATAGATTGTAACAGAAACTATAACAAAATAATATGATAATCGAGATATCAGAACAATACGATTAAACTTAACCTTTATATATAAGAAATCCTCAAAGCCTGACCAAATATTCATTACCACCTGTATAAAGTTAAAAAAAAGTAACAACAGCTAGTAACAAAATAAAAACTACAACTAAATAATACGATAATCGAGATATTAGAACTATACAATTAAACTTAACCTTTACACAAAAAAAATTTGCATCCCTAACGAACATTCATCTACCACCCGTATTGAGCAAAAAATATAGCATATAACAGAACAAAAATTACAACAAAACAATATGATAATCGAGATATCAGGACAATACGATTAAACCTAACCATTATAAAAAAAATTCTCAAAGTCGAATAGAACATCAAACCCACATCCATACAAAAAAAGAAAAAAAGATAAATAAAAAATAAATACTGTAATAAATAAAAGTGAAAAAAGAAGAAGATACATATCTTACTCTTACTTCAGAGTAGAGAGTTTTTTTTCCGATAAACCCTCGATTCAAGTAAAACAATTCAAAGTAGTCATTTTAATATATTTGGCGTATCTTTAATTTAAAATCACAAGGTTCAAAAGTCTTCTCTACTCCCTTAAACTTTGTCTCAAGTCAAAACCAAACAAATAAATTAAAACAGAGAAAGTAATTGATTAGAAGAGGATCGCATACCAATGTCAATAATCCAGTTATCTTCCTTCTCTCCAAGCCACTACCAGTAATAGTCCAAAACTAATTTTGAGTCATACCCAAGACAAAGTCAAGCCCGGAATGAGTCATTCGGATGTGAATGCTTCAAAGCCAAAAACATGCATTAATCTTCAACAATCTGCCTTAGCATCAATATCCAAAATTCAAGGTTGGCTGTTAGTTTCAAGTATAACCCCCAAACTTGCCTAGGGTTAATGTAATGACCCTTCCGGTCATTTTCACGTTTGAGTTTTGAAGTCAAGCAAATCGACAAAAGATATCGTAAGACCTTTAACAAATTTTCTGAACCTTGGGTCAAATGTCTCGGAGCTTTTCTCCCAATATATAAAGAGTTAGAAGTCCCCCGAAATACCAAATCGAAGGTCTACGAGTCTAGTTTCCAACGCACAAAACCTCACGTCCAACTGATCTCGGAGTAAAGAGTTATGACTGTTTTACCGCGGACTGTCTGGCAGAAAACGGGTTACGAACCGGGTCGCGAATCGGGTCGGGTTAAACGCGATTTAAGCCTCGACGTCACGTTTTAAAATGCCATTTCAGTTCCAAAACAGTTATAAAAAAAATAAGGGAGGATCCCGAGGGAATTCTGAGTATCAAAATCGTGCGTTGGCGAATTACGAGCCTAAACTTAAGAATTTTATTAGCCTCGCGCGTGTATTTGAAAATACGTTATTTAAAAGTTGAACTTGGTAAAAATTATATTATTATTGCCTTTTCAAAATATTTTAAAGGTTTATGAAAAATATATTTGATACGATATAAGTGTATACGTATTTATTTTATAAAGTTTTTATACACCGTAATATTTTAACGGTGATAGTAAATTTAGTTATGTTAAAATTTATTATTATAATATAGTAGGTTTTATTGGAAATGATTTTCTATGAATTATGGTATATTTAAAATATTATATTTATTTTACCACGAATTTACGCAATACCCGAATATATACTTAACGGGTCGGATTGATTGCCACCTCCACTTCCACGTGGAAGTGGAGGCATTGTACAACAAAAGGTGGCAGCATGTTGAGATCACTTTGAAGTGGTTGCTGCCTAACTTGCAGTTACTTTTCATTATATAATTAAGGTGATCATGATCACTAAAGGCAATTGAACAAATTGTTATGTAGTTGCTGCCAACATCACTTAATACTTCTTTGAAGTATAATTGTGGTGCGGAAATTACCACAGTACATCATTCGCTTGTCAAGTTATTCCGTCCCAAATCCGAATCCGATCCCGATTTAGTTTTGGATTTTTCTCGGAGTGATTCGAGCTTGGACATCGTTGTTCTAGCAGCTTGTCGTCGGACGACAGGTAGGTTACGGTTTATTTTTCCTAGACTCCGTATATATAAAATAAAATTGTATTAATGGGCATCCTTGGGTTGGTTTATTAGGTTGGTACCACAGACCTTGACCGCTTTATTCATGTCCGCTATTTTTATTCCTCCGTTGTTTGTAGTATTTGCGGATATATTTTATTTACCCTTGTGGTCCTGCGAGGCCTTGTTGACTCTGGAACATAGAAGGTGGGATTTTTGGGAATGTCCGCGAGTCCCGGACATAGAATTATCCTTCTAGGCTGGTTATGCTTGCTGAGTAGCTGTGGGCCTGTGCAGGGTCGATAGGTTGATTGTGAGCTGCGGGGCAGCTATTGTGTGTGATCATACCATTTCCATGCATATAAAGAGGTTTTATCCATGTTTTACTGTGGTTTTGGCTTCGGGCCTACTGGCACTGTTTTCTAAACCTTGCATGGCCCGGGGGCCCGTTTTTGATGGAAATGATTTGGAAATGGTTGATTTCACTTGTGGAGATTTTTGGGCAAGAAAGTAAAATTATGTTTAAAATCATCAGTTTTATGATTATCGCTAGACTCGGCAGGGCCGGGGTGCTAGTTGAGTTTTCTTGTTACTTGAGATGATTTTTAGCCTCGGTCGGACCGAGCACCTGAGATGACTTTTTATTGTTTAGACCCGGCTACGCCCGGGCACCCTTGGAGGGGTTTTTGAGATATTTTCCTACTATTTTTAGTCCTGGACAGGGTCTGGGCATGCATATTCGAGACTGGGTCTCTATCTTGATATCGAGACTGGGTCTCTATCTTGATACATGTTCTGATACTGAGTTTTAGTATGGGGTCTGGGACCTCCATGGACCTTGCTATCCGGGCCAGGGGCTACGGGCTGCGTGTGCCGGTAAAGAGGGGTATACGGTGGGAGTAGAGGTATACGGGCAGAGTCCTTCCATGGAACTACCTGCTGGGCCGGATCGGCGCCGGAGGAGGTACATACAGAGATACTATGGCACTTGAGATCTTCATGCATCATATCATTCATGTTTCGAGGTTCCACCCTTGTTTGTTGTTTGCTGATTGTACGCTCCGGTAGTATGGGATGCCGGAGGGTTTGTTTTCACTTGTTTGTGTTCCTCGGTTGTATGGGCGGCCGAGGGACTGTAGGTAGACTTTTTGCTTTTTACTTACAGAATTGTTCTCTATTATGGATAAGTATGAGATTGGTATGATTAGTTGGGTTTGATTCATGTCTCTGAGCATGCCTATTATTACTCTTTCTCTCTTCTTCTTACACTTGAGGTTACCGGTATACCGTCCATTTCGTAAACTTATTTTGTATACACTGTTATTGCAAGGACCCCAGGTGCGTTGTTTCTTACTTTCACCTGTGCCTATGGTGTGTATATTCTGCTTACTAGCCTCATATGTGGTTCTGTTGATTTCCCTCTGGGCTAGTTCCTGTGTACCTTTCGTTGATTTCTGTGACTACTTGCTTCTATTCTGTCTATTACTGCGCTTTTATCTTATATGTGCCCAGTCGGCCTATGATACCTACTGGGTACCTTATGCTTCGCATTTGGTGCTCACCCCTACCCCCTGCATCTTTGGGTGCAGATCCTAGCGTGGGCCATCGCCGTTAGATCGTTGTGATTCGTGCTTGGAGATCTGTTGGAGACTACTTCAGACTGAGGGTGAGCTCTTGGCGATCGGAGCTTAGCTTTAGTTTATCTTTTGCTTCATGTACTCTATTACCATTCAGAGACATCTGTATATATAGTTTTGGTTTATTTGTACTCCATGTATGTAGTTTGGCTCTGTACTATGATACCAGGTCTTGGGGTTTGGTTTAGTTTTCGCATATGTATATATTTATATCCCTGTTATCTATTTTATTCGTCTTATTCCCTTTTTGCTAGATAGTAGCCCATTACTAACTGTTCTGGGCTACGGGAATTGGTTCGCCTACTGGGAGGTTGTAGGCGCCATCATGACCGAGAAATCGGGTCGTGACAGTTAATAATATCATACAATATGCATAAACATCGTAACTATAGCGTACATCGAGAAATAATTAATATACACACCATTGTTGGACGGCAATTCCTTTTGGGTCTAAGAGTATGAAGTTTGGCCCATCAGTTTCTCTACGTAGGGTTTTCATACATATGAAATATATTTAGCCGACCTTTTTTTTTAAAGAAAAAGTCAACCCAAATTTATTCAGCCGAAATTATAAAAGTCATGCACCTAAATATAATGGTATAATAATTGGAGGTAAAAAGTGAAAAGATAATTTTGTCTTTTGCGAAGCCTTTTAATGAAGGGCAAAAAGTTCGAACCACATTATAAGGTGCTTCACACTTTTAATATAATATATATATATATATATATATATATATATATATATATATATAATAAATTATTGTGTATATATTATATGTTGATATTATTAAGTAAAAAAAATTTAAAAAATAACATAAAATTATTAAAATAAAAAAGTGTACTTAAAAATATGTTTCTCATTAATTTTGCATACCTTACGCTAAGAGGAACATAAAAGTATGCATTAAAAATATTATAATTCTATTGATAATATTGACGATAAATAATTAATAAAATTGCGTATTTTGAAAAATATATAATAGAATTACACAATAATCAATGTATGATTATAAATAATATTAATTTATAAATGACGTACTCAATAAATATCACGACCCAGACTGCCGTGAATGGCACTCACCCATCCACCCCCGAGTAAGCGAACCATCAACGACCCCAAACTTAACCGTTCTAACAGCTCAAAACCAGAATGCAAGAAATAAACTAGCAATTCAAAACAGTCTAAATCTTTTATAAATAACCTGCGAAAAATTCCTCCCTAGAATCTGAAAGTCGTCGTACCAAAACGCTATCAAAATCTAGAGTACGGAGATGCAACTCCAAAATAAGCAATAGTCTAAGCCCGAAATAAGTGGGCTACAACCAATAAGAAAGAAATCAAGACAGCTCGATCGAACAGCTCACCCTTGATATCTTGAAGTGTTAGGCCTACAGGTGAGGTCGTGCGTCAACAGCCGGAAGATTTTCTATACTCACAAAAGAAATGCAAGTGCAGTATCAGTACAAAACTACCGTGTACTGGTAGGATCATCAACCAGTTCCAAATAAACAGTATATGAACATTACAAAAGTCAAGTAACAGTATAGGGAACATGTAAACAAGCCAACATGTACTTCTAGACTACAAGTCTCTCCCTAACTTGTCCCCACCTGTAATCCACTTTCACAACTATGATCAACAATCCATAATAAACAATAATTATACCACATTACATATCCTGGACCCACCCTAGATCCCCTCTATACAACACCTAAGTGTCAAACTTACAGCCTGGTCTACATCAAGACCAAACTCACAGATCAATATAACAACCTGGCCTCTCAAGAACCAAAATGCAATATCACAATTTATAAACACAACCCGATCTACTCATGAAACCAAATCAAATGCACAATGCAATAAGTAAACTCGTACCAGGCGTGGTACCCGAGCTAACCAGTCAGTATTTCTCGTACTAGGTGTGGTACCCAAGCCAACCATTAGTATATCTCGTACCAGGCATGGTACCCGAGCTAACCATTAGTATACCCATACCAGGCATGGTACCCGAGCCAACCGAATGTCACATAATTTCACAGTCACAAATAATGAACAATCAACACTTGTAAACCAACAAGCAATAACACCTAGTTCATTTCACAAGACTGAAAACAGGACTCTTAGACATTCCTAATCATTCCCTAAACATGCAACACATACAATACTTAGACCAAAGTACACAAATATACAATGCATATAGGAATCAATAACCATCACCTACCTCGAATAATCAAGCTCTACAGTGCCGGAGCTTTCCCTTTTTCAGGATCCCTTGCTTGTTCTTGGTCTAGAAACAAAAACATAAACACTATAGTTAATTAACTGGCCTAAATTACCCGGATTATGCAAAATTCCTAAATTACCCGGATTATGCAAAATTCTAATCCCCAGGCCAAACCATGATCATCCCAACCCTTTTTGGGCTTTTTCGCCATTAATTCACCTAAGATTATCACTTATACCGATACATTTAGAGAATTTAAGCTTGGCGATCATTACCCATTAACTATAAACAATACCCAAGAACTCTAGCACCCCAGAATTCCCCTTTTTTCCCGGATTCTACAATCCTAGGTTATCCCAAACTTTTTTCCAAGTTCACCCTTAGAAATTCTATAGCGTAGAAAAGATATTACGGAGTTTGGGGAGTAGAATCCTTACCTTTAGGACGAAAAATGGTGAAAAACGGATGAAAATCGCCCAAAATTGCCCCCTTCTTCTCCTAAAATGTCTTGAAGAAATACTGAACTATTTTGGGGAAGTTTCTGCATTAAATCTCATCGCGCTCCGCTATAGCGGTCCGCTCTGCTATAGCGGTACCGCTGTAGCGGAGTTGTCCGCTATGGTGGAGGATGACCGACGCTGACTTCCTTTATAGCAATATTTTCTTCGCTACGGCAGAGGTTGCTATGGCAGAGTGTCAGCCTCTACGGCGGTTGACACAGGACAGAAAGTCGTAAAGTCCCCAAAATTAGTCCATTTTACAACACACTTATTTTTCCCCTTCACGTCAACCTTGATTCTAGGAGTTCTACTTACCCGAATTTGATTCCGAAAAGTCCCCTGGACTCTTTTATGTCTTATCTAAATGAAAAACTAGCTCAAATTTAGACATTTAACCCAATCCTTACGCGGATTTCCCTAGACCATACCTTGCTCCAAAACTAGCCGAGACTAGCCTAGTTGAGAATTTCAAACTCCCAAAACCAGAGTTTTCTAACTCTAAGAATTGGCATGAATGGTTCACCCATAATGACGGACCTGATTGTTACAACAAATACCAATTTACCCATCGTTCATCCCCGAATGATCAAACCCAAAAATACGGGAAGTAAAGAGCGAAAAGAGTAGCACATGTATCCTCAAACAGGTGAGGGTACTTGTCCCGCATATCCTTTTTGATTTCCCATGTGGATTCCTCAAATGGATGATGCTTCCATTGAACCTTTACCATACTGATCACCTTTGTCCTCAATTTCCGGACATCCCGATCAAGAATCAAAATAGGTTCTTCTTTATAGCAAAATTCTTATCAAACAACACCTCATCCCACTTGATTATGTAGTCCCCATCCCCATGGTATCGCTTCAGCATGGATACGTGGAATACCGGATAGACACCCGACAGACTGGGCGGCAGTGCTAATCTATAATCCACTGACCCTACGATCTCAAGAACTTCAAACGGTCCGATGAACTAAGGGCTGAGCTTGACCTTCTTACTGAAACGCATAACTCCCTTCATTGGTGACACTTTCAACAATACCTGCTCACCAATTTGAAATTCCATGTCCCTTACTTTGTGATCAGCATATTCTTTCTGCCTGCTTTGGGGCAGCTAGCAACTTGGTTTGAATGCCTCTTATCTTTTCTTGTGCTTCTCTTACCAAGTCTACGCCCAAGGGCTTTACGTCACCTTTCTCAAACCACCCTATAGGTGACCTACAACTTCTCCCGTACAGAGCTTCAAACGGTGCCATGTCGATACTGGAGTGGTAGCTATTGTTATATGAGAACTCACACAATGGTAGAATTTGTTCCCAATGACCCCCGAAGTCAATCACACATGCTCTCAGCATGTCCTCCAATACCTGAATTATCCTCTCTGACTGACCATTAGTCTGAGGATGGAAGGTTGTACTAAAGGTGAGTTGAGTGCCTAACTCCTCATGCAACTTACCCCAAAACTTGGAGGTAAACTGCGTACCCCTGTCTGAAATAATGGACAGTGGCACCCCATGCAATCTCGCAACCTCTTTCACGTAGATCTTAGCCAATTGCTGCAAATAGTAATCCACCCTGACCGGAATGAAGTGAGCTTACTTGGTCAGCCTGTCAACAATGACCCAAATAGAGTCATACTTCCCCAAAGTCTTGGGGAGACCCACCACAAAATCCATGGCTATCCGTTCCCACTTTCACTCTGGAATGGGCCTTCTTGAAGTAGTCCTGCAAGCCTTTGGTGTTCATACTTAACCTGCTGGCAATTATGACACTTGGACACAAAATTCGCTATTAATCCCAGGCCACCAATAAAGTTGCCTCAAATTTCTGTACATCTTGGTTACACCCGGATGAATCGAATACCGTGAACCATGAGCCTCTGCCAACACCTTCTGAATTATGTCATCAACCCGAGGAACACAAATCCTTCCTCTGAAACTTAAAACCCCGCCAGCATCTAACGTGGCATCCCCGGACTCTCCGGACACTACCTTGCTTCGTAGTTTGCTCAACTGCGAATCCTGAAACTGCTTAGCCTATATCTCTTCCATGAATGTGGATTTGACCTCAACACTGGCCAATACACCACCCTGTTCTGAGATACCCAAGTGCATGAATTTAGATTCTAAGGCTTGAATCTCCCTTGCCAATGGTCATTTGGACACTCCCAAACAAGCCAGACTGCCCATGCTAAGTGTCTTCCAGCTCAATGCGTTTGCCACCACATTAGCCTTACATGAATGGTACTGAATGGTCACATCATAGTCCTTTAACAGCTCCATCCACCTTCTCTGCCTCAGATTCAAATATTTTTGAGTAAAAACATATTGCAGGCTGCGATGATCAGTGAACACCTTACACTTGACACTATAGAGATAGTGTCTCCAAATCTTGAGTGCAAACACCACCGCTGCCAACTCTAAATCGTGAGTTGGATTGTTCTTCTCATGAACCTTCATACCTAGAAGCATATGCTATCACATTCCTATCCTTCATCAACATATCACCCAAACCTGAATGTGAAGCATCACAATAAATAATAAAGTCCTTACCTTAAACCGTCAAAGACAAAATAAGAACCGTGGTCAGAAGAGTCTTGAACTTTTGGAAGCTCTCCTCACACTTGTCGGACCACACAAATGGTACCTCCTTCTGAGTCAGCCTTGTCAAGTGGGTAGCAATAGATGAAAAATCCTTGACGAACCTATGATAGTAGCCTGCAAGTCTCACAAAACTTCTCACCTCAGTCACCGAGCTAGGCCTGACCCAATTCTTGACTGCCTCAATTTTCTGGGGATCTACCAACACCCCTTTTTCTGACACTACATGCCCCAAGAATGCTATTAAAGCCAACCAGAACTCACACTTGGAGAACTTCTCATAAAGCCTTTGATGACTCAAAATGTCCAACACTATATGGAGATGTTCAGCATGCTCCTCCCTACTCTTGGAGTAGATCAAAATATCATCAGTAAAAATGATGACGAATGAATCCAAGTAAGATTTAAACACCCCATTCATCAAACTCATGAATGCTGCCGGTGCATTGGTCAGCCCAAACGACATCACTAAGAACTTGTAATGTCCATACCGAGTCTGAAAAGCAGTCTTAGGAATATCCTCAAGCCTAATCTTTAACTGATGATATCCTAACCTCAAGTCAATTTTTGAAAACACAGATGCACCTTGTAACAGGTCAAAAAGATCATCAATACGGGGTAAAGGGTACTTATTCCGGATGGTGACCTTGTTTAGTTGCCTCTAATCTATGCACATCCGTAAACTACCATCCTTCTTTTTCACAAACAAGATCGAAGCACCCCAAGGCGAACACTGGGACGGATAAATCCCTTATCTAGGAGTTCCTGAAGCTGAGACTTAAGGTCCTTTAACTCTGCCGGAGCCATACGATAAGGAGGGATGGAAATTGGGTGAGTGCGCGGCTCCAAGTCAATATAGAAATCGATATCCCTATCCGGAGACATACCAGGCAAATCCGCTGGAAACACCTCTCAAAACTCTGAAACAACTGGAATTGACTCAATAGATGGGGACTCCACACTATCATCCCAGAGATGAGCCAAAAAATCTAAACACCCCTTCCCCACTAGCTTTCTATCCCGAACAAACGATATCACCTTGACCGGCTTGGCCCTGTACACTCCTTCCCACTCTAGCCTATCCTTACCCAGAATTTTTAGAGCCACAGACTTGGTGTTACAATTCAACATAATATGATAAGGGGATAACCAGGTCATGCCCAAAATGACGTCGAAGTCTACCATATCCAGAATTACCAAGTCTACCCACGTATGCAACCCCACAAATACAACAGAATAATTACGATAAATATGAGTCACAATCACGGACTCTCCAACCAGGGTAGAAACATGGATAGAGGAATCAAGGATATCACATATCAAGTCCAGACCCAAAGCAAAACTCACAGACACATAAGAATATGTAGAACCTAGGCCAAATAGTACCAAAGCCATTCTATAATAGACAAGAATGGTACCTGCGATCACCGCATCTGATGCCTCAGCCTCGGTCCTCCCTGGAAATGCATAACACTGAGCTCGGTCATCAATTTGAGCCACTTCCTTGGCTGGCTGCGCCACACCTTTGCCTGCGCCGCCATTTCCTCTATCTCCCCAGCCTCTCTGGAAGTTACCTCGCCCACCCTATAGACGACCTCTAGCATAACCACCTCTACCTATCGGGACCACAGCCTTAGACTGTTTTTGAACCTGATTACCAGTCTGCCTGTGAGGGCACTCCCTTTTAAAGTGGCCCAGATCACCATAATGGGAATAACCACGATCAAGTGTAGGCCTACTGGCAGATGTATAGGAAGCTCCCTGGCCTCTAAGAGTTGAAAACTGCTAATTAGCTCCCGGACAATTGCCTGTGGCAGTGGGCAGAGCTGACTGAATAGGACGGGTGGAGTATACCTGCTGATTATGGCCCCTGGAGTATGAGCCACCATAATTCCCCTCATTCTGGGGCTTCTTGGCTAACACTTTAGCCTGCCCCGCTTGCTTGACTCCCTCAAGTTTCTTTACATAATCTGCCACTTTATTGAAGCCCTTCCCTGCCAAAGTCATGTGCACAGACAACACCTGCAGTTCAGTATTCAGACCCTTCATGAACAATCGAACCCTCTCCTCTTCTGAACCCAACAACTGAGTAGCGAAATGAGACAAAGCATGGAATTTTGCCTCATAAGCAGAGATTGACATGTTTCCTTGTTCCAAAGCCAAGAACTCATCCTTTTTCCGGTCCCTCAAATTACGGGGTACGTACTTCTCCAAGAAGAGAGCATGAAACTCCTCCCAAGTCGATGGAGGCAAAACAGACGACCGACACTCCACAAGAGATCTCCACCACTGCTTAGCATTACCCTACAGCTGGAATGTGACGAACTCCACCCCATGCTATCGCACGATACCCAGCTTGTGCAACCTTTCATAGCAGTCCAAGATGAACTCATACGCATTTTTCCTATCAGTACCCTGAAACATGGGAGGTTTCAGCTTGAGAAACTTGGTCAGTATCTCATGTTCATTTCCTGTCATTACCAAGACTAGCATTGTCACTCCCCGAGGTTACCCCCTAGACGTAACATGGGACTTGGGACCACAAGTGCCCTAACCTAACCCTTGGTCATAGCATTCTTAAGCATAACAAAAGATAAGAGGAAGCATAATAGGTAAATCCGGAATCACATAAATGGATAATCAAGTCATATTGGAATACAAAATCCAGAAAGAGACTCAAAAGCTATCCATGTCTGAAAAGCCTCTACTCATGACATAAAGAGTTGCTAGGACAAGACCCTAGCTAACTTGAAGTGTAGAAAATAAAATATCTAACACTGACTAAGAACATAACTAGTCCTTGACCTAAGAGGACTCACCAACAGCTGACAGAGAGTGGCCTGGGAGCTCTAGCCACGGGTCTGAGAAGGGACACCTGAATCTGCATCATCAAAGGATGCAGCACAAGATATGCGTCAGTACTATAGAATGTACCGAGTATATGAGATATGCATGAACATGCCAAAATATGCTAAGTATGCTTCAAAGATCAAAATCATGCTTTATAGGTAAAACTGGATGCAAATGACTCTATGAACTACCACAGGCTGAAAACATGATCATAAACAAAAAGTCTGTAATCTGAATAAGAGTCAAATACATTTTAAAGCAAAAACTGTTTCTGAGGGAGGTTCTCTAACCGACATAGACCATGTGAGCTACATGGAATCTGATGTATACGCCCCATCGAGAGGACCCAATATACCTTGCCAGGGTATAAATGCATGACTATGGCGTGATCATTAAATCTGATGCCCAATAAATGGGACTTATAAACTTATGAGGGCATGTAGTTCTGGGACTAAGGGTACTCTCACCCTGTCCAACTCGATGCTAAATACTACTCCCAAAACATACATGTAGCTCATATAATACTGGGGCATATCTGATGCCAAAACTGATCATAACTGAAGACATATCTGATGTCAAAACTATTTGAAAAGCAATAAGACATATCTGCTGCCATGCAATTCAAATTCATACTTTTAAAGACTTAGCATAACTATAATTCAAATTATGCTTTACCTTTCTAATTTCATACTTGAAGAATTAAGCATGCAATTTCATAAACACAAGAAAGGTCATGATATCTAATCATGTCAAATTTCTCTTGAAAACATGCAATTCAATGGGATCATGTTGTAAAGCAACTTTAATGCTTGGGCTTTTAAAAATAATGGGAGAATCATGATTAAATCATAATTAAGCAATAAGAAGCCATGAACTTAAGCATAAAAACTGATTTCATAAGTTTTCCCCAATTTAGATCAAAACCCTAATTTCACAAGTTCATGAATCACTTTGAGAATTTGAGGGTTTTGGGCATAAGGGTAAAAGGAACCCATTGTTGAATACCCACATACCTTGATTGAAGCTAACCCACTTGAATTGAAAAGATTTAGGAGACTTGAACTTGGAGCTTGAGACTTGGAGCTTGGAGCTTGGAGAAGAACTTTTCCTTTTTGGGAGAAGAATGAAGTAATGAGAAGGAACTTAGGCTAATGAGGGTGAAAACCCTTCTTGAAATAGACAAAACGACATCATTTAAGAGTTAAAAGGGTGGGTAATGACTAAAATACCTCTGGGATTTAATTAAGAAAAAGTTGAAAAATGGGTCGGCTTCAGAAATCACAGGTCGATTCTACGGGTCTTCGTTTGAACCACGACCCGTGGTTCCAACTCGTGATTCCTGGACAACTAATCAGGCTGCGGAATGTAATCTACGGGTCAACAGGACGGGCCCGTAGAATGGATGATGGGTCGTCAATTGGACTCATCGTTGCTGGGACCTAGCTAGTCTCTGGATTAAACCACAACTCAGAAGGATGGTCAGTCATTTGAACGATGGGTCATAGAACTGAGTCATCATTTTTTTGAGGGACTTCTCATGCCTATGATCTAGTTCCACAAGTCAACAAAATGGACCCGTGGTTTGAACCACGGTCCGTAGAACTAACTCGTGGTTCTAGACCAGAAACTGAATCAACAGAAGGGAACCACGATTCCATTCCATGACCCGTGGTTCAAACCACGGTCTGTGGTTTGGACCCGTCATACCTGAAAACATGAAATTCTTTAGAGTTTCAGACTTAGATAGCTGGTTTGATTTCTGAGGTGTTACAATATCTCCCCCTTAAGATCATTTTTCCTCGAATAAAGACTAAGCAAGGGAAAACTAAAGAGAAAAATAGCCCAACCAACAACAAAACCAATAATTTTGTGGAATAAACATGAAAACTAAACCTTTCAACTTACAACATGGTTAAATCAACTTCGAGAACATGAATGTATGCTAGGATCATGAGAGTAACTGATGGAATAGGATTGGAGGAACATACTATGGATGAAACTATTACTTCAAGCTGGAACGGAATCGGAAAGAAAGAGATGAGGGTACTTGGCTTTCATGGCTGATTTCGTTTCTCAAGTAGCTCCTTCAACAAGCTGATTTCTCCAAAGAAATTTTATCGAAGCGACTTCTTTGTTCCTCAACCTCTGAATCTGACGATCAAGGATTTCTTTGGGGACCTCCTCATAGGTAAGATTATCCTTCACACCTACATCCTCCAAAAGAACAATCAAGGTCGGATCACCAGCACACTTCTTCAATAAGGAAACATGGAAAATTGGATGAACCGCTTCCAAATTCGATGGCAAATCCAACTCATAAGAAACCTTACCAACCTTCCTCAGAATTCGATAAGGACCTTAAAAATGGGGACTAAGCTTTCCTTTCTTCCCGAATCTCATCACACCCTTCATGGGTGACACCTTTAGAAAAACCCAATCATCAATTTCAAATTCTAATTCCCTTCTTCTCACATCTGTGTATGATTTTTGTCAACTTTGAGCGGTCTTCAACCTCTCCCTAATAAGCTGAACCTTCTCCATGGTCTCATGCACCGAATCTGGGTCAATCAAAGCAACCTCACCTACCCCAAACCAACCAATAGGAGATCTACACCTCCGACCATAAAGTGCCTCATACGGAGCCATCTGAATGCTAGAGTGAAAGCTGTTGTTATAGGCAAACTCGATAAGAGGTAAGTGATCATCCCAATTACCTTTGAAATCAATCACGCAAGCTCTCAACATATCCTCCAAAGTCTGAATAGTACGCTCTGCCTGGTCATCTGTCTGAGGGTGAAAAGCTGTGCTAAGCTTCACCTAAGTACCAAGACCTCTCTGAAATGATCTCCAAAATTGAGTAGTAAACTGAGTACCCCTATCTGAAATGATGGACAAAGGAACACCATGCAATCGAACTATCTCCCGGATGTAGAGTCTGGCATAGTCGTCTGCTGAATCCGTAGTCTTAACAGCCAAGAAATGGGATGATTTAGTCATCCGATCGACAATCACCCAAATCGAATCATGTTGCCTTCGAGTAAGAGGCAAACTTGTAATGAAATCCATATTGATCGCTTCCCACTTCCAAGTGGGAAGGTCAATATCCTGAATCATGCCACCCAGTCGCTGGTGCTCTACCTTCACTTGCTGACAGTTAGGACACTTAGCCACAAAACCGGCTATGTCCCTCTTCATAGCATTCCACAAAAAGACTTCCCGTAGATCACAGTACATCTTGGTGGCACCGGGGTGGATGGAATATCTGAAACTATGAGCCTCATTCAAAATCTACTGGCGCAACCCATCTACATATGGCACATATAGTCGACCCTGATAGCGAAGCACACCATCTCCCCCTTGGGAGAACACCTCAACTCTTTGTTGATGAACTGCACCCTTAAGCTGAAGTAAAATGGGATCACTGTCTTGCTTTGCCTTCACTTCTGCTACCAAGGATGATTCGGAACCATTCTGAACAATAACACCACCTTCTGTCGAGTCCATAAGGCGAACTCCCAACTGAGCTAGCCTGTGAACCTTCTTAACTAATTCCTTCTTCCCTTCTTCGACTGAAGACACACTACCCATCGACAATCTACTAAGTGCATCCGCCACAACATTGGCCTTACCCGGATGGTAAAGCACACTCATGTCATAATCCTTAAGGATATCAAGCCATCTCCTTTGTCGCAAATTCAATTCCTTCTGAGTGAACACATACTGAAGACTCTTACGATCGGTGAATACATCCACATGCACCCCATACAAGTAATGTCTCCAAATTTTCAAAGCAAATACCACGACTGCTAACTCAAGATTATGAGTAGGATAATTCTTCTCATGAATCTTAATCTGTCTCGAAGCATAAGCAATCACCTTACCACGCTGCATCAAAACACAACCCAAACCAATCCTAGATGTATCACAATACACAACAAAATTATCTAGGCCCTCGGGTGGAGCTAACAGTGGAGCTGTGGTCAATCTAGTCTTCAATTCCTGAAAGTTCTTCTCACACAAGTTGGACCACTGAAATTTTACCTTCTTCTGAGTCAATTAGGTCAAAGGGACAGCAATGGAAAAAAATCTTTCCACAAACCTCCTGTAGTAGCCAGCCAAACCCAAAAAGCTTTTAATATCAGACGAAGAAGTGGGTCTAGGCCAGTTCTTTACCGCATCAATCTTTTGAGAATCAACTCGAATACCATCTCTAGTCACAATATGATCCAGAAACGCAATGGACTGCATCCAGAACTCACACTTGCTAAACTTAGCAATTAACTACCGATCCTTGAGAGTTTGCAACACAACTCTCAAATGGTCCGCATGCTCCTCCTCACTCCGAGAGTAGATGAGGATATCATCAATGAAAACAATCACAAACATATCCAAATACTTCTTGAACATATGGTTCATCAAATCCATAAAAGCTGCAGGAGCATTTGTTAGACCAAAAGACATCACAACAAATTCATAATGACCATACCGAGTCTTGAAGGCTGTCTTCAGAATATCACACTCTCTAACACGAAGTTGATGATAACCGGATCTAAGGTCGATTTTGGAGAAGAAACTAGCACCCTGAAGCTGATCGAAAAAGTCATCAATTCTTGGAATGGGATACTTATTTTTGATTGTGACCTTGTTCAACTGACGGTAGTTAATACACATTCTGAGGGAATCATATTTCTTTCGCATGAATAAGACGGGAGCACCCCATAGAGAAATACTAGGCCTGATAAAACCCTTATCAAGAAGATCCTTCAACTCCTTAAGTTCAGCGGGTGCCATCCTATAGGGAGGAATAGAGATGGGATTCATATTTGGAAGAAGATATATCCCAAAGTCGATCTCCCACTCAGGAGGAACTCTAGGAAAATCCTCGATAAACACTTTTAAAAACTCATTCACAACAGGAACAGACTGAAGGGATGAGGTCTCGGACTCCGTGTCCACAACCCACACTATGTGATAAACATACCCCTTTAAATTATCTTTCTAGCCTTAAGATAAGATATAAAACGACCTTTCAAGGAATGGGTACTACCTTGCCATTCTAAAATGGGTTCATTTGGAAACTTGAAACTGACAACCCGAGTACGACAATCAACAAAAGGATAACAAGCATGTAGCCAATCCATACCAAGAATAACATCAAAATCTTTCATCTCCAACTCTACTAGATCCGCTGAAGTGACTCTATGAAGGACTGAGATAGAGCAATTCTGGTAGATCCTTTTGGCTAAGAGAGACTCGCCAATATGAATGGAAACACAAAAGGGTTCTAAAAGAAATCCAGGACATACCTTGAATTTACATGCTATATAAGGGGTCACAAAAGATAAGGAGGCACCGGGGTCCAAAAAAGCATACACATCGATAGAGAAGACTTTCAACATACCAGTAACAACATCTGGGGAACCGTCCTAATCCTGACGAGAGGACATAGCATAAAGGCGGTTCTAGCGCTGACCACCAGAACTAGAAGTTGTGCTCTGCTGGGCCGGTCGACCTCCTGGGGCTGCTGGAGCAGACTGAGCCCTACCACCTTCCTGCCCCTTCTTAGCTAAAGGGCAATCTCAGATACGATGTCCAATCTGACCACAACCAAAACAACCCTCTCTACCAACCAAACACTCACCCGGGTGATTCTTCCCACACTTGGCATAAATGGAAAGAGAAGGCCCCTTTGCACCACTACTCTGAGAATAAGAGCCTTCACCTCTACCGGACTGATCATGATGGGGCCTGGAGGCCTGAGAAGGAGTACTGGCCAAAGAATGCACGGGTCCTGACGACCTCTTCTGAAAGGAAGAACAATGTCCGCCTCCGGACTT
Organism: Jaltomata sinuosa; assembly: GCA_003996215.1. Classification (NCBI taxonomy): domain Eukaryota; kingdom Viridiplantae; phylum Streptophyta; class Magnoliopsida; order Solanales; family Solanaceae; genus Jaltomata; species Jaltomata sinuosa. The sequence continues at coordinate 260,527 of QJPP01000884.1, read as the reverse complement.
CTGATGGCCAAAACCTAAACCCTCTGATCTAGTCCTCTTGTTCTCCCTAGCCATCTCCCTAAGCCTGTCTCCCTCGATCTGGTGAGCATGGGTCATGAGTCTTGAAATGTTCATATCACTCAACGGCATAGCAGACCTACACTCTTTTTGCACTAAATCCAAAACCCCATAGATAAACTTACTCATTTGGTCATGCGGGTCCGCTACCATAGAAGGGGCATACCTCGACAACTGAGTGAACTTTAAACTGTACTCCTGAACAGTCATAGACCCCTATCTCAAGTTCACAAACTCCTCAGTCTTCGCTTGCCTCAACTCTCGAGGAAAGAACCGGTCAAGAAAGACTTTCTCAAAACACTCCCAAGTTATAGGGACCTCGTCCCTAGCTCTAGTTTCCTACCATTGCGTGAACCAGATATGAGCCACATCCTTGAGTTGATAGGATGCCAACTCAACACAACCAACCCCAACTACTTGCATCACCTCAAAAATTTTCTTTATTTCATCAATAAAATTTAACGGATCCTCATTCACCTTCGAACCTCAAAACTCCGACGGGTTTATACGGATAAAATCATGAACTCGGGCCGCTACTCCACCTTGAAGGTGGACGGGGGCAGGAGCTTTCTGATTGGCATGAGCGGCTAAGGTCTGGGCTAGCAAATGGATGGCGTTCCTAAACTCTTCATTCATGACCTCGGGGGCCGAAACTGGAGGAGCGGCATTCCGAGTGGCTCGATGAGGCATAACACATCTAGGCATGATCTGAGACATACAAGGTAAGGATTATAGGAACATTAGAGTTAAGCTCTATCGCACGATATGATCATGAAAGAAGTGAAGTTTTCTAAGACATCTCATAGCTTCCCTCTCATATGTGTGGTGCGCTTCACACACATGAAGGATACTCTACTCGATGCGGCTTTCAGACATCTTAGGACTCTTGAACCTGAGGCTCTGATACCAAGTTTGTCACGCCCCGAGGTTACCCCCTAGACGTAACACGAGAATTGGGACCATAAGTGCCCTAAGCTAACCCTTAGTCATAGCATTCTCAAACATAACAAAAGATAAGCGGAAGCATAATAGGTAAATCCGAAATCACATAAATGGATAATCAAGTCAAATAGGAATACAAAATCCAGAAAGAGACTCAAAAGCTATCTCTGTCTGAAAATCCTCTACTCATGACATAAAGAGTTGCTAGGACAAGACCCTAGCTAACTCGAAGTGTGGAAAATAAAATAGCTAACACTGACTAAGAACATAACTAGTCCTCGACCTAAGAGGACTCACCAATAGCTGACAAAGAGTGGCCTGGGAGCTCTAGCCACGGGTATGAGAAGGGACACCTGAATCTGCATCATCAAAGGATGCAGCGCAAGATATGCGTCAGTACTATGGAATGTACCAAGTATATGAGATATGCATGAATATGACAAAACATGCTAAGTATGCTTCAACGATCTAAATCATGCTTTATAGGTAAAACTGGATGCAAATGACTCTATGAACTACCACAAGCTGAAAACATGATTATAAACAAAGAGTCTGAAATCTGAATAAGAGTCAAATACATTTTAAAGCATAAAATATTTCTAAGGGAGGTTCTCTAATCGACATAGGCCATGTGAGCTACATGGAATCCGATGTACATGCCCCATCGAGAGGACCTAATATACCTTGCCAGGGTAGAAAGGCATGACTGTGGCGTGAACACTAAATCTGATGCCCTATAGAGGGGACTTATAAACCTACGGGGGCACGTAGTTCTGGGACTATGGGTACTCTCACCCTGTCCAACTCGGTGCTAAATACTACTCCTAAAACATACATGTAGCTCATATAATACTGGGGCATATCTGATGCCAAAACTGATCATAACTGAAGACATATCTGATGTCAAAATTGTTTGAAAAGCAATAAGACATATCTGATGCCATGCAATTCAAATTCACACTTTTAAAGACATAGCATAACCATAATTAAAATCATATTTTACCTTTCTAATTTCATATTTGAAGAATTAAGCATGCAATTTCATAAACACAAGAAAGGTCATGTTATCTAATCATGTCAAATTTCTCTTGAAAATAAGCAATTCAATGGGATTATGTTGTAAAGCAACTTTAATGCTTGGGCTTTTAAATATAATGGCAGAATCATGATCAAATCACAATAAAGCAATAAGAAGCCATGAACTTAAGCATAGAAACTGATTTTTTCATAAGTTTTCCCCAATTTAGATCAAAATCCTAATTTCACAAGTTCATGAATCACTTTGAGAATTTGGGGATTTTGGAAACAAGGGTGAAAGGAACCCATTGTTGAATACCCACATACCTTGATTGAAGCTAACCCACTTGAATTGAAAAGACTTAGAAGACTTGAACTTGGAGCTTGAGACTTGGAGCTTGGAGAAGAACTTTTCCTTTTTGGGAGAAGAATGAAGTAATGAGAAGGAATTTAGGCTAATGAGGGTGAAAACCCTTCTTGAAATAGACAAAAATGACATCATTTAAGAGTTAAAAGGGTGTGTAATGACTAAAATACCCATGAGATTTAATTAAGAAAAAGCTGAAAAATGGGTCGGCTTCAGGAATCACGGGTCGATTCTACGGGTCGTCGTTTGAACCACGACCCGTGGTTCCAACTCATGATTCATGGCCAACTAATCAAGCTGCGGAATGTAATCTATGGGTCAACAGGATGGACCCGTAGAATGGATTACGGATTGTCAATTGGACTCGTCGTTCCTAGGGACCTAGCTGGTCTCTGGATAAAACCACAACTCAAAAGGATGGTCCATTATTTTAACGACGAGTTGTAGAACTGAGTCGTCATTTTTCTGTGGGACTTTTCATGCCTCTGATCTAGTTCCATGAGTCGATAGAACGGACCCATGGTTTGAACCACGGTCCGTAGAACCAACTAATGGTTTCAGACCAGAGACTGAATCAACAGAAGGGAACCACGGTTCTATTCCATGACCCGTGGTTCAAACCATGGTCCGTGGTTTTGACCCGTCATTCCTGAAAACATGAAATTCTTCTGAGTTTTAGACTTAGATAGCTGGTTCGATTTCCGAGGTGTTACAAGCATTGGCCTGAAGAAATCATTTATTCCTGAAGCTACATCCATCCTAGGAGCCATAGGGTCTGCTGGTTGAGTGCCCAGAGCCTGATTTGCAACACCCGCAGGGGTGGGTCCGGCACCAACCAAACCACTCAAGAAGTTCCAAGCCTGTTGAAATGCTTCGGGCGTCATAGAGGGAAGGCCTGCACCTCCAGCCGATTCTGCCTCCGCTTGCACTTCATCATCCTCCACAACAACTTCCACATCTTCGACAACCTGTTCCTGAGGTGGGGGAGGGGTTGCTTTTTGCACTCCTGCAGCAGCTTGAGCCCCACCCCTGGCGGGTGTGGCTCTACCTCGACCTCTGCCTCTACCCCTGCCCCTACCTCTGATAGCCGGGTTCGCTACTAGGACTGCCACTCTAGCTCCATTGTTCATGATATTAACCATCTGTAGACAGAAGAGTGAAAGAGTCAAATACCAATTTGTATCACCAGATACCAATTGGATTCAAGTTACGGCATGAAGGAAGAAAGAAGATATATTTTTACTAAAGTTCTATAGCCTCCCGCGGAGAAATGCAGACGTCTCTGTACCATTACACAAGACTCTACTAGACCTGTTTTGGTATGACAAGATCAACAAACCTAGGTCTCTGATACAATCTTTTTCACAACCCAAACCGCCATGAGTGGCACCCACCCATCCACCCCCGGGTGAGCGAACCATCAACAACCCTGAACTTAATCGTTCTAACAGCTCAAAACCAGAATGCAAGAAATAAACTAGCAATTCAAAACAGTCTAAATCTTTTATTAATAACCTGCAGAAAATCCCTCCCTAGAATCTAAAAGTCATCGTACCAAAATGCTACCAAAATCTAGAGTACGGGGATGCAACCCCAAAATAAGCAATAGTCTAAGTCCGAAACAAGTGGGCTACAACCAATAAGAAAGAAACCAAGGCAGCTCGATCGAACAACTCACCCTTGATATCTTGAAGTGTTAGGCCTACAAGTGAGGTTGTGCGTTTACCGCCGGAAGATTTTCTGTACTCACAAAAGAAATGCAAGTGCAGTATCAATACACAACTACCATGTACTGGTAGGATCATCAGCCAGTTCCAAATAAACAGTATATGAACTGTACAAAAGTCAAGTAATAGTACATGAAACATGCAAACAAGCCAATATGTACTTCTAGACTACAAGTCTCTCCCTAGCTTGTCCCCACATGTAATCCACTTTCACAACTATGATCAACAATCCATAATAAACAATAATTATACCGCATTACATATCCCGGATCCCCCCTGGATCCCCTCTAGACAACACCTAAGTGTCAAACATACAACCCGGTCTACACCAAGACCAAACTCAGAGATCAACATAACAACCCGGCCTCTCAAGGACCAAAATGCAATATAAAAATTTATAAACACAACCCGGTCCACTCATGGAACCAAATCAAATGCACAATGCAATAAGTAAACCCGTACCAGGCGTGGTACCCGAGCCAACCGATCAGTATTTCCCGTACCAAGCATGGTACCTGAGCCAATCATTAGTATATCCCGTACCAAGCATGGTACCCAAGATAACCATTAGTATACCCGTACCAGGCATGGTACCCGAGCCAACCAAATGTCACATAAATCCACAGTCACAAACAATGAACAATCAATACTTGTAAACCAACAAGCAATAACACCTAGTTTATTTCACAAGACTGAAAACAGGACTCTTAGACATTCCTAATCATTCCCTAAACATGCAACATATAATCTCGAATGAACCGCACTCCTTCGTATACGTCAGGAGTCCATTGATGAGAAGGGGCTGGGGAAGCTTGAACCCAATTCCTACGGTAATGAATATGAGCGCAATTGAAATTCCTGGGGAGTTATATATTTGTGTATTGATAAGACCATTTACTATTTTTTGAAGCTCAATCTCTCCCCAGGATGAACCATATAGCCAAGAGAAAGCATGAACTAGAATAGAAGAGCTTACCCCACCCATGAGTAAATATTTTATAGTAGCCTCATTAGAACGTACACAATACTTTGACCAAAGTACACAAACATACAATGCATACAAGAATCAATAACCATCACCTACCTCAAATAATCAAGCTCTACAGTGCCGGAGCTTTCCCTTTTTCAGGATCCCTTTCTCGTTCTTGGTCTAGAAACAAACACATAAACACTATAGTTAATTAGCTTGCCTAAATTACCCGAATTATACAAAATCCTAATCCCCAGGATAAACCATGATCATCCCAACCTTTCCGGAATTTCCCGCCATTAATTAATCTAAGATTATCATTTATACCGATACATTTAGAGAATTTAAGCTTAGTGATCATTACCCATTAACTATAAACAATACCCAAGAACTCTAGCACCCTAGAATTCCCCTTTTCCCCGGATTCTACAATCCTAGGTTATCTCAAACCTTTCTCCAAGTGCACCCCTAGTAACTATATAGCGTAAGAAAGATATTACGGAGTTTAAGGAGTAGAATCCTTACCCTTAGGACAAAAAATGATGAAAAACGGATGGAAATCGCCCAAAATTACCCCTTCTTCTCCCAAAACGTCTTGAAGAAAAACTAAACTATTTTGGGAAAGTTTATGCATTAAATTCCATCGCGCTCCGCTATAGAGGTCCGCTCCGCTATAGCGGTAGCGCCGTAGCGGATTCGTCCACTATGGCAGAGGTTGACCGACGTTGACTTCTGCTGTAGCAGTATTTTCTCCGCTACGACGGAGGTTGCTATGGCGGAGTGTCAACCACTACGGTAGTTGACACGGGACAGAAAATTGTAAAGTCCCCAAAATTGGTCTATTTTATAACACACTTATTTTTTTGACGTCCCAAAACAACCCCTTCACATCAACCTCGATTCCGGGAGTTCTACTTACCCGAATTCGATTCTAAAAAGTCCTCCGGACTCCTTTATGTCTTAGCTAAATGGAAAACTAGCTCAAAATAAGATATTTAACCCAATCCTTACCCAGATTGCCCTAGATCATACCTCGCTCTAAAACCGGCCGAGACTAGCTTAGCCCTGAATTTCAAATTTCCGAACCCGGAGTTTTCTAACTCTAGAATTGGCACGAATGGTTCACTCGTAACGACGGATCCGATCGTTACAATAAAAAAAAGGAACATATCATTGATGAGAAGAGAATTTCTGTTTATATTTTTTACATATTGCATAACCTACCTCTACATGATAACAAAGAGAAATTATAAAAACAACTCATATATTAACTTAATTTGGTCAATTGAGATACATATGACGATATAAAAAATATAAAAAAATAAAAATCATTGGGAGAATAGTTTCTCCTAAATAAGACTTTGTTTGAAGATTACATTGTGAATGCTATTGTATTATTGTAGAAATGAATGATTCTTAATTTATAGAAGTTCAAAATCTTTTCCTCAAAAAAGGGTTACCTAAATATGATTTTTTTCTAATTTTTTCCATAAATTATTTACCAATAATAAAATAACATGGGTTACAAACTAAACTCATACTAAAGATGACCCCCCAACTAAACTCACGAAAATATATACCTACCAGGCTCAATTTTTTTTCATAAATAGTTTTCTATATTTCTACTAAATATACCTACTAAATTCAAAAAAAATCATATTTTTCCCTTATTGTTTTACCTACGATAATTTCTTAACCTACTTGTTTTTCTTTTACCTTTTTTGTAATCTGAAATTTTATTTTTACTAAATAATTAAGTAATAATTTGAAAAAATAGTAAATGACAGTTTTATCTAGGGCAAAATTTTTAAATCATATTATAAGGTCCTTCACACTTTTAATATAATATGTATATAGATAATGGACATTCATGTTATGTTTTTATAATTTTCTATTAAAATTATCTTTATTTCTTTTTATAATTACAATACCACTTAACTATTCCTATTTTTTCTAAAACTAATTTAGTGTACATGCTTTGCACGTGCATAACGCATCAATCAATTAAAAAGATATTATATTCTTTTGCTTATCACAAAATTTTAAACTTAAATAAATATAAAATAATCATGAGAACTCCATTTTACATACTTCTAAAACACCATCCAGCATAATCGTATATTTTTTACCATGTTGGCTATATAAAAACATAGATAAATATAAAATTTGCTATATGCAGAAAGTCAAAAATCAAAATAATCACAAACAATCAAAAAATTGATCTAAAATAAAAGACACCATGAGAACTCATCTCTTTTTGATTTTTTCCTTTAAAAATTTTGAAGCTGCAATTTGAGTAAAAATATCACCTCCCAAAATACCTCCTAGACGTGATTGGCACCCGCTAACACCACCTATCGGGCGAATCATATATTCATTCACTTATCCAATTATATAAACACTGAGAATAATTATGTGCAAGTCTACACTCATCAATACTAATACAATAAATAGAGAATAATAATCCAACAAAATTCATAATCACTCTATTGTTCAAAGATCACTCAAATACTAATTCTCTAGCCTGAATCTCACAATAAGATCATGGAGCATCTAAAAGAGTAACATGAGTTTAACTGTTGGGCATGTCAACCCAAGAAAAGAAATAAATGACTTTAAATAAGAAAAGCTAAAACAACGGCCTCCACGAATAATGCGGCGGCTCACCTCAGCAATAGAATCCACTCAACCAACTCTTCAGCCACTAGCCCCGTCCACACCAATAGTATCTGCATGGACATGCATGTAAGGAATGAACTATATATAAATATAACCCAGTAAGATCCTCGAGTTATTACTTTGAATACTCCTGGAATAAATATTAAAAAATACAAATACACCACAAGCACAAAAAGATCATGCACAAGGATTATATCATAATAGAATATCCAATAAGTTTCAACCAATCATTTATTCAAAACTATATATCTCAATACAATTTATACTAAGGACTTGTCATGAATGGCAATCAAAGCAGTTAATCAACATCACAAGCCTCCGATAGCATACACAATGTATAAAATCTATCAAGGAGTATATACAATGCTAGGGGAAGCATACACTGTCACGACTCGGTTTCTCGATCATGATGACACCTACAACCCCCCAGTAGGCGAACAAATCCCCGTAGCCCAGAACGGTCAGTAATGGGCTACTATCTAACAATCTAAATGGAAGAGCAGTTTAATAAGCGGAAGCAAGGGAGCAAGATGAAGAAGATAGATAACATAAATAATATAAATACACTGTGGAAGCTAAACCAACCCAAAACCTGGTATCATAGCGTATAAGAGCCGGATCTATATAAGGAGTACAAGGGGTCCAAAATAATATATACATCATGTCTCCGAAACTAAGAGAGTACAAATATACAAAAGACAAACTAAAGTCAAGCTCCGGTAGCAAAGAGCTCACCCTCAGTCCGGAGTATCACCAAAAGCAGCTCCTCGCACGAGTCTCCACGAGCTAACATCGACGGCCCACACTAGGATCTGCACCAAAAGATGCAGAGTGTAGTATGCACACCAAATGCGAAGCATAAGGTACCAGTAGGTATCATAGGCTGACTACGCACATATAATATAAAATCATAGTAACATACATAATAGAAGTAATTAATCACAGAAATCAATGAAAAAGTACACAGGAACTAGCCCAGAGGGAAGACAACAAAATAACATACAAGGCTAGCAAGTAGGATATATACACTACAGGCACAGGTGAAAGTAAGAAATAATGCACCTAGGATCCTTGCAATAACAGTATATACATAATAAGTTTTAGAAATGGATGGTATACCGGTAACCTCAAGTATAAGGGAAGGAAGAGAAGAGTAAAGATAGGCATGCACATAAACAAGAATCAATAACCCCACTAATCATACCAATCTCAATCCAACAAGTAACAACTTAGCCGTATAAAATCTTATAAGCATAACCGTAATAGGGGATGACACCGCGATAAAGTAACAAGAGGCTACCTACAGTCCCCCGGCTGTCCACACAACCGAGGAATGCAAACAAGTGAAAATAAAACCCTCCGACCACCCATACAACCAGAGCGTACACTCAAAAACAACAAACAAGGGTGGAACCTCAAACACTAAATGATATGATGCATGATAGCCTCAAGGTGGAATAGAAACTCTGTATGTACCTCCTCTGGTGCCGATCGGACCCAGCAGGTAGGTTCCATGGAAGGACACTATCCGTATACCTCTACTCCACCGTATACTCTCCCTCCGACACACGCAGCCCAAAGCCCCAGGCCCGGAATGGCAAGGTCCATGGAGGTCTCAGACCCATACTAAAACTCAGTATCAAAACATGTCATCCGGAAGCAAATCCAGTTCAACATAGAGACCCAGTCTTGAATATGCATGCCCAGACCCTGCCCAGGACTAAAATAGTGAGAAAAATGTCTCAAAAATCCCTCCAAGGGTGCCCGGACGTAACCGGGTCTAAACAGTAGAAAGTCATCTCAGGTGCTCGGTCCGGCCGAGGCTAAAATCATCCCAACTTAGAAAGAAACTCAACTAGCACCCCGGCCCAGCCGAGTCTAGCGTAAATAGTAAAACTGGTGATAGAAATCATACTTTAACTTTCTTTTACCCCAAGAAGATACACAAGTTAAGTCAAACCATTTCCAATTCATTTCCATCGAAAATTGGCCCCCAGGGCCATGCAAAGTTTAGAAAAAATTGCCAATAGGCCCGAAGCCAAAATCGTAGTAAAACATGGGTAAATCCTCTTTATATGCATGGGAATAAATGATCAACACAAATAGCCGCCCAACAGCTCACAATCGACCTATCGGCCCTGCACAGGCCCACAACTACTCAGCAAGCATAACCAGCCTAGAAGGATATTTCTATGTTTGGGACTCGCGGACATTCCCAATAACCCCCCTTCTATGTTCCAGAGTCAACAAGGCCTCACCGGGCCAGAAGGGTGAATAAAATGTATCAAGCAAGTGCTCCAAGCATCGGAGGAAGAAAAGTAGGCGGACATGAATAAAACGGTCAAGGTCTGTGGTACCAACCTAATAATTCAACCCAAGGATGCCAGCTAGTATAATTTTATCTGATATATGGTAAGTCTAGAGGGTTTAGACTGTAACCTACCTGTCGTCCGACGACAAGCTACTGGGATAACAAAATTCAAGCCTGAATCGCTCCGAGAATTCCTGAACGATGGTCAAACTATCAAAAACATAAATAACAAATTAAGACGAGTCTAATGATACCCATATCACTACAATTGTAGTCGGGTCAAAATTCAGGTCAAAAGCGGGCCTGCAGGGCCCACAACCCAAAACCAAAAATGAAAAGGAGCACGATGACCACCATGATGCCAAGATACATGCTCCAAAATTGAGCACAATTGGCCAAGAGAAGGACGACAAAACAACCCGCTCAAGTTAAGGTTTACAGATGGAAATTTAAGCACAATAATCGGAAATTAAGCAAGGATTACTTACCACAAGGAGATAAATTAAGCCAAGACGGATAATTCTTAAAGCCCACGAGCATGCACGAGTTAGGAGGTAGAATCTACCACAAATTTCAAGTTTTTTTTTGGAATTTAACAACAATGGTGGATTTGAAGAGAAAACCAAAAGGAAGCAAGTAGGGGAAGATGACTTACCAAGCGAAGGAGAAGCACAGATTAATGATGAACAAATAATTCCTCAAGATTAGAAATGATCAGGAGCAATTTGGGAGAGAGTTTATGAGGTTTAGAGTTGAAAGAGTTGAGAAAAGGGTCTGGAAAAACAAACACAAAACAATATATAGTTGCTGAAAATAGGCCAGCTCAGGCGCCACGGCGGCCCTGCAAGCGCAGGCGCCGCGCGCACCGGTGGCAAGGGAGCGCAGGGGAGCTAGAGGCCATGGCTTGGCCTAGAGTGCAAGTGCACTGCCCAGGCGCAGGTGCGCCCAAAGCCATGCCCCGGCGACTATGACAGCAACGACAACAAGCAAATGTCAACTTTGGCAGATTTTTCATCGAACGGACCTCCGGGAAAGAGTCTGGGGTCCCACGAACGCAAATGAGCAGAGCTAATCGACTAAAAATGGCATTCCAGACTCAACAGAATTGACAAAAATCCCAACGGAGGTCGATAGCACAAAAGGGTGGGCCCCACGCCCGAGAACCAACTTTGACCAAACTTTCCAAAATGAAACACTAAGGCCAAAAATGAGTACGGAGGCCTCCTGACCCGAGCCAAATGTCCCCCTAGACAAAGTCGACAATCCAGAGCTAACAACGCTGTCAGAATTTCCATCCAAGACCGTCTTCTCCAAATGTTGACCAAAGTCAAACATGGCTGAAACATGAAAACTAAGACGAAACGAAACCGAAAGCTCCCAAAACCCGTCCAAGAGTCCTCCTAGACCAAAATCCATTCTCTGGAGCTAACAAAACTATCAAAATTCAATTCCGAGCATGTTAGCTAAGAATGTTGACTAAAGTCAACAATATTCTAAGTTCAGCTCTAAAACAGGAAAAAGGGCAAAACAACCAAACGAACGACCAGGGCACTAAACTACCTATCCCAGTAAGCCATAAATGACTTGGGGCCACTACAGGAAAGCTCTATTAGTACAATTAATGCGTAAACGCAAAGATGACCGGAAGGGTCATCAGAACATCCACTACTAAAAAGACTGAAAGTCAAGAAAAAGGGAGTACCTGAAGGCTCGAACAACTGCGAATACTGAGCACGCAACTCCCTCTTAGTCTCCCAAGTAGCCTCCTCGACCGGATGATGCCTTCACTGAACTTTCACAATAGGAATCTCCCTAGATCTCAATCTTCTGATATCTTTGACCAGAATAGCAATCGGCTCCTTAATAAATGACAAACTCTCATCCAACTAAACCAAATCCCAATGCAACACATAAATCATATGGCACATACCGGCGCAACATCGAGACATGAAAAACTGGATGAACAGCTGCAAACAACAGAGGAAAAGCTAACATATAGGAAACACTACCAACCCTCTGTAGAATCTCAAATGGCCCAATAAACCTGGGGTTAATCTTGCCCCACCGACCAAATCTCATCACGCCCTTCACGGGCGATACTCAAAGGAAAACCAAGTCACCAACACTGAACTCCAAGGCACGAAGTCTACGATCAGCATAGCTCTTCTGCCTACTCTGGGCCGCTCCAAGCCTATCCTGAATCAACTGGACTCGGTCCAAGAAATCTCTAAGAAAATATGTACCCTGCGATCTGGACTCTAAACCATCAAACCAACCAATAGGCGATCTGCAATGCCTACCATACAAGGCCACGAAAGGTGCCATGTCGATGCTCAAATGAAAGCTATTATTATAAGAAAACTCGGCCAAAGGCACAAACTGATCCCAAGAACCTCCAAAGTCAAGTACACAAGCCCGAAGCATGTCCTCTAGGACCTGGATAGTCCTGTTGGACTGACCATCTGTATAAGGGTGGAAGGCAGTACTAATCTGAACCTCTATACCCAACTCCCTCTGTATAGCTCTCCAGAATTGAGATGTGAACTACATGTCGTGGTCTGAAATGATAGAAGTTGGGACCCCGTGCAACCAAACAACCTCACAAATGTAAATCTGAGCTAACCTCTTAGAACCGTAGGAAGTCTGAACTGGCAAGAAGTGGGCCGACTTATTCAACCGATCTACAATCACCCAAATGAAATCAAAACCTTGAGAAGTACAAGGCAAACCGACAACAAAGTCCATAGTAATACCTTCCCATTTCCACTCAGGAATGGGAAGTCGCTGCATCAAGCCACCTGATCTCAAGTGCTCGAATTTCACCTGCTGACAGTTCAAGCACCATGATACAAACTCTGCTACGTCCCGCTTTATACCATACCACCAGTAAAGCTTTCTCAAATCTCTATACATCTTCGCCGCACCAGGATGAATGGAGTATCTAGAATAATGTGCCTCACAGAGTATCAATTGAATCAAATCACCAACCCTCGGAACACAAAGTCAGCCATCAAACCTCAGAATACCATCAGAACCCATAGTAGCCCGACTGGCCTCACCCCGAGCTACCGGATCATGAAGGTCGCACAAACTCTGATCCTCAAACTGTTGGCTCTAAATCTGATCAACTAGAGTAGAATGGACCTTAACACTGGCAAGAACTCTGCTAGGATTTGACAAGTCAAGCCTAACCAATCGGTTAGCCAAGGATTGGATGTCCAAGGCCAACGGTCGCTCAGAAACTGAGAGTGAAGCTAGGCTGCCCATACTCACTGCCTTTCGACTCAAGGCATCCGCTACCAAGTTTGCCTTCCCCGGATAGTATAGAATAGTGAAATTGTAGTCCTTCAGTAGCTCAATCCTTCTCCTCTGCCTCGAGTTCAGCTCTCGCTGACTCGTAATGTACTGAAGACTACGGTGATCGGTGAATATCTCACAATTGACTCCATATAAATAGTGCCTATAGATCTTGAGCGCAAAGACTACCACCGCCAACACTAAGTCATGAGTGGGGTAGTTACGCTCGTGAACCTTCATCTGCCTCGACGCATATGCTATCACTCGACGTTGCTGCATCAATACATAACCAAGACCGACCCCTGAAGCATCACAATACACAGAGAAACTCTGACCCTCAACCAGCAAAGTCAATACTGGAGCTGAAGTCAACAAGGCCTTAAGCCTCTGAAAGGTATCCTCGCACTGATCGGACCACTGAAATGGAACATCCTTCCTAGTCAGCATAGTCAAGGGTGCTGCTATGGAAGAAAACCCCTCAATGAACCATCTGTAGTACCTGGATAACCCAACAAAGCTACAAACCTCAGTAGGAGTAGTAGGTCTAGGCCAATCACGAATCGTAGAAATCTTACCCGGGTCAACTCTAATCCCATCCTTGGACACCATGTGCCCTAGGAATGCAACTGACTCAAGCCAAAACTCATACTTTGAGAACTTGGCATAAAGCCAGTGATCTCTAAGTCTGAAGTACAGTCCTCAAGTGCTACTCATGCTCATCTCTACTCCGGGAGTACACCAGGATGTCATTAATGAAGACTATCACGAACATGTCCAAGTACGGGCTAAGCACCCTATGCATCAAGTCCATGAAGGCTGTGGGGGTATTAGTCAACCCAAAAGGCATCACCAGGACTCATAGTGGCCATAACGTGTCCTGAAGGTTGTCTTAGGGATGTCCTCCGCCCTAATCCTCAACTGATGGTAGCCGGACCTCAAATCAATCTTCGAAAATATGGTGGAACCATGAAGATGATCAAATAAGTCATCAATCCTCGGCATCGGATACCTATTCTTTACTGTCACCTTATTCAACTGCCGATAGTCAATACACATCCGCATCAACCCATCCTTTTTCTTTACGAAGAGAACAAGAGCACCCCAAAGAGACACACTCGGTCTAATGAACCCCTTAGCTAACAAGTCCTGGAGCTGCTCCTTAAGCTCTCTTAACTCAGTAGGAGCCATACAGTAGGGAGGAATAGAAATGGGCCTAGTGCCCGACTCTAACTCAATGGCAAAATCAACATCTCTCTCAGTTGGAAGGCCTGGCAGGTCGGTAGAAAATACATCTAGGAAGTCTTTAACCACAGGAACGGACTCAAGAGACGTAGGGTCAGCACTAGCATCTCGGACATATGCTAGATAAGCTAAACACCCACGAGAAATAAACTTTTTAGCTCGAAGACAAGAGATGATCCCAGATGGTGCATGGCTAACAGAACCCTGCCACACAACCGGGGATACACCGGGCATGGCTATGGTAACGGTCTTGGCATAATAATCAAAAACTGCACGGTGAGGGGATAACCAGTCCATGCCCAGTATCACATCAAAATCTAACATGTCAAGGATCATGAAGTCACTCCAAGCCTCCAAATCACCAATAGAAATCATGCAAGATCTCACAATCCGATCCACTACTAAAGAATCTCCTACTAGGGTCGAAACAGAAATAAGAACAAATAATGGCTCACTAGCCAACCCCAAACAAGGCAGAAAGTAGGCAGACACATATGAACAAGTGGATCCAGGATCAAATAAAGCCATAGCAGAGTGATGGCATATAAAAATTATACCTGTAATCATAACATCCGAGGCCTCTACCTCTGGTCTCCCAGGGACCGCATAGAACTGACGATGACCTCCACCTGCTCGACCACCACCCCTACCACCTGCTCTACCACATGGAGCACCACCTCAACCCTGGACACCACCTCCTCGAGCCGGTGGCTGAACTGAGCGAATAGGCTGAGCCGGCGGAGAGGCTGGCTAAACTGTGCCCTGCTGGGGTTAATCTCTAGCAAAATGACCAATAATACCACAGGTAAAACAAGCCCCTAATGACCTACTCAATCGGGATGAACCAACAGAACCCTTATGGCCACCACAACCTGATGCCCTAGAAGTTGCACCCCTCGAAGACTGATCGCTGTAGCCCTTAAGGCTGCTCTGACCCTCCTCAAACTGAGTACTACCAAATGTCTGAAGTGAAGCCTGAACTAGTCGACTGGACTGAACCTGGTGCTTCTGTGGCTGATAACCCCGGCCCCACTGGCATGAACCTCTAACTCCATGCCTGGAACCATTGTAGCCACTCTGATATCAAGACCTCTTATCTTTGGCCCCGGTGTCATGATGACGCGAATCCTCTACAGTATGGGCAATGTCTGCAATAGCCTGGAAAGACCAACTACTAGCAACCAATATCTCTGCAGGCTCTCTAAACTCTCTCTGTAGAACCCACACAAATCTACGGACCATGTCGGCCTCAGTAGGCATAATCATGGCCCCAAATGGAGCAAGCTAATGGAAACGGGTCTCGTACTCTGATACAGTTATATAATCCTGAGCAAGTCTAGTGAAATCCTCTCTCCGACACTCTCTGTCAGTCTGTGGCAAGAACTTGGCCATAAAGGCCTAATAGAACTCAGACCAAGTCAACTGAGGTAATTTAGAAGGTCTGCAAGCAACTTGTGCCCTCCACCATAGCTTCGCTGGACCCTCCAGCTGATAGGTGGTATTACCGACTCCATGAGTCTCTAACAAACCCATATGGTGCAACATATCCTCACATGTAGTAATAAAATCATGCGGGTCCTGACCCAATGTACCAGTAAATCTCGGTGGTGCTAGTCTCAAGAACCTACCCAATGCCTTCTGGTCCCTATCTGTCATAGTTGGGATAGGAGCAAGTGGTTGTGCAACTGAAGGGACTGGAATAACCTCGGCATGGGGAGCCGCAATAGCAGGCTGCAATCTGGAACTCTGAACACCCAGGGCTGCCCCCTGAGCGGGTGTCTGTGCTACCTCTGAAGGTCTCTCCCCAATCATACCCAATAGCTAAAGAAGTAAACCCCTAATATCTGAAGACTGAGCTGGGGCTGAAGCTGGCACAGAAACTGGTGCTGGAACTGGTAGCACCTGGGCTGCCCCCGGGTCCATATGCTGCTGCTCTGGAGTGAACTCTGGCTCGTAGTCAAACTCAGGCTCTATCTCAACTCTAGCAGCTCTAGCAGGTGCCGATGCTCTGGGGCATCTATGACCCCTACCCCTACCCTTGCGACCACCCTGACTCCTAGCTGGAGTCAGAGGTGCAGGGGCAGGAGGCTAATTCATTATTTTGCTGGTCGACTAAGGAAAAAGCAAATGGTATTTGGAGGAAAGGCATGATGTCTTGATGAAGTGTAGAACGGGGTTGTCTTTCCATTGAGCCAACGTTAATAGCATGTCTAATTCTGTGATAAAAGAGCTCTATTTCCAAATAGATTTGTAATCAGTAATAGGGATCACATTGGTGGGAATATAGGCCAAGAACATCTCCATTGAGTGACTGTAACTGCTATGGTTTACAGTCAATAGTTCTTAACCAACCCTTTCTTTTTTGAATTATTAATCTCCGCCAGAAGCTGAAGATCTCGTACGAACCATCTGCAGAAGAGTGAACCAGAGTAAGTGAGATTTCCAAAAAATTTCAAGGATACTACGCACGAGGTAGAAACAAGAAAAGTCCAATTTTTACTAGGATGTCACTATAGCCTCCAAAATATTGAATACAGACGTATCCGCCCTGATCAGCAGGACTCTTCTAGACATTGGCTCTTATATTGATGACACCGATGAACCTAGGGCTCTAATACCAAGTTGTCACGACCCGGTTTCTCGGTCATGATGGCACCTACAACCCCCCAGTAGGTGAACTAATTCCTGTAGCCCAGAATGGTCAGTATTTGGCTACTATCTAACAATCTAAATGTAAGAACAGTTTAATAAGTAGAAGCAAGGGAACAAAATGAAGAAGATAGATAACATGAATAATATAAATACATTGCGGAAGTTAAACTAACCCAAAACCTGGTATCATAGAGTATAAGAGCCGGATCTATATAAGGAGTACAACGGGTCCAAAACAATATATACATCATGTCTTCGAAACTAACAGAGTACAAATATACAAAAAATAAACTAAAGTCAAGCTCCGGTCGCCAAGAGATCACCCTCAGTTAGAAATATCACCAAAAGTAGCTCCTCGCCCGAGTCTCCATGAGCTAAAGGTGATGGCCCACACTAGGATCTGCACCAAAAGATGCAGAGTGTAGTATGAGCACCAAATGCGAAGCATAAGGTATGCATTAGGTATCATAGGCCGAATTGGGCACATATAAGATAAAAGCATAGTAACAGACAGAATAGAAGTAATTAGTCATAGAAATCAACGAAAAAGTACACAGGAACTAGCCCAGAGGGAAGACAACAGAACAACATACAAGGCTAGCAAGTAGGATATATACACAACAGGCACAAGTGAAAGTAAGAAATAACGCACCTGGGATCCTTGCAATAACAATATATACATAATAAGTTTTAGAAATGGACGGTATACCGGTAACCTCAAGTACAAGGAAAGGATGAGGTGAGTAAAGATAGGCATGCACGGAAACAGGAATCAATAACCCAACTAATCATACCAATCTCAATCCAACAAGTAACAACTTAGCCGTATAAAATCTTATAAGGATAACCGTAACAGGGGATGACACCGCGATAAAGTAGCAAGAGGCTACCTATAGTCCTTCGACCACCCATACAACCGAGGAATGCAAACAAGTGAAAACAAAACCCTCCGACCGCCCATACAATCGGAGCATACACTGAACAAACAACAAACAAGGGTGGAACCTCAAACATTGAATGATATGATGCATGATAACCTCAGGGTGGAATAGAAACTCTGTATGTACCTCCTTCAGTACCGATCGGGCCCAGCAGGTAGGTTCAATGGAAGGACACTGCCCGTATATCTCTACTCCATCGTATACCCTCCCTCCGACACACGCTACCCAAAGCCCCAGTCCCATAACGCCAAGGTCCATGGAGGTCCCAGACCCCATACTAAACTTAGTATCAAAACATGTCATCCAGAAGCAAGTCCGGGTTCAAGATAGAGACCTAGTCTCGAATATGCATGCCCAGACCCTGTCTAGGACTAAATAGTGGGAAAAATATCTCAAAAACCCCTCCAAGGGTGCCCGGACATAACTGGGTCTAAACAGTAGAAAGTTATCTCAGGTGCTCGATCTGACCGAGGCTAAAATATCCTAATTTAGTAAGAAACTCAACTAGCACCCCGGACCAGTCGAGTCTAGCGTAAATAGTAAAACTGGTGATAAAAATCATACTTTAACTTTCTTTTACCCCAAGAAGATCCACAAGTTAAGTCAAACCATTTCCAATTCATTTCCATTAAAAATGGGCCCTCGAGGCCATGCAAAGTTTAGAAAACAATTCCAGTTGGCCCAAAATCAAAACTGTAGTAAAACGTTGGTAAATCCTCTTTATATGCATGTGAATGAATGATCAACACAAATAGCCGCCCAACAGCTCATAATCAACCTATCGGCCTTGCACAGGCCCACAACTATTCAGAAAGCATAACCAGCATAGAAGGATATTTCTATGTCCGGGACTCGCGAACATTCCCAATAACCTACCTTCTATATTCCAGAGTTAACAAGGACTCACCGGGCCACAAGGGTGAATAAAACGTATCAAACAAGTGCTACAAGCATCAGAGGAAGGAAAGTAGGCGGACATGAATAAAGCGGTCAAGGTCTGTGGTACCAACCTAATAATCCAACCAAAGGATGCCAAATAGTACAATTTTATCCGATATATGCTAAGTCTAGGGAGTTTCAATCGTAACCTACTGTCGTCCGATGACAAGCTGCTGGGACAGTGAAATCCAAGCCTGAATCGCTCCGAGAAATCCCGAATGATGGTCAAACTATCAAAAACATAAATAACATATTAAGACGAGTCTAACGATACCCATATCGCTACAATTGTAGCCGGGTCAAAATCTGGGTCAAAAGCGAGCTTGCAGGGCCCACAACACGAAACCAAAAATGAAAAGGAGAACAATGACCACCACGATGCCAAGATACATGCTCCAAAATTGAGCACAATTGGCCAAGAGAAGGACGCCAAAATAGCCCGCTCAAGTTGAGGTTTAAAGATGGAAATTTAAGAACAGTAATCAGAAATTAGGCAAGGATTACTTACCACAATGAGAGAAATTAAGCCAAGATGGATAATTCTTTAAGCCCACAAGCATGCACGAGTTAGGAGGCAGAATCTACCACAAATTCCAAGATTTTGAAATTTAACAACAATGGTGGATTTGAAGAGAAAACCAAAAGGAAGCAAGTAGGGGAAGATGACTTACCAAGCGAAGGAGAAGCACAAATTAATGATGAACAAATAATTCCCAAGATTAGAACTGATCAGGAGATATTTGGGAGAGAGTTTATGAGGTTTAGAGTTGGAAAAGTTGAGAAAAGGGGATAGAAAAACGAACACAAAACAATATATAGTTGCTGAAAATAGGCCATCCCAGGCACCACAACGGCCCTACAAGCGCAAGCGCGCGCCCGAACCGACGGCCAAGGGAGCGTAGGGGCGCTGGAGGCCATGGCCTAGCCTGGCGCACAGATGCGCTGCCCAGGCGCAGGTGCACCCAAGGCCATGCCCCGATGGCCATGACAGCAACAACAATAAGCAAATGCCAACTTTGGCAGTTTTTTCATCAAACGGACCTCCGGGAAAGAGTCCAGGGTCCCACGAAAACAAATAAGTAGAGCTAATCGACTAAAAATAGAATTCTGGACTCATTGGAATTGACGAAAATCCGAATGGAGGTCGATAGCACAAAAAGGTGGGCCCCACGCCCGAGAATCAACTTTGACCAAACTTTCCAAAATGAAACACCAAGGCCAAAAATGAATTCGGAGGCCACAGGACCAGAGCCAAAGGTCCTCCTAACCCAAAGTCGACATTCCAGAGCTAACAACGCTGTCAGAATTTCCACCCGAGGCCGTCTTCTCCGAATGTTGACCAAAGTCAAACTTTTAAGTTCAACTTGGCTGAAACACAAAAACTAAGACAAAACGAAATCGAAAGCTCCCAGAACTCGTCCAAGAGTCCTTCTAGACCAAAATACATGCTCTGGAGCTAACAGAACTGTTGGAATTTGATTTCGAGCATGTTAGCTAAGAATGTTGATGAAAGTTAATGATATTCTAAGTTAAGCTCTAAAATAGGAAAAAGGGCAAAATAACCAAACGAACGAACAGGGCACCGAACTATCAGTCCCAGCAAGCTATAAATGACTTGGGACTGCTACAGGAAAGCTCTAACAGTAAAATGAATGCGTAAACACGATCATCACATACACAATGTCCCATATTAAATAAAAAAAATACACAATACCTCAAAAAAATTAGAAAGCATACACAATGCCGCTACCTCTTCGTACACAGCTATATCACATCACAAAATAAAATACAAGGGATCTTCGTGTACTTAAAAATAAAATATATACAGCTAGCCTCAAAGACCACAATTCTGTCAAGCACACGCTCATCCCAACATAGACTGGACAGACGAAACATGTTTCTTTTTAAAATGAAATTAAAAAACAACACCCCAATCTTAATGTCTCACTTACCTTGCTAATGACAAGTTTTCCAACCTTGCAACGTTTAGAATACCAATCAAACAGCCTTCAATGGCCTTAATCTAAGCAAAAATATTAATTAGTGATATCTACGATTCTAGTCGGGGTCAAGTCTCAATATTTCTAATTTTCAAGCTTAAAGATAAACCTTAATATCTCACACCTTAAACCATGAATTAAAGGAGAAGAATTATCACTGCCGAACCTAAATTTTTTTCAATTATAATCTATATAGATTAATACCCATACTAAAAGAACATTAAATAATTACAATATTTTCTTTATAGCTAAAAGGATACGTCCAAACAGTAGCTAAAGGAAACTGTCAAAATCTCACATAGCTTTTCACTGGTGCAGTTTTATATATGAGTTCTTATTTGAGAATTAAAATCCTATATCCAACTTTATAACCTTAACAATTATTACATAATTGACTTCCCTTAATCATAAGAATTATCAAAGATACTTTACTGCAATCCCACTAATTCACCACTAGGGGTAGGAAAATAAGTACTAAATTTGTTCACGTCAATTGCAACACCTTAGCAATTAGAATAGAATTATTAAACAATGGCTTCTTAATATAACCCAAAAGCTCCTAAATTTATATCTTAATTTTTTTTTCATGCTAAAGAACTCACTGCTATCTTAAGATATAGTTTCCTTTTCAATCATCATTATACCCTCTCATTATTTTTACAAAAGATAGTCATTATATCTTATCTTTAAGAAGAACAAAAAGGATAGAAAACTCCAATTGCATCAGTACAAAGAAAAAAATGAACCAGAAAGATTTCCACAAGTTTGCTTATATTTGGGTTCTCTTTTTCTTTTTTCTTATACAAATATTATGTTCAACTGCAACATATGTATGGTTATAAGCTAACAAGAACACACATCAATCAGAAAATTCAATACCTAACTATGGAATCTCTATCGTGCTAGCTTTCTATCGCTGCTCGTAAACAACCCCAGACTCCTTTATGAGATCGCTGGTTCCCTTATAAAAATATAACTGAAACAATTGTCCTAATTATTTTTCTACTCCTTTAGTCACTAACGTGACAAGATTTAGAATAAAAGAAAAGGGTTTGGGCCCACTCCTTTTTAATTTTTATTTATTTATTCATCTAAATTACCAATTAATCCTTCATTAAAAATTGAGATATTATAAAAAAATCTGCAAAAATAATAATAACAGAAATATCAATGATTAAATTTTGCGTCGAATACAAAAAAATCAACTTAAATAAATACTCAGGCAACAAATTATAATGCAACTATCAGAATGATGTCAATTTTCTTTTTAAAAAGAATAGAGCAAAAAATAAATAAAAGATGATGCTATTAAAGTCAAAGTTCAGATGGTGTTAGTATATGAAATAGACAAAAAAATAATTATTAAAAAAATTATAGATTTCATGAAGAATTGAATACTCATGTTGATAGTTTTTTATAAAATAATATTAAAAAAAATATTTATAGAGAAGGATAGAGAAAAGAGAGAGAAGTTCTTATTTATTTTATGAGATGAAATACAATGAATAAAAACCACTTTATTTATAGGAAAAAATTGACTTGATCACAAAGTAACTAATCCTCACTTTTTTCTAAAGAGATAAATATATATATATATATATATATATATATATATATATATATATATGTATATATATATATATTTTGAGTTAAAACGGGCCTCCAAGGCCATTTTATAAATCAAATAAATCTTTACAAGTGGTCTAGGCCCAAAGAAGGCCAGATCCAGAGAAAAACAAAATAAATAAATGAAAAAATAAAACAAAAGACAGAAAAGTTAAAAAGAAAACTAAAGGGGTATAGCGGGTCTTCGTCTTCTTCTTCCTCCATACTGCCATAACAACTTGGAACGTTAGGCATAGATGAGGCTAGATGCCAACGAGGGAGAGGGAGAGGGGGCCAATCAAACTTCAAGCTTGCTCTAAGTCCCAACAAGGCTAAGCTCGGATAGATTTCACTATAGACACTTAAACTTCTCACAAGTGCCATGAATCTAGACCAGTGAAGACTTCTTCAGCTTAATCTTGGTGATTCTTTGCAGAGTTTGAAATTGGTAAGCTCACTCTTCCCTTTCCTGTTAAAGCTCGATGTAATATTAATGTGTTGTTGTTTCTATCACCTCATAGGCTGAGCTCCAAAAGAAACTAATACCACTGCTTAATGATTAGATCTAACAGATCCACAAACAAAACATGAGCAAAGTTACTAGAAAAGTCATTAGGGGTTCTCACAGAGTCAGCCAATAAAAGTGTTGATCTTCTTCCACCGCTTTCTTTACTTGATGTAATCACTGTTTTGGCATTTCCTAATATGTAAATTAGGAATTTGATCTTTTTTCCATGTTAATAATTGTCTTGCCTGCATTTGGTACTTTCTGAATGTTAGAGAAAAATATCACATTTGTACCGGCAAAAATAAAATTAGATTAACAAAATAATCTGCCAGGTATGAACCACCTCCACCTTCCATGACACACTCTTCCTTATGACTTCAATCCTTTTAACCTTCATTCTTATGCTCCAAGGAATTTCCCATATGTTATCCAAAATCTTCTTCAAAGTAAGTGAGCCTGTTTCAAAAATAACATGAAGAAGATTATGAGACACACAATATTCTAATCCATATCTCAATGCACAGTTTCTGCTTCTAGAATTGTTCCATCCCCAACCAATCTTATTTCAACATAGACTAAGTTCCCATCTCCATCTCTAATGAAAAAAGAACTAGAACAAGGCCTAGGGGTACCCTTGCAAGTTCCATCTGTATTACACTTGTAGAAACCATTAATAGGGGGTTGCCATTTGATCACTTTGCACACTACTAGCAGGGTATATTCTTTAAAGTATTTCACTATTAAAGGCCAACTGGTTGGAATGCCCTTCAGCCAAGGGTATATAGTAGTAGCAAAAACCTGAATGTTTCTATTGATCTCCATAACCATTGAATAAAAGGAAATTCATTTCCCCCATGTTGAATAATATTCCTCCTCTTCCACACTTGCCATACCACCATAGCTGGAATAACCTTAAATAGAGGTTTCAGTTTTGGAACACACTTAACCTGCCATCACTTTAGAATGATGTCCTTCAGTTGAATAAAAGGGCCATGAAGCCCTGCTGCATTAGCTAACACTTGCTAGATCTTTTTGGACTCTGCACACTCAACAAACAGATGTTCAAAGGTCTATGTTTCAGAATTGCTATAGCAAAAACAATGCACCTTATCCATTATTTTCATCTTGACTAGAAGCTCACCAATAGGGATTCTCTTTTTGCAAACTCTCCGTAGCAGAAAAGATATCTTAAATGGCAGTCCCTTGGTCCAAATATTTTTATGGAAATGATGCTTCTCCCTTTCCTCTCCCACCAAATTTCATGCACTCCTCACTGTGAATTTACCATAACTATTAAGTCTCCACCAAGCTCTGTCCCACTCTATAGAGTCTTTCACAACCTTTAGTTTATTAAGCATATGAGAACAAATACCTTCAAGAAGCAATTGTTGTAATATAGGTTCATTCCAGCTGTTCTGTAGCATAAGATGCTTAACATCTTCAAAACCATCTTGTAGCCCATTAGAGATAGGTAACACATAGCGCAAGGAACCCATTTGGGTCCAGTTATCATACCAAGTACTAGCATGACCACATCTAGGTTTCCACTAGATTTCTTGATTAAAGAAATCCCTAGCTTCAAGCATATACTTTCAGGTTTGTGAGCCTCCTCTCCATTCCACAATCTATGGTCTATGTCTCTTACAATACTTGATCCACATAAAGTTTGCCCATAGGGATTTCTTTGTCCTGAAATTCTATCATAATTTTACAAACAAGGCCTTTAACACATCAAATAGAGACCTTAAACCAAGACCCCCTTCCTCCTTTGGAAAACAGACTTCAGACCATGCTACCCAGTGTTTGTTTCTCTTTTCCTCCTTAAAATTCCATAGGAACCTTGCAAAACTCTATGCATGTCATGAATTACACACTTAGGAGGAATGATAGCAGATAATAAAAATATAGAGATGCTTTGTAATTCACTATTTATCAAAATAACTTTACCTCCAAATGAAAGCAATTTCCCTTTTCAGGCTTTTAATTTATTCTGCACTTTCTTTACCAACTTAGTAAAGTGTATTTTCCTCTTCTTTGCATGTCTAATTGGTCATCCCAGATATATTAAAGGAAATTTACCTTACTGAATCTAGTAATATCCTCTACCTCCTGAAAAAAATTGAGTGAGCAGTCTTAGAGAACACAAAGAAAGAGCTTTTTTCTTTGTTAATTTTTTGGCCAGACTGTCTCTCATAATCATGTAGTGTCTGCATAATCAGTTGTAGAGTCTTCTTTTCAGCAACACAAAAGATGATGGTATCATCAACATATGCTAAATGGTTGATATTATCACTCCATTTAGGCATTTCAAAACTCTTAAACTCCTTGTTATAGAATAACTTATTTAGAACTTTAGAAAGTACCTCTGCAGCTAGAATGAATAATGATGGATAAAGAGGATCCCCTTGCTTCACCCCTCTTGTAGAATGGAAGCAACCATGAGTCTGTCCATCAATGAGAATTGAATACCAGTTGTTAGCTACTAACCTCCAAATCTTGTCAACTAGGAAATTATCAAACCCCATGGCTTCCAACACTTTCATCAGGAATTTCTAGTCAACCCTATCATAAGCTTTTGCCATATCTAGTTATGACTACATTGACAGACTTTCCTCTCTTCCTAATGTCAGTGATGATCTCTTGTTCCAGGATCATATTTTTAGTGATACTTCTACCATTCACAAATCCAGATTGGTTTTGTGAAATGATTTTAGGGAGCAGCTTCTCTAATCTATCATGAATAACTCTAGAGATCACTTTATTCAAATATTACTCAGACTAATTGGTCTCAAATCAGAAAAAGTCTTAATTATTTCCTTCTTAGGCATCAACACCGAATTAGTGTGGGTAGTTGATTAGGAAAAGTACATCTTTCAAAATAGGCAATAACAACATCAATAATATCCTTTCCCACTATGCTCCAACAAGACTGATAAAAAAACCCAGCAAAACCATCAAGCCCTCTGGAACTATCCCCATTAAGCTCAAATACCACTTTTCTGATTTTCTCTTCTGTTGGAATGGAGTTCAATATGAGATTATCTTCAGCATCTACTACAGCATGAGTCTGATTCAGTAGAGAGAATTCTACATTGTTAGGCTCACTAGTGAACTATTCCTGAAAGAAAGCAATATCCTCAGTAGCCACTGCCTCATCACCCTCTGCCCAGTCACTATCACTTTTTATAATTCTCTTGATGTTTAACCTTTTTCTTCTTCTATTTACTAAGTTGTGAAAAAAATTAGTGTTCATATCACCTTCAGAGAACCAATAATAATAGCCTTCTGTCTCCAATACTCTTCTTCATAGTGCAGATACTTTTTAACTCAACCTGAGCTTTTTGTAACACTATTCTATTCTAAGCAGATGGGTGAGTCTCAAAGAGGTCTTCTTTAATCCTCACAATCTCCTCTCTGATGATGAGTTGTTTAAAAATATCCCCAAACCATTCCCTACTCCATTGTGATAGAGCAAGTTCAGTGTTCTTCATCGTCTTCTTCAAACCAATAAAATAGATCCTCAAAACCAACAACTCTCCAACTATCTCTCACTACTTGAATAAAGCCTTAAGCTTCAGTCAAGAATTTCAAGAATCTAAAAGGAATAACAAAGTGTAGAGCACATCCCTCACATGTTAGAAACAAAAGAGCATGGTCAGAGCCTGTTCTTGCCAAGTGTTCCAATTTTACATTTCCAAATATCACTAGCCATTTCGGATTCATCAATACTCTAGCAAGTCTTTTGAAAATACAATCCTCTGCAGTTCTTCCATTCCACCAAGTAAATTGACTTCCTTTAAACATGATATCAAAGAGTTCACAAGAATTAACACAAAAGGCAAAGTCTTCATATTCTTGTGGGTACACTGGAAAACCCCTAATCTTTTCCTCTTCATATAGTATAACATTGAAATCACCACCTATAATCCATGGGAACCTCATATTATGACAAATATCATTCCACAAACTTTTCCTCTCAAAGGCATCATATTTTGCATAGATAGCAGTAGTAATGATTGTTCTTGTATCTATAAAAGTTATCTGAAGAGTCAATTATTGCTCTGAATCAGATATTACTGTGACTTGGATATCATCCTGGACAAATGTCATGCCCCGAGTCTACACTCTAGATGAAACACGGCGCTTAGAGTCACAAATGACTCCAAGCTAACCCATGACCTGACATATACTAAGCAATTACTTGAATTTAAAATGAGCAGAAGCTAAACAGAATGAAGATATAAGTTCTTTAAAATTTAACTGAGAATATCTGAGTTTGAATATAAGTCTGAAATAATAAACTAACTAAAAAGCTGAAGTCTAACTCTATGTCTGAAAGCCTCTAATACTAATGCGTTGCTGGGACAAGACCCTAGCTAAACTCTAAAATACTGAAACTGAAAATAAGCTAACTAGAAGAATATAATGAAGTACGTCCTAGGATGATGAGGACTCACCACTGGCTGTCGCTGAGATGATGCTGGAATGAGCTAATCATGAGGCTGAATCTGAGAACCTGAACCTGCATCATAATACGATGTAGCACATAAAGTATGCATCAGTACTTTAAATGTACTGAGCATGAGGGATATGAAAAGTTGACTATATATATATATATATATATATATATATAAACATGCTAAAATACTGATATGTTGTTTAAATTGTAAGCTGAACTGTAGTACATAGGCCCAAATATAGTCATGCATAAAAAATTGAAATGCAGGAATAATCTGAAAAAATATAATCAAAACTATAAAACTGAATTGAGGATCTAGTACACAACTACTGAGTCTAATTTTTTAGGAGAGTCTATTAACTGAAATAAACCACGTGAGCTAAACATGGAGTCTGATGTATATACCCCATTGAGAGGACCCAATATACCTAGCCAGGGTATAAAAGCAAGACTGACGTGATCACTAATTCTGAGGCCCACTGAGGGGCTAAAAATCCTATGGTGGCATATAGTTCTGGGGCTTTAGGGTACGCTAAACCCTAGTCCAACTCGATGCTATGTACTACTCCCCAAAACTGATTTTGCTAGCTCATTAAAACTGAAGTTCTGGAATACTGCATCAGAACTTAACTGGTCTAAAATTATTATTTTCTAAAATGCTGTAGTAAACTGAAAGCTGGCTAAATTCTATTTTAAAACTCAATGGTAGTGAGCTAGGTTAAAATATGAAGAAAACTAATTCATGAGAAAATACTATAATTTAGGGCTAAATTGTTGATTTCTCAAATCAGGGTGAAAACTCATGCAAATCATTGAAAGCATGGTACGATTCTTACAAAATGGGATATATATTATGTAGAAATCATAAAGACTAAATTCTGTAAGAATTCGCATAATTGGGTAGGAACCCTAATTTTATAAACCATAAAATTCAAAGAAAAGACTAGAGTTTTGGATATAAGGGTGAACTAAATCCTTACTGAATATCCACATACCTAGTAGAAGAAGATTCTTGAAGAAAATCTGAAGTTTGAAGCTTTGGAGAAGAAAGCCCTAGGTTTGATGGAGAAAAAACTGCTTCAGTTCTTTCTTTCTAAGACTTGAGCAAAAGAATGAGGCAAAACTAGGCTAAGTTTGGTTAAAACCCTTTTAAAATAGGCCTAAAATGACCTATAGTCGGAGTTAAAAATAAGGGGAAAAGTTTGAATTAACCCTGAGAAATTAAATTAAAATTTGTTGGAAAAATTTGGCCCAGGTTTCCACGGGCACCAACCACGGCCCATAGAATGGACCATGGGTCGTGGTTCATGATTGTGGTTCCTGGCAATATTGTATGCCGTGGGTTTTATTCCACATGCAAGATCCATAGCTCGTGGAACATTCCACAGCCCATGGAAACCTTCCGTGGTTTCTGGGAAAAAATTTGACCCTCAGGTTTGATTCCACGAAGGGTAAACCACAGAATGTGGAACAATCCATGACTCATGAAACCCTCTCATGGTTTCATACCCAGAGGTCAGTCTGTAGGGATATTTCCACGAGGCCTGTCCATGCCTCGTGGTTCAATCCATGGCTCATGGACTTGGTCCATGGACCCTATTCTGAGTTTCTTAACTTAGGATTTATGGGGTGTTACAATATCTCCCCCTTGGGATCATTCGTCCTCAAATAAAGACTAAACAAACTTAGTTTGGAGGGAAAGAGCTGTAATCCCTACCAACTGAATTCTAAAAGCTGGTTTCTAACTGGTCTGATTTCTAAGAACATGAAAGCATGCGTAAAATGCAAAAATAGCTGAGAGAACACAAAAATAAGGGACATACTAACAAGGAAACTAAGAAAACTAGAGAGGAACTATTACTTCAAGCTGGATCTGAGTCAGAAGGAAAGAAGTTAGGGTACTTGGTCATCATGGCCGCTTCTGCTTCCCAAGTAGCTCCCTCAATAGACTGGTTCCTCCAAAGGACTTTCACCAAAGCAACTTCCTTATTTCTCAATCTACGAACCTGACGGTTAAGAATCTGAATTGGGACCTCTTCATAAGAGAGACTGTCCTTCACACCCACACTTTCTAAGGGCACAACTAAGGCTGGATCACCAGTGCACTTCTTCAACAAGGATATATGAAAGACTAGGTACATTGATGCTAAGTCTGTGGGTAACTCTAACTCATAAGCCAACTTGCCAACTCTCCTCAGAATCCTGTAGGTAGATACGTAGCTGAAACTAAGCTTTTCTTTCTTACCAAACCTCATTACACCCTTCATGGGTGAAACCTTTAGAAATACCCAATCATTAACCTCAAACTCTAAGTCCCTTATTCTCACATCTGCATAAGATTTTTGACGACTCTGAGCTGCCTTCAACCTCTCCCTAATGAGATAAACTTTCTCCATGGTCTCATAAACCGAATCTGGCCCTATTAATACTGCTTCACCTACCTCAAACCAGCATATAAGTGATCTATACCTCCACCAATAAAGTGCCTTATATGGAGCCATCCGAATGTTAGAATAGAAGCTGTAATTGTAGGCAAACTTTATAAGAGGTAAGTGATCATCCCAATTACCCTTGAAATCAATCACACAGGCCCTTAACATATCTTCCAAGGTCTCGATGGTATGCTCTGCATGACCATCTATCTGTGAATGAAAAGTTGTATTGAGATTCACTTGAGTACCAAGACCCTTTTGAAATAACTTCCAAAATTGAGATGTAAACTGAGTACCCCTATATGAGATGATAGATAAGGGAACCCTATGCAATTTGACTAACTCATGGATTTAGAGTCTAGCATATCCTCTGCTGAATCAGAAGTCTTGACAACCAAGAAATAGGTTGACTTAGTCATCCTGCTGACTACCACCCAAATAGACTCAAGCTGTCTGCGAGTATGAGGTAAGCCTGTAATAAAATCCATATTTATCACTTCCCACTTCCAAGAAGGAATGCCAATATCGTGAGTCATACCACCAGTTGCTGATGCTCTACCTTCACTTGCTGATAGTTGGACTCTTAGCCACAAAATCTACAATGTCCCTCTTCATGACATTCCACCAATAGACTTCCCGCAGGTAACAGTACATCTTGGTGGCACTGAGATGAATAGAATACATGGAGCTATGAGCCTCTATCAAAATCTGCTATCTCAACCCATCTACATCAGGAACACATAACCATCCATGATATTGGAGCACACCATCTCCCTCTTGAGAGAAAACCTCTACTCTCTACTGATGGACTGTACCCTTCAACTGATACAAGATAGGATTATTGTCTTGATTTTCCTTCACCTCAACTACCAAAGAAAAGTCTGACCCATTTTGAACAATAATACCACCTTCTGATGAATCTGTAAGGTGAATCCCCAAACAAGCGAGTCTATGAACATCCTTAGTGAATTCCTTCTTTTCTTCTTCGACATGGGACACATTAGCCATGGACAACCTACTAAGTGCGTTAGCTACCACATTGGCCTTACCTGAATGGTAAAGCACACTCATATCATAGTCCTTGAAAAGCTCTAGCCACCTCTTATGATGAAGATTTAACTTCTTCTGAGTAACACATACTAGAGGCTCTTATGGTTGGTAAACACATCCACATGGACACCATATAAATAGAATCTCCAAATCTTCAAGGCAAAACAACTGTTGCAAGCTCAAGGTTATGAGTCGGGTAGTTCTTCTCATGAATCTTAAGCTATCTGGAGGCATAGACAATAACCTTACCATGCTGCATCAAAATACAACCCAAGCTAACTTTGGATGTATCACAATATATCACAAAACCATCCGAACCCTCTAGAAGAGTTAAAACGTGAGCTATGGTCAACCTAGTTTTCAATTCCTAGAAGTTTTTCTCACATTCATCTGACCACCGGAACTTGACTTTTTTCTGAGTTAACCTGGTCAATGGGGTAACTATGGATGAAAACCTTTCAACAAACCTCCAGTAGTAACCAGCCAAACCTAAAAAGCTCTTAATGTCTATCGGAGAAGTGGGTCTGGTCCAATTTTTTACTGCCTCTATCTTCTGCGAATCTACTCGAATGCCCTCCTTAGACACCACATGACCTAGAAAAGCAACTGACTGAAGCCAGAACTCACACTTACTGAACTTGGCAAGTAGCTGGCGATCCTTGAGAGTTTGCATTACAACCCTAAAATGGTTTGTATGCTCCTTCTCACTTTAAGACTAAATGAGGATGTCATTAGTAATGACAATGATGAACATATCCAAGTACTGCTTGAACAACCTATTCATCAAGTCCATAAAAGCTGCATGAGCATTTATTAGTCCAAAAGATATAACTACAAATTCATAGTGACCATACCGAGTTCTGATGGCTATTTTTTGAATGTCATATTCTCTAACTCTGAGCTGATGATAATCGGATCCGAGGTGAATCTTGGAGAAGTAACTGGCACCCTAAAACTGTTTGAATAAGTCATTAATCCTAGGGATGGGATACTTATTCTTGATTGTGACTTTGTTTAACTAACGGTAGTCAATGGACATTCTAAGAGAACCATCTTTCTTATGCACGAAGAGAATTAGAGCACCCTATGGAGATATTCTGGGTCTAATGAAACCTTTATCTAGGAGGTCTTTGAGTTGATCTTTCAACTCCTTAAGCTAGAGCCATTCTGTAAGGAGGAATCTATATGGGTTGTGTATCTGGAAGAAGGTCTATCCCAAAGTCAATCTCTCATTCAGGAGGGACTCCAGGCAGATCCTCAGGAAATACTTCTGGGAACTCACTAACTACTGGAACTGACTAGAGAGATGGAGTTTCAGACTCGAAATCTTTAACCCAAACTATATGGTAGATGTACCCTTTTGAGATTATCTTCCTAGCTTTTAGGTAAGATATGAAATGACCCTTTAATATTAGAGGACTACCTCACCACTCTAAGATAAGCTCATCTTGAAATTGAAACCTTACGACTCTAGTTCTACAATCGACTGAGGCATAATAGACATGTAGCCAATCCATGCCAAGGATGACATCAAAATCGGTCATATCTAGGTCTACTAAGTATGCCAAGGTGACTCTAGGAAGGACTGAGACTGGGTAATCTCTGTATACCCTCTTGACTAAGACTGACTCCCCAACTAGGGTGGAGACTGGGAAGGGCTCTATGAGTTTCTCAAGACTGACTCCAAACTTATAAGCAACATAAGGGGTCACAAATGACAGAGAATCTTCGGGGTCTAGCAAAGCCTAAACATCAAGAGAGAAGACTTGCAACATACTAATGACTACATCTAGGCAACTCTCCTGATCCTAATGAGATTACATAGCATAGAGGTAATTCTGACACTGACAACCGCCTGTACCAGAAGTAGTACCCTATTGAGCGGTGCGACTTGCTGGAGCTGCTGAAGTAGTAGTCTGATCTTGATTACCTCCCTGTCCTTTCCTGGTGGAGCGTCACTCCTTCAACCTATGGCTAAGCTGACCACACTCAAAATACCCCTATATGTCGATAAAACACTCACCAAGATGATTCTTTCTACACTTAGGATATGCTAGAAATGTGCCCTTTCCTGAAATAATGCCCTATGACTTAGAGCCTGATGTCCCATTTTTTTTATCATAATAAGGTCTAGGAGATGGAGTACTAGATGATGAAGGTGCCAGAGCTGAATACCTGTAATGACCCTCCAGGTCATTTTTTGTTTTTCATGCTTTTTCCATATTTCAAGCCTTCCTGTAGTGGCTACAGGTCATTTATGACTTACTAGGATTGACGGTTCAATGCTCGAGCCATTTGTTAGGTCGTTATGACCATTTTCCTATTTTAGAACTTGAACTTAGGAAATCTTTAACTTCGGTCAACTTTCTTGGTAAACATGCTCAGAATCAAATTCTGACAGTTTCATTAGCTCCAGAAAAGGGATTTTATTCTAGTAGGACCCTTGGTTGGGGTCTGGAAGCTTTCGGTTTGGTTTTGTCTTGTGTTCTATTTTTTTAGGCTAGTTGGCTTGTAGAGTTGACTTTGGTTAACATTTGGAGAAGAAGAACTTGGATAGAAATTTTATTAGTGTTGTTAGCTCCGAAACATTTACTTTAGGATAGAGGGACTTTTGGTTCAGGTCTAGAGGTTTCTGGACTCATTTTGGGCTATTAGGTTCCATTTTGGTAAAAGTTGGTTCTTGGGCGTAGAGCCCACTTTTCATTAAAATGATCTTCGTTGAAATTTTCATTGATTTTGTTGAGTCCAGAATACCAATTTTGGTTGAGTAGCATAGTTTGTTTGTGTCCACGGGACCTCAAATGAATCTCGAGGATCCATCCAGTGACTTTTTAGCCTTAAATATTCTGTTGGTTTTGGCTGTTGCTGGTGTGTCCGCATTTGTGGACTTTTCACCGCATTTGTGATGGACGTATTTGCAAACGTTCTCCACTTTTGCAAAAAAAATGTCTGCTTTTGCAGACACCACATTTGCAAAAAAATCTCTGCATTTACAGAAATAGCTGAGTTCTATAAAAATATTCCAACTTCATTTTCTCTTCAAACATTCTGAAAATCCCCATTAGAGCTGAGCTTAAGGTCTAGTTCAAGCACCCTATTTTGATACAATCATGGTTAGCTTGGAGCACATTAGAAGGGGCTTTTATATATGGATGATAGCTTGGAGCCCGGAGGAAGCCATGAAGCAACAAATGCACAAGGCCATGGGCGATCAAAATGCCATTTGGGCAATCAAGAAGGGCCCTTGTGGGTTATTTCTAAAATAGTACTTTTGGGTTATTTTTGTAATAGGCTATTTGTGTAAATGCAATAACTATAAATAGCTGTCTTAGTCATTTTCAGACTTAGATTATTGATGATTAAATTATCTTGAATAAACTTGATATTTAGTTACTTTAGCTTAGGATAGTGATTCGGTTAAATTCTAATTGTTAGCTTAGATTGAGTGATTAGGGTGGATTCTCGAATTGCTTGTGTTATCTTCTTTTCTTGATCGATCATCGAGTTATCATCTTGTGGATTCAATTTGGTTTCTCGGGCATTGGATTGAGTTCTCTTCTCCCTTGGTTGATTGTGGATTCAATTAGCCCTTCTTTCTTCTATTCTCATCCCTTTTTCTAATCTATCCCTCTATCTTCAATTTGTGTTGTTTGTTTTTGTATTTTCGATATCTATTTGGATCATTTTTGATTAGGATCGTTAACATCTTGGTATCAGAGCTTATGTTTTAAAAGTTGTTCCATCAATCTTAAGTCCTAGGTTCATAAATTTAAAAACAAAAAAAATTTTGAAAAATTTGTCCAAAAAAAAAATCTTTTTTTTTTGTGTTTGATTTGTTGTTTTTGATATTAGATTCGTATTCTCTAGTATTTTTTGAGTCTAAATCCAAGATTTCAAGAGATTTTGAGTTGTAGAGAAGATTCTACCATTAAAGGAGCTTGAAGGTTTAAAAACTTGAAAATGTGTCTTGAAGATTAGGAGAGATTCGAGCTAGAAAAAGTATTGAGACTTGTTCTCTAGCTTAAGAGGAAGCTCCTCCTAAAATTTGAGACAATTTCGAGTTGATTTGGAGGTGTTTCAAAATTTCACCATTGTTGAGCTTGAAAAAGCTTGAAGAAGATGAAATGGGTTTGTTATTTGACGCTAAATTGGAGCCTGGAAAGCATTAGGGTTTATTCTCTATAGCTAGGGGAGTCTAAATCTCGAATTTCGTAGAATTTGGAGCTAAAATAAAGGAGTTATGAAGATTTGAAATTCACTTGTTCATGGTGTTCTTCATAGCTTGAAGATGGAGAAAATGGGTTTATTTTCAGCTTAGAATTGAGGGCTAAAAATTATTAGGGTTTGTTCGTGGTGTTGAAAGAAGCTTGTGTTTAAAATTTGGTGAAGATCGGAGTTAAATTGAGTGAGTTATGAATTTTTGAAATTCATCAATGTTCTTGGTGTTCTTCATGTGTTCTTGAAAAAGAAGGAAGCAAAAGGTATATTTGATCCAATTTTTCCAAGTCAAAGTTGGTCAAAGGTATTTGTAGGTCCACAAGTGGAATTCAAAAAAAAATAAAAATTGAAAAAAAAATCCACGTGGACGTAGCGTCAGCTGCCACATCAACAGTTGACCAGTCAACAACTGCCACGTAGCTGCCAACTCAGCGCCCACGCCCAGTCACTGCCACGCGCGCGTGTGGCCTAATTTCAGAGACCAAGTGATTTTCAACACTTGGAAAAATTTTGGGACCCCAAAATTTGAAGCATTCTGTCCAAATTTGCAAAAGTTAATTTCAGCCTCCCAAACTCTTTTCTAAGGGTCAGATTTGGTCCTTCAGAACTTTTCTGATTGTCAGATTTGGTCCATTTCTTCTTCTACACTCATTTTTCTTCTATTTCTCTACTAATTAACATCTTTAATTACTTATTAACTAGTTTTTAATCATCAAATCATCTTTTTGATTCTTCAAATTAAGCAACATAAGTAACTTTTCTACTTTTTTTACTTAGTTTTTTTTTGAGTCCATTTTTTTTCTTGTGCGTTTCTTTGTGTGCTTTTCTCATTTTATTTCATAGTTAATTTCTTGATTCAAGTCCTTTTAGTTTTATTTGAGTCGTCCTTATTTCAAGAGTCACAAGGATCCATTCCTCCACAAAGATAGATAACCTTGAATTGGTTGAGCAAAATTAGTAACACTATCAATTTGGGAAAGAAGCTATAAAAGGTGAGTTGAGAGTTCACATAAAGAGTGGCGTGAGAATTTTATTACTAACTTGTTTGCTAGTTTTGTAGGTACAAAATTAGCTATAAGGAAGTATGTCCTCTATAGCTTCGGATCCTTATGATGATGAAATGGGAGACTATGCTTGTAGCAATGGAGGCTATAAGTATGATGATGATAGGAATGGTGGAGGCTATGATAATAGACATGATTTTGAGCCATATGGTGATGAGAACTACTACTTCAGAGATGGATATGAAATGAATGGGGCTTATGGCTCTTATGATGAACATGAAGGAGTAGAAGTATCTTATGATGAAGATGGCGGGGTAGAAGAACCTTGTGATGTTTCTTATGATGATGATGGAGAATATGAGGAATCTCACCCTACCTACTATGAGGATGAAAATGACTTGAGTTATAGTTCTTCCTCCCACATACTTTATGAGTCTTGTGATGAGAACACCCATGAAGTTAGAGAATATTCATATGCTTTTTCTTGTGGTACTTATCCTAGTCGAAGTGGTGTCTGTGGGTATGTTGGTACAAGTGAAAGTCATCTAATGAGTAAGAGAAAATGTGCATTCCCTACTTGTAGAACTACTACGTCTCATGCTTCTTATCCTAATTTCAATGTGTCTTGTTCTCAATATAGAAATGGTATTGGAAGTAGGATGGAAGGATCAATAGGACATGAAAGTAGAGTGAAATCAAATGAGCCCCTTCCGGTGAGAGATCTTGAATCTTTAAGAATTAAAGAATTAGGGGATGCCATACAAAGAGAAGTTGACAAGATCATCCGATGGGTTGCCAATCTTAAGCCCGAGGAGTTACAAAAGATGTTGAAGAAAGCTACTCCTCATGAAGACGAACCTAATGAGTTGCCATTGGGAGTAAGGAAAGCTACTCCTTGTGATTCTATCACTAAGGAGCTGAACATGGAAGTCAAAACATCCACACCTTGTGCACCAAAGTGGAAGTTTGAAGTGAAGGGATCATCTAACCCTTCACTAGGGATACTTGGCACTTGTCCGAACTCCAATGAAATTGAGAGAAAAAAGATTGAAAGGAGTAAGGGTGTGATATGTGACAACTCTAGAGTGGAAAAAGAAGAGGTTGTGTAGAGTGATGTGAGAGGGTTGTCACAACCTTATACTAACTTTTGTAACCTCGCTTCTTTTTCTAGTTGTCTTGATTCTTGTGTAGGTATACTTAGAAGCAAGCCTAGTGAGGCACCTCAAGCAATGAAGAATCATGAGGTGATAGAAATCTTCCCAAAGGAGCAAATGTGTGCCAATGTTGAAAAACAAGATGAATGCAATTCCTCCTATGAGCTACAAGGTAACAAAGCTAAATCTTACACTTTGTCAAAAGTAGAAGATCCTTGTGTGGTTAGTAGCCAATTGAGTGTAAGTGGTGTCTTGTATATGTGTGGGCTTAAAGAGTCTTTACCTTATGATGATCTTGATGACACTTTGTTGCATGATGATGATGCCACTGTTGTGAGTGCCCAAACACTAGTTGATCCTATAGATGACTTGATTGATTCTTCTAGTAAGATCGATTTGAGGTCATCTAGTGTTAGCACTTGTGACTTGAGTGAAAATATATTGTCATGTAATAAGGGTAGTCAAATGCTAGTTGGCTATAATGGTGGTAATCTTGTGTGTGATTCTTTTGAGCTTGATATGCTACCAACTAGTGTTTATTGTGGTATTGACCAACTTGCTTGTAATGATGACCTACTAATTGAGGAGTTGTGTGATGTGATAAATGAACCTCAATTTAGTAATGATAATGATATAGTTGGTCATGTAGTTAGTCATGCAGGATCTTTAGTTAGAGGTGATGATTCCTTGGGTATTGATTCCATTTCTAATTCTTGTCATGAGGATCTTGAGGTGGAGTATGAACTTAGGGATAATCCCTTATTCAATGATGGCATGATTAATGTGAATGATGAAGATAGTGGTGTGTCTTATAATGTTGGAAGTGTAGCCACCCTTGAGGCTACCAATTGTTTGAAAATCCACTATGGTATGATGACATACTTTCCAAAGATGAAACTCCCTTTTTGAAAGATGATAGTATGTCTATTGGAGGGGTTAGTGGTCAAAAGGAAAGAGGTGTATGTTCTCCAATGACCCCTTCATTCTTATGTGACCCCATTCTTGATCAAGGCCTTAATGCTTGTGGATCAAAGGGTGATTCTATATGTGGAAACACCTTAAATGAAGTTCATTTAAGTAAGAGAAAATGCATAAACACCCCCCTAAAGTTGGTCGACATTTGGAAATAGACACTTGAACTTTGTAGGGGTCCTATCACCCCCCTAAATAATTTTGAACTGGTATAATTACATTCTTTTTTGGCCAACTAGCAAGAGAGTGTATTCACTCTCTATAAAGAGTGTGAGGAACAAAAAAAATAATTATAATTTTATTTTTATAAGTTTCTTTTTATAAAATATATTTTTCTATTTTTAAAATATTATTTTAATTGTTTTTCTTTTTCATTTTTTTTCTTTCTTCTTTCTTCTTCGTCTCTACCACCATATCTGCACAACTCCCCCCCCTCTCCTCCCCCCCACCCACTCATCCACCCATTTTTTACTATTATTACTTTAACTTTTTTTAATTTCAAAATTCTATCTGAAAATCTTCTTATTACAAATAACTTTGTAAAATCCATTCGATTTAAAGATAATTAGAAGATATCATTTAATTTTATATTTTTTGAAAAATTTATTGATTCTTTTCAAAGTTTTCATTTTGAATTTTGTTGAAGTTGTATGAAAAGAAGATACATTAATTGATGATGTTTCTAAAAAAATGATTTTATCTCAAGATTTTTTTTTAACTTTTACCATTAATAACTCTATAAAATCTAAGAAATGATAATAGCAAAAATTTAGTGACGGAAGAAGAAGAAAGAATATGGGGGAAGGGGGTAAGCTGAAGAAGAAGACGCATGGTGGGGGTGGGGTTGGGATAGGGTTGTGGCACAGAGAAATTATATAATGTGAAAGTCAAAAAGAAAAAGAAAAAGAAGTTAAAAAGTGAGAAAGAAAAGAAAAAAAAAGGTAAAAGAAATATCAAAAACGAAAAAAGTATTTTTAATTAATTTAACACGTGTCAAGTAATTATTGGTGCGTGATTGAAACATACTCTTAAAACCTGGGGCTAATCTAAAAATGATGTAATAACATCAATTCAAAATTATTTAGGGGTGTAATAGGACCCCCGCAAAGTTCAAGTGTCTACTTCCAAATGTCGACCAACTTTAGGGGGGTCCTTATGCATTTTCTCTTTAAGTAACACCTTTCTGTACTACCTCTTTGCATATGATGATGTCCATGTATGTATGGAATTTGTTTTATATAGAGGTAGGGGTTTCTTGGGTTGGTCCATTTGCTTTTGTGACCAAACTATGTGGGTCTTTCATATCTTTGACCCCGATAAATCCTCATGGGTGTTTGAACCCTCTTTATTCGATGATATTTCTCATAGTCGGATCCTTTGTATGTTCTACAATGCATTGATATTATTTGACACAAAGTATAGTTGGTTGTATTTTAAATGTGTACCTCCTTGGCAAGTTGGTATGGTTGATAACCCATGTGCTAACCCTCATGCTATGAGGATATGTTTGTTGTTTGTCCTTCTCATATTTTTGCAAGGTTCAGATTTGAGGACGAATCTTTTTGAAGAAGGGGAGGATAATACAATCATGGTTAGCTTGGAGCACATTAGGAGGGGCTTTTATATATGGATGATAGCTTGGAGCCCGGAGGAAGCCATGGAGCAACAAATGCACAAGGCCATGGGCGATCAAGAAGGGCCCTTGTGGGTTATTTCCAAAATAATCACTTTTGAGCTATTTTTGTAATAGGCTATTTGTGTAAAGGCAATAACTATAAATAGTTGCCTTAGTCATTTTCATACTTAGATTAGTGATGATTGAATTATTTTGAATAGACTTGATATTTAGTTAATTTAGCTTAGGATAGTGATTGGGTTAAATTTCAATTGTTAACTTAGATCGAGTGATTAGGGTGGATTCCCAAATTGCTTGTGTTATCTTCTTTGCTTGATCGATCATCGAGTTATCATCTTGTGGATTCAATTTGATTTCTCGGGCATTGGATTGAGTTCTTTTCTCCCTTGGTTGATTGTGGATGCAATTAGCCCTTCTTTCTTCTATTCTCATCCCTTTTTCTAATCTATCCTTCTATCTTCAGTTTGTGTTGTTTGTTTTTGTATTTTCGATATCGATTTTGATCATTTTTGATTGAGATCGTTATCATATTTCCTCCATAATTATTCTGGTAAGTTTTCTTGTTTTCTCTTCTCTTTCCCATTGTTAAATTCTCATTGTTTCCTTTAATTTTCGTCGATAATTCTTGATCAAAGTGGACTTTGGGGCTGTTTTGGGCCTCGAAATGAGTCCCGTTCATGCTCAAATTTTGGGCATGGCTTCTTGGACTCGTTGCAAACAGAATGTGAAATTTGTTTTCTGTTTCATCATACAGGCCCTGAGGGTCATTTTTTGGCCCGATTTTTCGTATAGCAATATGGGTGTCATTCTTCTCGTCTTGACACTTGGATTATGTTTGTGATAGAATGGCAGCTTTTTGAGGCTGTTCGAAAAGGGAAGCGACATGAGTGATGGTTCATGTTTGTAGTTCAGCCCCGAGGTAGGTTATGATTTACTTTCCTAGACTGAGCTTAGTTAGATTTTATATCTATATATATTACTTGAACGTTAGGTTGGACTTTAGGTAGAATTAGGCTTAAATCCTATGACTTGTATAATTTGGACATTTTGAATCATAGATTAGAATTCTTTTCCTTTTCATCCTTAGTTTAGGAGCTTGTTGACTTACTGTGGTTAGCCTAGAATCCTTAGTATGCTTTTAGGAGGTTTTAAAGGTAGAGTAGATGCTTTTAGTTATTTTCGTAGTTATTTTCTGTTCTTTCCACCTTATTATCGGTTATGTGTGTAACTGTGGGCCGTAGCACGGATTGGATGGAGTTCCAGGTTAGTTCTCTTATTTGAAGGGTGTTTTTCCCTGTTTGCCTTGCTTGTGTGGTATACACTTCGGATTTGGAAAGTTATATTGTCATACCCCAAACTAGGGGGAGGCGCGACTGGCACTCGATACCTTATTCGACCGAGTTGGCCACTGAAACATACTAGCTGACTCAATTATGGGCCCATAGGGTCGGGCAGCATAACATCTGAAATACCAAGACTGGACTGTTAGGGTTATAACCTGAATGACAACAAGTCATATAGATAAAGATAGACAAGCCAAAAATAATAAAATACTAGCTGGCCGACGAGGCCGCAACTGAAGACACACATACATACATATACATACAAGCAAACCTATGGGGCTAGAGACTAGATGCTGCAAAAATAAACCTAGAATACCATGTCCACAATAGCCTCTAAGAGTGTCATAAGCACCGGTCGGGACAAGGCCCCGACTATACCCAAACTGTACAATAAAAGTAAACACCCAGTGAAAGCCCCAGGAAGAGGTGGAGCTTACCAACTCAAAGATGAACCCCGAATCCTAGTGGAAGGGTCGATCAGAATCCCTACCTGGACCTGTACGCATGAAACAAAATGCAATGTCCCCAGTAAACGGGACGTCAGTACGAATAAAAATGTACTGGTATGTAAGGCAGAGAGTAGAATCATAAATAGTTGCTGTAAAAAAAGGTAATAGAGACACCACCTGAAACTGAAACTCTGATAGCCTCCATGGCTGACATCTGACCTTATAGAAATCAAATATGCATGGTATGCTCGCGTAATCATATGCCGTGAATACATATTTATAAATGCAAATGCATGTCGTACACAACCAAGTGCTAGCAATGGTGGTGTCTTCCGGTTGCTAACCGGGATCAGATATGCCAACTCGTGGCCATCTGTGTCTCATACGTATAAATATAGGCAATAGGCCCCATACCTCCCGATTAGAGCTCGAGAGTCCGATGCATAGCATGTCATGTCATGGATGCATAATGCACGTATGTCATCATAATTATGTTGCCAATCTTGGCCCGTTTGTACTCTTGTTGTCATAATCTCGTAATTACTTTCATATAATATGTAAAAGCCTCGTAGAACCTCGTGTGCTTATAGAATAAACTAGAGCACTTAACTCGACTTTAGAAAGGTAACTTAAACTTGAAGATGTTCATAAGGAGCTTAAGATGCTGTACTCAGTTTATATATGTTTCCCTTATGGTTTGTAAAAGAAAGTGTTTTAAAAACTGAGTCCTTGGGTAGTTTAAAACATACGAGTTACATTTGAGAGTTTTGAAAATCGACATATTATTTTAGATTTTTTCAAAAAGCATTTTACTAAGGAAGGATGACTGGTTGTAAATTCTTAAAGAAGAATAAAAATCGATACATATGGACATATAGTCAAGGAAGTTGATAAAATGACATATAGATGTCGAATACTCTATATAACTGAATGAGTGGAATATCAATATAAGTGAATCACGAAAATACTTCAGCTGTGATCCTAATGCCTTTCACGGACTGTCTTTCTAGCAATAGAATAGTAAAATATCGCATTTGACGATTTAGGAGTTTTCTAAAATTCGTGCCCAAAGGAAGGGTGAAGCTTATCCTTAACATACTATGGACTATAAAGGAACGTGCCAAAAAGAATGATGGACTTAACAAGACTTTCAATTAAATCTCAAAGGTATTTCTATGAAGCTCGATCAACTGATCGTAACGCAACAACTACGAAAATCAACAAGACCGCGGGAATAAACCACAGTCAATGAGTAAGGCATTAAAGTCGTTAATACGACCAGCCAACTCTAACTCAATAATCAACATCACAATTCCTACTAGACCCACAACTAATAATAACAACAAAAAGCTATCAACGCCTCACAAGAGCAGTGAGCTCTCGAGACAATCTAATAATATGTATTTCACATTGTTTAATGTGACGACTGTCGTACGCGACTTCAAGAAGAAGCGTACCAACCCAGCAGTACCTCCAATACCTTACTACCATTAGTATATGACAATGATAACTCTACTTAATGAGAAGAGGGGATTCTCAGAGCCACGATATCCAAAACACCACTTCTTGGATCGAAAATCTATAAAAATGATTCTAGAACATGAAATTACGAAGGAGAGTCATAGGAGGGAGATTATTTCAACAAAAAGCTCCAA
The DNA here is from genome assembly GCA_003996215.1 of Jaltomata sinuosa. Lineage (NCBI taxonomy): Eukaryota > Viridiplantae > Streptophyta > Magnoliopsida > Solanales > Solanaceae > Jaltomata > Jaltomata sinuosa. The sequence goes on along the minus strand of QJPP01000884.1, from coordinate 216,901 downwards.
AATAGGCTGTTAGAAGGACCCATTACCGCTACTACATCATAACCATGTCAAAACACAATTTTTCAATAATTTCGGTCCTACCCGTTCTGCCCTGACAGCCCGTGGTAAAATGATCATAACTTTTTACTCTGACGTTGTATTGATGAACGATATGATATTTAGAAACTAGACTCAAAGACCTTTAATTTGATATAAAATAGGCTCTGTAAATGTTTATAGATTGGGAGATACGCTCGTCCCAAGTCAGCCTATCAACAAGATTACCTAAGTAGTTACTACTTCCCCACTCGTGACACGGAGCCAATACCATCGAATATGAATTCATGACGAGGAATAACGGTATAAGGGGAATACAATACCATAATAATTCTAAAGCTCTATAATAGTACCTCAAAAGCACGATAAAATTATAACCGCTAGAATCAAGGAATCGTGCCAGAAAAAGAACGGAGAAGCCTTTACATACCTTATCTCAGGACTTCTCTCTTACTTCATGTCACCAACGAACGTCGATGAAAATTTAAGATGGAGTTCATGAGTTTGGTTGACCCATAGTCATCATCCAATATAGGAAGACGGAACCGATGCCTCAAAATGTATATGCATACTTGCGAAATACTCCTTTAGACAGTTAAACATATGTGTACAAAAATGATATATAACAATTTGGTTTTCTCAACAAGCACGATTTATGCAAGAAGACCTCACTAACCAAAAGGATATACTTTTTGATTTTATCCCAAAGTGAAGTTGATGCCACTTACACCTATTTTCCCCAAGCTTTTTCTAAACGTAGGACACTATATTTGAGAAGTCATAATTGACAAAGTGAAGCATAAGAACCAGAAATAGAAGTTTCTTATACACACAATAATTGAAGTAATAATATTAAATGTTTTCAAAAGGATATACCTCATCTATGATCGTGGGGTCCATTCATATAACTACACTTTGATTAATTAATTAACTCTATTCTCAAGATGCCACCATATGCCTATGTAAACTATAGATTATATTGCTGCCACTCTATCCCATATCCACATGGAGTTGGAATTGGCCACATCATCATAGTTAATCCATTTATTTGAATGGAGTCCATAATACATATGTAATCGTGTGTTGCATACGTTCGTGGTAGAATATGCATAATTTTTCTTTAAATATACTATAATTAATAGAAAATTATTTCGAACAATGCTTACCTCATCTAATCATATTCTCAACATAACTAGACTTAATATTTCCCTTAAAATATCACTAGATTGTAAAAGCTCTTATAAAATAAATACATGCATAAATTAGGCACTTTCGAACATACGCGGTATTAATGAAATTCTCAAATTTAGGCTCGTAAGCCTTTGACACAGGATGAAGGACAACTGTAAACACCTGGGGTGTTACATCCTTCCCCCCTTAGGAACATTCGTCCTCGAATGTAAAATAAAATGCATGGGTATGGCTAGGAATTTTCTGAATTTCTAGCAGAACCTCTACTATACTCCGGACTATACCCAACCTGCAAAATAACCCAGAAAATAAGCTACATGCCTCACAGGGCCACTAGCAACTACCAAAAATTCATCGGGCCCCACACGACCATCGATGATACAAAATTAAAACAGAAACTTGCACTCACCTTAAATGCAAGCAACTCCATCTTTGAAAATGCGATGACTCCCTGAATTAGAATTTACCTTCCCACAAGGTCTACTAAGGTATGACAATCGTGAATTATTGTCGCATGATTTTGTTAACTCAATTCTTAGAACATGGCTCTACAACGCGATCTAAAGATGAAAGAATGGTAACAACTCTTAAATGTCCTATAGCCTCCCGATTATAAGTGTGGTGCACAACACACCCATAAGCAATACTCTACTAGACACGGCTTGTAGACTCCCTAGGATACGACTTGCTCTGATACCAAGTTTGTCACGCCCCAAACTAGGGGGAGGCGCGACTGGCACTCGATACCTTATTCGATCGAGTTGGCCACTGAAACATACTAGCTGACTCAATTATGGGCCCATAGGGTCGGGCAGCATAACATCTGAAATACCAAGCCTGGACCATTAGGGTCATAACCTGAATGACAACAAGTCATATAGACAAAGATAGACAAGCCAAAAATAATAAAGTACTAGCTGGTCGACGAGGCCGCAACTGAAGACACACATACATACATATACATACATGCAAACCTATGGGGCTGGAGACTAGAAGCTGCAAAAAGAAACCTAGAATACCATGTCCACAATAGCCTCTAAGAGTGTCATAAGAACCGGTCGGGACAAGGCCCCGACTATACCCAAACTTTACAATAAAAGTAAACACCATGTGAAAGCCCCAGGAAGAGGTGGAGCTTACCAACTCAAAGCTGAACCCCGAATCCTAGTGGAAGGGTCAATCAGAATCCCTACCTGGACCTGCACGCACGAAACAAAATGCAACATTTCCAGGAAATGGGATGTCAGTACGAATAAAAATGTACTGGTATGTAAGGCAGAGAGTAGAATCATAAATAGCTGCTGTAAAAAAAAAGGTAATAGAGATACCACCTGAAACTGAAACTCTGATAGCCTCTATGGCTGACATATGACCTTATAGAAATCAAATATGCATGGTATGCTCATGTAATCATATGCCGTGAATACATATATATAAATGCAAATGCATGTCGTACACAACCAAGTGCTAGCAACGGTGGTGTCTTCCGGTTTCTAACCGGGATGAGATATGCCAACTCGTGGCCATCTGTGTCTCATATGTATAAATATAGGCAATAGGCCCCATACCTCCCGATTATAGCTCGAGAGTCCGATGCATAGCATGTCATGTCATGGATGCATAATGCACGCATGTCATCATAATTATGTTGCCAATCTTGGCCCGTTTGTACTCTTGTTGTCATAATCTCGTAATTACTTTCATATAATATGTAAAAGCCTCGTAGAACCTCGTGTGCTTATAGAATAAACTGGAGCAATTAACTCGACTTTAGAAAGGTAACTTGAACTTGAAGATGTTCATAAGGAGCTTAAGATGCTGTACTCAGTTTATATATGTTTCCCTTATGGTTTGTAAAAGAAAGTGTTTTAAAAATTGAGTCCTTGGGTAGTTCAAAACAAACGAGTTACATTTGAGAGTTTTGAAAATCGACATATTATTTTAGAGTTTTTCAAAAAGCATTTTACCGAGGAAGGATGACTGGTTGTAAATTCTTAAAGAAGAATAAAAATCGATACATATGGACATATAGTCAAGGAAGTTGATAAAATGACATATAGATGTCGAATACTCTATATAACCGAATGAGTGGAATATCAACATAAGTGAATCACGAAAATACTTCAGCTGTGATCCTAGTGCCTTTCACGAACGGTCTTTCTAGCAATAGAATAGTAAAATATCGCATTTGACGATTTAGGAGTTTTCTAAAATTCATGCCCAAAGGAAGGGTGAAGCTTATCCTTAACATACTATGGACTATAAAGGAACGTGACAAAAAGAATGATGGACTTAACAAGCCTTTCAATTAAATCTCAAAGGTATTTCTATGAAGCTCGATCAACTGATCGTAACGCAAAAACTACGAAAATCAACAAGACCGCGGGAATGAACAACAATCAATGAGTAAGGCGTTAAAGTCGTTATTACGACCATCCAACTCTAACTCAATAATCAAAATCACAATTCCTACTAGACCCACAACTAATAATAACAACAAAAAGCTATCAACGCCTCATAAGAGCAGTGAGCTCCCGAGAATATCTAACAAGGTGTATTTCACATTGTTTAATCTGACGACTGTCGTACGCGACTCCAAGAAGAAGCGCACCCACCCACCAGTCCCTCCATACCTTACTACCATTAGTATATGACAATGATAACTCTACTTAATGAGAAGAGGGGATTCTCAGAGCCACGATATCCAAAACACCACTTCTTGGCTCGAAAATCTATAAAAATAATTCTAGAACATGAAATTAATGAAGGAGAGTCATAGGAGGGACATTATTTCAACAAAAGCTCCAAAATAGGCTGTTAGAAGGACCCATTACCGCTACTACATCAGAACCATGTCAAAACACAACTTTTCAATAATTTCGGTCCTACCTGTTCTGCCCAGATAGCCCGTGGTAAAATGGTCATAACCTTTTACTCTGATGTCGTATTGATGAACGATTTGATATTCTAGAAACTAGACTCAAATACCTTTAATTTGATATAAAATAGGCTCTGTAAATCTTTATAGATTGGGAGATATGCTCATCCCAAGTCAGCCTATCAACAAGACTACCTAAGTAGTTACTACTTCCCCACTCGTGACACGTAGCCAATACCATCGAATATGAATTCATGACGAGGAATAACAGTATAAGGGTAATACAATACCATAATAATTCTAAAGCTCTATAAATAGTACCTCAAAAGCACGATAAATTTATAACCGCTAGAATCAAGGAATCGTGCCAGGACAAGAACGGAGAAGCCTTTACATACCTTATCTCAGGACTTCTCTCTTACTTCATGTCACCAACGAACGTCGATGAAAATTTAAGATGGAGTTCATGAGTTTGGTTGACCCATAGTCATCATCCAATATAGGAAGAAGGAACCGGTGCCTCAAATTGAATATGCATACTTGCGAAATACTCCTTTAGACAGTTAAACATATGTGTACAAAAATGATATATAATAATTTGGTTTTCTCAACAAGCACGATTTATGCAAGAAGACCTCACTAACCAAAAGGATATACTTTTTGATTTTATCCCAAAGTGAAGTTGATGCCACGTACACCTATTTTCCTCAAGCTTTTCCTAAACGTAGGACACTATATTTGAGAAGTCATAATTGACAAAGAGAAGCAAACGAACCAGAAATAGAAGTTTCTTATACACACAATAATTGAAGTAATAATATTAAATGTTTTCAAAAGGATATACCTCATCTATGGTCGTGGGGTCCATACATATAACTACACTTTGATTAATTAATTAACTCTATTCTTAAGATGCCACCATATGCCTATGTAAACTATAGATTATTTTGCTGCCACTCTATCCCACATCCACATGGAATTGGAATTGGCCACATCATCATAGTTAATCCATTTATTTGAATGGAGTCCATAATACGTATGTAATTGTGGTTGCATACGTTCGTGGTAGAATGTGCATAATTTTTTTTTAAATATACTATAATTAATAGAAAATTATTTCGAACAATGCCTACCTCATCTAATCATATTCTCAACATAACTAGACTTAATATTTACGTTAAAATATCACTAGATTATAAAAGCTCTTATAAAATAAATACATGCATAAATTAGGCACTTTCGAACATACGCAGTATTAATGAAATTCTCAAATTTAGGCTCGTAAGACTTTTACACGGGATGAAGGACAACTGTAAACTCCCGGAGTGTTACATATATGCTCATACTGCATTTGCATACCTAGCGGTATAGAAAAGAATGATTTTTTGATGTTTTTGGGTCAAACTGGAGATTTACTATGGTTATCATGATTTTTGGATTTTAAAGGAGTTACCTTGGTTTTTATTACTGATTTTTGGAAAGGAAAATAAAAGTACTACTTTTATGATGGTCCAAGGGACATTCCTGAACCCTTTTCTTTATTTTTCTTTCTATATATATATTTGTCATACGATGCATTATTTGGGCACCCCGATGCGTTATTCTGGGTTTTAATTTCTCCATATATATATTTTATAGTCTGATGACTAATCAAAATCCAAATGTGGAATTGAAATAAACAAAAGATATGTGGATTAAACAAATTAATCAAGTTTATGGGCAACAAGGAACTCTGTACCCTCACCCTCCAATTGAACTTAATCAACAAAAAATAACCCTCAATCGAACACAAGAGAAACCAAATGAATCTACAAATGGATGACTCTATATGATTAATCAAGAAAAGAAGTTAATAAGCAATCAAGAGAATCCTCTCCTAATAACTCAACTAAACTATTTGAAATCCACCCAAAAGGACTATTAAGAATCCATCTAATAGATTTAGCTATACTAGATTAACTAAATGGGAATCCACCCAAGACTATAAGCTAACAATAGCAACTACAAGATTTCAAAGCATTCATCAATATTCATCAAATTTAAGGAATGGAAATGACTAAGGCTTCTATTTATAGTGTTTGCATTGTACAATTAAAGGCCCAAAAGTGACCTTGGAAGACTTCAAATTTGGCCCATGAATGGACACCTGCGTGGGGAGGTGCTAAATGCATCTTGCAATATTCTGGTCGCATATGGTTTTGCAGATCATTTGCTAAACCCACCCTGTAATGTGCTGGTTGCACATGGTTTCACACATCAAGACAGTTTTACTGGCAGCCTCTTCTTCATTTCACGCGATCATTCACAAGTTGTAGATCCTTGATTGACGCTCTGTAACGACCCGTTAGGTTATTTTGGGCACTAGAACTCTTTTTTTTCATAGAAGGCCTTTCCGAATACCCTTTATGAGAATTTCAAACTATTCGTTTAACTACAAGTATTTATTTGATGGGTTATTTTGATTAATGAATTTAGTTGATGGGTAATGAAGACATAATTAGAATTATATTATTAAGATTAGAAGTGGGCCCTACCCACCCCCCTTATTTGGCCATGTACAGATCACTAGGATATTAAATATAGAAATTTAGGCTAATATTTTCTATTATATCTATTAGAGAGAGGAGAAAAACAGAGAGAAAAATGTCCAGTCCAAAAACCAAAAACGTCCATTGCTGATCGCTTCAAGTAAATGCTTCACAAGCCTAGACTATCTGTTTATGAGTTCCAATTGCTAGAATATATGGTGTATGTTACTGTTATTATAGGGTGTGTGGGAAAAAAGAGAAAAAAAGAGGAATTTTGAATGGAGTAATAAGGTTGCTGTAACGTGAATTCTCATAGATTGGTAGGTTTTTTTTTGAATTGAAGGGTTAGGCTAATAATGAGATAATGATTAGGCAATGATGGGGGTAATGATTAGAGAATGTGAATTTCATAGGTATGTTACAATTAGGGTAAGAAGTTGCATTCCTTGTTCGTGGGATTTAATACTGGTCTCGTGGTTTAGTTACTATTCCGTGTAACTTAGTCCTAGTTTTGGATTTCTTATAAATATCATATTATGATTCAAGTTTTGACATGTTGGTCTATTAAAATCAATGAAGTTATGGTAGAATAAAATTAAGACTTAGTCTTAGACTTGACATCTAGGAATTTTTGAGGTTGACCTATTTATTTCAATTGAGGTTAAAACATGAATATAAAATAGAAATCATTTACTTACGAATAATATATATCTGATAGATTGGGAATGTTCTAAAGCTTTATAAAAGGAAAAGATAAAGTCCTGAGGGTTCGTGACGCGTTATTCAACTTTTGAGGTATGTTTACACTTTCAAGAGTTTGTTGAGGGACATTTTGCTAAGAAAAGATTAAAAATTAAAATAGAGAATGTGTAAGGGCGAAAGATGGGGTCTCATACCTGTGGTGTGATGGGTATTGGTACGAGTACCGGTGTTATAAAATGGAAAATTTTATTACTATATAATTTGGGAATGCCAAAGCATATAGGCATTAGCCGATGTATTATTGGCTTGGTTACTTTCCTTGCGTGTGCATGTTTCTTCATTTAACCCGTATATTTGTGATAGTTGAGGTGAATATATTTTCTGTCAGTTACTTTATTGAATGAGATGCATCATCATCCCTTATTAGATTCCATGGATATTATATCATGTGCATGAATTGGCATTGAGTTGAGTGTGAGTAAAGGTCAGGCATGTGGAGACCGTCCATGTTGCGATCGTTCTATGATATGAGTTGGGCACGTAGAGATCATCCATGCTGGGGATTAATTGATTTTCTTGATAGCATATAGAGACCGTCTGTGCTGGTATATGAACCTCGCGAGTTTTCCATGGTTCACGAACTCTCGATGTATTGCCGAGGAGTATTGTGTATATACAATTGAGAGATTACTGGGCATTAGAGGTATATAATCTCATTATATTGCATTTCATCGCATTACATCCTCCATACTTACGTGACTATGTGCTTAATTGATGTTTGAATCCTTCGTGACAACTAATTATCCCTGCTTTAGTGAAAATTTGATTGTAGAATATAGAGTAGACTTGTAACTTTGAGAATAATTTCTTACATGAGTCCTGTCACTACTTCTTCATTGTCGGTCTATGATACATACTGGGTACACGTGGTTTCGTACTCATACTATGCTTGCTGAACCCTTTTGTGGTGCTGATTCAGTTTCGAATACTAGCACATCTCGTGGAGCTTCCTGAGTCTGAGCTTGGATTATTTTGGAGTTGTGGTGAGCTGCTTGGATGTTCCGCATCCCATGCCTTCAGCTATATTTTATTCATTCTGTCATTTAGTAATCAGACACGGTATTTGCATTCAGACTTGTCATTTTAGTTTTCACACTTGAATCGTATTATAGAATCTCTTGTACTTATGACACCAAATCTTGGGCGGTGTTTTTGTTTATCCGCACTTAATTCGAAGGACTTCTTATTTAGTCTATCTATTTACTTTTTCATTCAATTGTTTAATTGTATTTGTAAGAGTTATTGGGTTGGCTTACCTATCGGTTGGGAACATAGGTGCCATCACAACTTGTGATTTTGGGTCGTGATAATTTGGTATCAGAGCCCTAGGTTCATCGGTCTCACGAGTACAAGAGCAATGTCTAGTAGAGTCTTGCGGTTCAGTACGATGACATCCGTACCTATCTTCGAGAGGCTATAGGGAATTTAGGAAACTTCTATTCTTTCATTCCTTATCGTGCATAATTGACTCATTTGAAATTTTAATCTTGTTGTCTTATTCTCTCACAAATAGTGAGGACTCATTCATCCGCGACTGGAGATCAGGAGCTTGTACCCGTACCTACACCTGCTATTAGAGGCACTGTATAAGGTAGAGGCAGGGGCGAGGTCGAAGAAGAGGCTGTGTGGCAGCACTTATTGGGGGTCAAGTACCGACAACCTCTCAGGGTCCTACTGGAGCAGTATCTCCTGACCCAGAGGTGGATCACAGGGATGAGCCAGTTAATATTGAAGAGTATGGACCAACTCAGGTTCCACCTGGTTTCATCGCTACTCCAGTGCTTCAGGATACTTTAGTTCGTATTTTGGGATTTCTTAGGGGGGTCGCTCGGGCGGGTATATTGCTTGTTGTGATGGTTCACAGGCTCGTGTTGGAGGTTAGACTCCAAACCAGATGGTTGCTCCAGGGTTTCAAACTTCAGGCACTCAGCTAGCTGCTGCTGTAGCTCCCCATTTAGATGGTGGAGTATTTTAAGGTATTACATCACATTTGGCCAATAGGCCTGTCATGACTGTGGATGAGCAGAAAATATTTGGGAGGTTTTGAATGATGAATCCTCCAACCAATACTGGTGATTTGAGTGAGGATGCGTATGAGTTCATAGTCAGCTATCATGAGAGGTTGCACAACTTGGGATTAGTAGAGTCTCATGGAGTTGACTACACAACATTTCAGATGATCGGTTCTGCCAAACAGTGGTGGAGGGATTATATTGATAGTAGGCCGGCTGGATCATCTTCACTTTCATAGGCTTAGTTTACTCAGGTGTTTCAGGATAAGTTTGTTCCATGCAGTGAGAGGGAGCGAAAGAGGGATGAGTTTGAAAAACTAGAGCAGGGGGTTATGTCAGTTGCCGAGTATGAGAGTAAATTCCATGCGCTGACTAGATACTCATTGATGATACTTCCTATCGAGACTGAGAGAGCGAGGAGGTTTGTTAAAGGGTTGATTATTCTGATTCGTATGGGTGTTTCTCAGGGTGCTGCTTCTGAGGTTACATTTCAGAAGGTGGTGGATGCTGCCAAGGATGTTGAGATGATTCGGCGTGAGAGAATTGAGCCGCGTGAGGGAAAGATGGACCGTTATTCAGGTGATTATGGTCGTGCTTCATCTAGGAGCTGAGGCTACTCAGGGAGGGGTTATCACCCTTAGTCAAGCAAACCCATTCATTCCCCAATGCTAGCGTCTGAGGTTGATTATGCGAGGTATAGTACTTCCTGTTTGATACAGACCTCACAGGGCTCATCTTCTAGACCTTCAGGCCGTAGAGGGCATTTCGATTATTCAGGTTCCTCTCATCATCCTATGCATCATAGGGGTTGTTTCGAGTATGGTGACATGGGATATTTTGTGAGGGATTGCCCTAGGACCAGACGTGGTGGATTGCATCAGGGTTCTCAGGCTTTGACTTCTAGGACTCCACAACTCCTGACTGGTAGGGGTGCACAGAGTGGCAGAGGTGTCTCTCATTCAGGCAGGGGTGGTTCTCATTCAGGTAGAAATGGTGTTGATTCTGGACGAGGTGCTGGCCGTGGAGGTTCACAGTCTGATGGCGGTCATGCTTAATGTTATGCTTATCCGGGTAGGCCAGAGGCAGAGGCTTCAAATGCTGTTGTCACAGGTATTATTCTGGTTTGTCATTGGTCAGCTACAATAGTATTTGATCCATGATCTACCTATTCTTATGTGTCTACATACTTTGCTTCGAGTCTGGATATGTTATGTGAATCGCTTGAGTTTCCTGTGCATGTTTCTACTCCTGTTGGAGATTCCGTAGTGGTAGATCGGGTATATAGATCATGTGTAGTTACCTTGATGGGATATGATACTAAAGCAGACTTGAAGGTCTTAGATATGGTAGAATTTGATGCTATTCTTGGGATGGACTGGTTATCTCCTCACCATACAATTTTGAACTGTCATGCCAAGACAGTTACATTAGCTATGCCAGGGATTCCTAGAGTAGAGTGGAGAGGTTCTCTTAGTCATGCTCCAAGGAGGGTGATATCTTTTCTTAGGGATAAACGGTTGGTAGAAAAAGGATGTTTGGCATATTTGGCACATGTTCGGGATACTAATACGGAGACTCCAGTGCTCGAGTCTATTCCTGTGGTGAGTGAGTTTTCTGAGGTATTTCTGATGGACTTGCCAGGTTTTCCACCTGATCATGACATAGATTTTTCTATTGACTTGGAGCCGGGCACCCAGCCCATTTCTATTCTGCCATATCGGATGGCACCGGTTGAGTTGAAAGAGTTGAAGGAACAGTTGCAAGATTTGCTGAGCAAGGGTTTTATTAGACTGAGTGTATCTCCTTGGGGTGCTCTAATGTTATTTGTGAAGAAGAAGGATGGATCTATGCGTATGTGTATTGACTATCGGTAATTGAACAAGGTTACCATTAGGAACAAGTACCCGATACCTCGTATTGATGATTTATTTTATCACTTGTAGGGTGCTTCAGTTTTCTCAAAGATTGACTTGAGATTCAGTTATGATCAATTGAAGATTAGGGTGGAAGATATCCCTAAGACAACTTTCTGGACACGCTATGACCATTATGAGTTTTTGGTGATGTCCTTTGGGCTGACTAATGCTCCAGCAACTTTTATGGACTTGATGAATGGGGTATTCAGACCGTACTTGGATTCCTTTGTTATTGTTTTCATCGATGATATATTGATATACTCACGTAGTAGGGAAGAGCACAAGAAACATTTAAGGATTGTGCTTGAAATTCTGAAGGAGAAGAAGCTTTATGCAAAGTTTTCAAAATGTGAGTTTTGGCTCAGTTCAGTGGCATTCTTGGGGAATGTAGTGTCCAAGGAGGGCATTATGGTGGATCCTAAGAAAATTGAGGCAGTTTGAGATTGGGTCAGACCTGCTTCAGTTATTGAGATTCAGAGTTTCTTAGGCCTTGCAGGTTATTATCGGCAATTTGTACAGGGGTTTTCATCTATTGCATCTCCATTGACTAGATTGACCCAAAAGAAAGTTGTTTTTTAGTAGTCTGATGAATGCGAGGAGAGCTTTCTGAAGCTCAAGACTTTATTGACTACTGCTCTAATTTTGACCTTACCCGTAGAGGGAGAGGGTTTTACCATATATTGTGATACTTCTCAGATTGGTCTCGACTGTGTGTTAATGAAGAAGGGTAAGGTGATAGTTTATGCTTCGAGATAGTTGAAGGTTCACGAGAGAAACTATCCCACTCATGACTTAGAGTTAGCGGCGATAGTGTTTGCGTTGAAGATTTAGAGGCATTACCTTTATGGTGCACATTGTGAGGTGTTCACGGATCATCGTAGTCTACAATATATATTCAACCAGAAATATCTTAATTTGAGGAAGCGGAGATGGTTGGAGTTGCTCAAGGACTATGACATGACTATTCTTTATCATTCGGGCAAGGCAAATATGGTGGCAGATGCTTTGAGTCAAAAGGCGGGAAGTATAGGTAGTCTAGCTTTGTTATAGGTGGGAGAGCATCCATTGGATATGGATGTCCAGTCTTTAGCCAACAACCTTGTGAGACTTGATATTTTAGATTCTGGTAAGGTTTTGGCTCACATGGAGGCAAGATTGTCCTTATTGGAGGAGATTCGAGCTCACCAATTTGATGATGGGAATTTGTGTATGATTCGAGATAGGGTGCTACAAGGAGAAGAGAAGGAGGCGATCCTAGATGATGAGGGAGTTTTGAGGATCAAGGGTCGTATTTGTGTCCCTCGAACATGTGATTTGACTAGATTGATCATGGAAGAGGCCCATAGTTTGAGGTATTCTATTCATCCGGGAGCTACTAAGATGTATCGTGACTTGAAGCAACATTATTGGTGGTGTCAGATGAAGAGGGACATAGTAGATTTCATATCTCGGTGTTTGAATTATCAAAAAGTGAAGTATGAACACCAAAAGCCTGGAGGTGTGACTCAGAGGATGCCAATACCTGAGTGGAAGTTGGAGCGGATTGCTATGGATTTTGTGGTAGGGTTGCCACAGACCTTGGGTAAGTTTGATTCTATATGGGTCATTGTGGATCGATTGACTAAGTCTGCGCATTTTATATTGGTTCAGGTTACTTATAATTCAGAGAAGTTAGCCAAGATCTACATTCGGGAGATAGTTTGCTTGCATGGGGTGCCTATTTCTATCATTTCAGATTGGGGCACACAATTTACATCTCATTTCTGGCGGTCTATGCAGAAGGAGTTGGGTACTTGGGTGGATCTTAGTACAACCTTTCACCCTCAGACGGATAGTATGTCTGAGCAGACTATTTAGGTTCTTGAAGACATGTTGCAAGCATACGTGATCGATTTTGGTGGTCATTGGGACAAGTTTTTGCCTTTAGAAGAGTTTGCATATAATAATAGTTACCATTCGAGCATTGAGATGGCACCGTTTGAGGCTTTGTATGGTAGGAGATGTCGATCTCTAATTGGTTGGTTTGATGCATTCAAGGTTAGGCCATGGGGCACAGATTTATTGTGGGAGTCTTTGGACAAGGTCAAGTTGATTCAGGATAGGCTTCTCATGGCTCAAAGTAGACAGAAGAGTTATGCAGACAGAAGGTTCATGATTTAGGGTTTATGGTTGGAGAGAGGGTCCTATTAAAGGTTTCACCCATGAAAGGTGTGATGAGATTTAGGAAGAAGGGCAAGTTGAGCCCGAGATACATTGGTCCCTTTGAGATTGTTCAACATGTTGGTGAGGTGGCTTATGAGTTGGCATTGCCACCCAGTTTTTTGGGTGTTCACCCTGTGTTTCATATTTCTATGTTGAAAAAGTACCATTAGGATGGTTCTCATATGATTTAGTAGGATTTGGTGTTACTCGATCAAGATATGACTTTTGAGGAGGAGTCGGTAACCATAATGATAGGTAAATTCGGAAGCTGAGGTCGAAGGAAATTACTTCAGTAAAGGTTCAATGGAAGCATCGTCCGATTGAGGAAGCTACTTGGAAGACTGAGTCAGACATGCGGATGAGATATCCCCAGCTTTTTGAGCATTCAAGTACTTTCTATTCCTTACCATTCGAGGACGAACGTTTGTTTAAGTGGTAGATGATGTAACGACCCGTTAGGTCATTTTGGGCACTAGAACTCTTTTTTTTTCATAGAAGGCCTTTTCGAATACCCTTTATGAGAATTTTGAACTATTCGTTTAACTACAAGTATTTATTTGATGGGTTATTTTGATTAATAAATTTAGTTGATGGGTAATGAAGACATAACTAAAATTATATTATTAAGATTAGAAGTGGGCCCTACCCACCCACCCCTTATTTGGCTATGTACAGATCACTAGGATATTAAATATAGAAATTTAGGCTTATATTCTCTGTTATATCTATTAGAGAGAGGAGAAAAATAGAGAGAAGAGTGTCCAGTCCCAATACCAAAAATGGCCATTGCTGATCGCTTCAGCTAAATGCTTCACAAGCCTAGACTATCTGTTTATGCATTCCAATTGCTAGAATATGTGGCGTATGTTATTGTTATTATAGGGTGTGTGGGAAAAAGAAAAAAAGAGGAATTTTGAATGGAGAATATGGTTGTTGTAACGTGAATTCTCATAGATTGGTAGGTTTTTTTTTTTAAATTGAAGGGTTAGGCTAATAATGAGCTAATGATTAGGAAATGATGGGGGTACTGATTGGAGAATGTGAATTTCATAGGTATGTTACAATTAGGGTAAGTAGTTGCATTCCTTGTTCGTGGGATTTAATACTGGTCTCGTGGTTTAGTTACTACTACGTGTAACTTAGTCCTGGTTTTGGATTTATTATAAATATCATATTATGATTCAAATTTTGACATGCTGGTATATGAAAATTATTGAAGTAATGGTAGAAGAAATTTTTGAGACTTAGTCTTAGACTTGACATCTAGGAATTTTTGAGATTGACCTATTTATTTCAATTGAGGTTGAAACGTGACTATAAAATATAAATTGTTTACTTATGAATAATATATATCTGATAGATTGGGAACGTTCTGAAGCTTTACGAAAGGGAGAGACAAAGTCCTGAGTGTTCGTGATGCGTTAATCGACTTTCGAGGTATGTTAAGACTTTCTAGACTTTGTTCAGGGACCTTTTGCTAAGAAAAGATTAAAAATTAAAATAGAGAATGGGTAAGGGAGAATGATGGGGGTATCATACCCGTGGTGTGATGGGCATTGGTACGAGTACCGGTGTTATAAAAAGGGAAAGTTTATTACTATATAATTCGGGAATGCCAAAGCATATAGGCATTAGCCGATGTATTACTGGCTTGGTTACTTTCCTTGCGTGTGTATGTTTCTTCATTTAACTCGTATATTTGTGATAGTCGAGGTGAATATATTTTCAGTCGGTTACTTGATTGAATGAGATGCATCATCACCCCTTATTAGATTTCGTGGATATTATATCATGTGCATGCATTGGGATTGAGTTGAGTGTGAGTAAAGGCTAGGCATGTAGAGACCGTCCGTGTTGCGATCGTTCTATGATTATGAGTTTGGCACGTAGAGATCGTCCGTGCTGGGGATTAATTGATTTTATTGATAGCACGTAGAGGCCGTCCGTGCTGGTATATGGACCTCGCGAGTCCCCCATGGGTGACGAACTCACGATGTATTGTCGAGGAGTATCGTGTATATACGATTGAGAGATTACTGGGCATTTGAGGTATATCATCTCATTATATTACATTGCATCGCATTACATCCTCCATACTTACGTGACTACGTGCTTATTGATGTTTGATTCATTCGTGACAATTGATTATCCCTTCTTTAGTGAAAACTTGATTGTAGAATATAAAGTAGACTTGTAACTTTGAGAATGATTTCTTACATAAGTCCAGTCAATACTTCTTCATTGTCGGTCTATGATACATATTGGGTACACATAGTTTCGTACTCATACTATGCTTGCTGGACTCTTTTGTGGTGCATATTCAGTTCTGAATACTAGCGCATCTCGTGGAGCTTACTGAGTCTGAGCTTGGATTATTTTGGAGTTATCGTGAGTTGCTTGGCTATTCTGCGGCCCACGCCTTCATCTATATTTTATTTATTCTGTCATTTAGTAATCAGACAGGGTATTTGCATTCAAACTTGTCATTTTAGTTTTCACACTTGAATCGTATCGTAGAAGCTCTTGTACTTATGACACCAAATCTTGGGTGGTATTTTTATTTTTCCGCACTTATTTTGAAGGACTTCTTATTTAGTCTATCTATTTACTTTTTCATTCAATTGTTTAATTATATTTGTAAGAGTTATTGGGTTGGCTTACCTATCGGTTGGGAACATAGGTGCCATCACGACTTGTTATTTTGGGTCGTGACACGCTCCTCAATAGTCTCCAAAACCTCTTTCTTCATGAATAGAGCTTGTAGGGCTTGGAGTTCTTTAGCTTGGCTCCGAGTGAAATGCCTTGTAGGCATTGTGTCGGGTGATATTATATCAATGGGTGTTTGAAATTGGGAATGAGTATTGATTATTTATGCTTATAATTGATTATTGAGTATGGGTCTATTGAGTTCTTCATATTTTAATTCTAAAATTAATAGTTGCAAATATTGATTTAATTTACTAATGGTTTTCTTGCTTGGAAGAGGAGTTCTTCAATTGGGTAAGAATTCAATAGTGGAGATTTGGGATTCCCACCATAAATTTAGGCTAGAAATATCTTGATTATAGGGAATTCCCATCTAAGAGTCAAATCTAGAGATAGTTTGATTCACCTAAGCATTTATTGGTTGGTTTGATGTTACAACTATAGGGCTTGAAATAAGACCATAGTAAATATATTTGGTAGGTTGAAAAACTACTAAGTATAGTTTAAACCAAGCTATCCATGCCATTAATTGAAAGTTTGTTTGAATAATCAACCCTTTTCCCAATGTATGACCCCATCAAAAGCACACCCCTAGGCTTTCTTTCTTGATTGAACTCTTGTGTTTACTCGTTATGTTTTTATAATTCAAATTTTGATTTCCCAAAACCTTTTGCCCCAATTTTACTTTTGCTTGTTTGGACAATATCTTACTCTAGTGAATTAATACTCGACTCTTAGTGGCAAGTCATCATCCCATTCTTTATAGATTCAACCCCGACATTTGTTGGATTACTTATTATTTTTCTTCGCAATCATTACCTCTTTGGGAGAGTGCTTTTGAACATCATCTATTTTACTGGTTTTTCATTTGCATGCTCGAGGAGAAAGTGTTTAGGGTGGTTTTTTATTTGCATGCCCAATGGGAAATGGTTTTGGGTGGGTGTACAGATATTGTGAGTCCCCTATGGGTCCTACCTTTGTGAGCTATAGGCTAGAAGAGGAGTATACGATACTGTTGTGCATTTCACTCATCTCACATTGCATATCATGACATTCTTTCGCATTTATTTACCATCTTGTTTGGTTTTATAATTAGTATTACTTGTTGTTTACACCCACCATGCTTATGGGGGCCAATTGGGTTTATTTATTGTTTGTTATACCTTTTGGGCTTATAGGGGTCCGATTAGGTCGTAATTAGATTATTACTTTACGCTTTTCGAGTTAATTACTTATGTTTTCCTTTAATTGTTTAGATTTAACCTATTACTATCTTTCTAACCCCTATTTTCTTACCCTTAATCTATTTCACATCTTATTATACTCATATCTTATTTAAGCTCAGTCAGCCTATGATGCCTATTGTGTATCGCATATTTTTGGTACTCATGCTACACTTCTACATATTTTTCCTAATGCAGATCCTAATATAATTTATTGCTATTGACGCCATCCTCGTGCGGAGTTGCTGATAAGAGATACAGGGTGAGCTCTTGGTGACTGGAGTTGATCTATCTCTCTCTATTTTGGGCTAGTCTTATCTTTTATGCTTTCGGAGACTGTCTGTATCTATATTGTACCTATCTAGTACTCTTTATGTTGTAGTGACTCTTAAACTGACTGACACCAGGTCTTGGGGGATCTTTTATATATTTTGTTCTGCTTATTTTTTTTTTGATAATATAGTATTGTTTCCTAACTTTATCTCTTTCTCTTATTAGCTCGTTGTTTATTATTCCGGGCTATGGGTTTTGCTGACCTACTGGTGGGTTATATAATAGGTGCCATCATGACCTGAGTTTTTGGGTCGTGACAATATGCCAATATAAGAAATATATACTTAAAAGTTCAACTTGTTGTTCTTGCAGAATCATGTCATGCTTTTCTAAGAGATACCTACCTAATTAATCAAATCGTATGGAAAATGTAACATGTAAGAAAATAAACACGAAAGACATGTTCCCATGTAAGCATGTGAGCCACAAAAAGGGCTTTAACTTATAAACATGTAAACCTTAGTAGAGGTATAACTTATGAACTAGTAAAATATAAGAACATGTAATCGATGTGCAGGTAAGCGGTGAAAACCTATGACATACGAACATATAAACAATATAATAACATGTGAATATGTGGACTATAAATAGATAACATGTAAGCATATGAACTTTAATGCAAAATCTATCATTTAATCATATAGGTAGGTACAATCTTAAAATACTTAATACATGGCTCTCTAAACCATGGAAAACATAGAGCATATAATAAGTTACTCGCAATATACAAGCAACTTACTATAAGATCACCTAATACATGAGCTCTAGGATTGTAAGGGGATATAGCATGCCCGCAAGCTAATCACAACACATGAATGTGTCAATTATAACACTCGAATGGATAAATATATACCTATAAGCAAATAAACATATATCATAATAGAAAACATACCCTTGGCATTTCTAAACATGTAAGCCACCATGAATAGGGTGACATATAAGAAAATAATCTACCGAGCTTATAAACTATAGACAATAATCTCCGATAGATATACCATGTAGACAAATGGACTATGACATTACATTTATCATATAAGTATGTAAACAAGTAAACTATGAAAGTACTTAATGCTTAAATCTTAATATTATGGAAACACATAGCATTTAAGTAACTTGATTATAACATATGAGCATGTGAAGTATAATCTTTGAACAAATACACCTACAACCTCATGTGAACAGTTAAGCTTTTACGTTTTAATCATATGAACTTGTGAAACGTACAAATAAAATAAATAAGCTACAGAGCATGGGACATATCAACAAATGATATATCATGTCTATAACACGTGAATAAATAACCTTGTGACCTTTGAGAGAATAACCTCTAAATATAATCAAATAGTCTCTGAAATATATAATGTGTGCATGAACACCTTATGAAGCATATATCATGTGTAATGACCCTTCTATTCCTGTATTTATGCTTTCTTTGTACTTTTAGAGCTTGCATATAGTGGACCCAAGTTATTTATGGCTTGCTGGGATCGATGGTTTAGTGCCCTGGCCGTTCGTTTGGTCTTAAAGGCCGTTTCCCTATTTTAGAGCTTAAAGTTAAGATATCATTGACTTTGGTCAATATTCTTGGTAAACGCACTCAGAATCAAATTTTGACAGTTCATTAGCTCCAGAGCATGGATTTTGGTCTAGATAGGCCCTTGGTTGAGGTCTGGGAGCTTTTGGTTTAGTTTTATCTTGTGTTTTGTGTTTTCTAGCCAGTTGAACTTGGAAGTTTGACTTTGGTCAATATTCAGAGAAGACAGCCTCAGATGGAAATTTAGACAGCACTGTTAGCTCTAAAATATCAACTTTGGGATAGGGGATCCTTCGTTTGGGTCTTGAGGATTCCAGACTCATTTTAGGCCATGGCGTTCCATTTTGGAAAAGTTGGCCTAAAGTTGGTTTTTAAGTGTGGGGGCCACTTTTAATTAAATCGACCTCCGTTGGAATTTTTGTTAATTCTATTGAGTCCAAAAGGCAATTTTTAGTTGAATAGCTCAGCTCATTTGTGTTCGCGGGACCCCAGATTCATTCTTGGAGGTCCATTCAATGAAAATCTGCCTAAGTTGGCAAGGGCCTGTGCTGCTTACTGGTATGGTGCCAGGGCATTGCCTGGGCCGCGCTTGCGCCAGTGCACCTGCACGTCAGCCATGCCATATCCATCAGCGCCCCTGCGCGTGCAAGCTCTCCTTGGCGCCAGCGCACCTGCAGTGTGTGGCTGCTGTTGCACCAGCGTGCCTGTGCCTGGATGGCCGCTGGGGGGCCTGGGCATGGCAACCTATTTAGCTGACTCTTTTTCAATTTCCATCTTTAATTCCGCATCTTCTCCAAACTTTTTCACCATTAAAAATAACTCTAAAACCTTCATTTCTTCAACCTGATCATTCCTACAACTTGGAGGATTATGTATTTTGGGTTCATGGTCTTTCTTGGCTTCTTAAATTGGTAAGTTCCGTGTTAGTCCTCACTAATTTCCATAATTTTTCCCTCTTTAATTCCCTTGGTTTTTGGTCTGTTTGAGCCTTCGTTTATGGTTTGTTTCCGCTAGATTTTGCGGCATGAACTCCTAGGAATATGGGGAACATTGTGGTGTTTTTTGTTTCTGCCTTTGGGTTGTGAGGCCCACGGGTCCACTTGTGACCCGAATTTCAACCCAACTATAGTTTTAGCAATATGAGTATCATTAGTCTTGTTTTAATGCGTAGATTGCCTTCTTGATAGTTTGATTGCATTTCGAAGCTTCTCGGAGCAAGTCGAGCTTAGACATCATCATTCTGGCAGCTTTTCATCCGATAACAGGTAGGTTACAGTTTAACTCTTCTAGACTTCGTGTATATAGGCTATAATTGTACTAATTAGCATCCTTGGGTTGAGTTTATTAGCTTGGTATCCCAGACCTTGTCCGTTCCTTCATAGCCGTCTTATTTTTGCTCCTATGGTTGTTGTATTCATTATAGTTGGTAGTATCACCCTTGTTGTCCTGTGCGGCCTTATATTTGACTCGTGACCATAGATGGTGGGTTATTTGAGAATATTCACGAGTCCCGGACATCGATATGTTATTATAGAGCTGGTTATATTTGTTGTAGAGCGATTGGAGCCTGTGCATGGCCGATAGGTTTATTGTGAGCTGTTGGGCTACTGTTTGTGATTGGGCATGCCATCATCATGCATATAAAGAAGTTATCTACATGTTTAACTACTTTTTGGCTTCGGGCCTACTATAAATGGTTTTCTAAACCTTGCATGGCCCTGATGGCCCATTTTTGGTAAAAATGGTTATTAAAGGTTTGGAACTGATTTTCGTGGATCTTCTTAGGGTAAAAGAGTTAAAAGGATGATTTTATCACCGATTTTCATACTAATACTAGACTCGGTAGATCCAGAGTGCTAGACATGTTTTACTATTGGTTTTAAATGATACTAGACTCGATCAAACCGAGCATCAGACTTGTTTTACTATAGTTTAAGACCCGGTTATGCTCTGGACACCCTTGTTGGGGTTTTTGAGACTCGATTTACTATTTTATACCCGGATAGAGTCTGAGCATGCATTTTGATACATTAGTTACTGGTTTGGATCCGGATACATTCTGGACAATTATATCGAGATTATGAGATTTAGTATGTGGTCAAGGACCTCTATGGACCTTGTCAATCCGGACCAGGGGCTACGTGATGAGTGTGAAGGAGGAGGGGTATACGGTGTTGTTGAGGTATATGGGTAGTGTCCTTCCATGGATCCTACCTACTGGGCCGTAGGTGATGGAGGAGGTACATATAGAGCTACTGTTCCACTTGGTTTTCATACTATTGCATCATGTCATTCATTGTGTCTGATTCCACCCTTGTTTGCTATTTTATGAATGTACGCTTTGGTAGTATAGGATGCTGGAGGGTTTGTCTTCACTTATATGTGTTCCTCGGGTCATGGTAGCTTGGTATCTGTAATGACCCTTCTGGTCATTTATGCGTTTTCACCTTTCTTGTACCATTAGAGCTTGCCTGTAGCGGCACCAAGTCATTTATGGCTTGCTGGGACCAGTAGTTCGGTGCCTGGGACATTTGTTTGGTCTTTTTGTTCATTCCTAGTTTTAGAGCTTTTAACTTTGGAAATCATTGACTTCAGTCAACATTCTTGGTGAACGTGCTCGGAATCGAATTCTGATAGTTTCGTTAGCTCTGGAGAGTGGACTTTTGTCTAGAGGGACCTATGGTAGGGATCCGGGAGCTTTTCAGCTTGGAATTCTCTCTCATTCTGTGTTTTCAGGCCAATTGGGCTTGTTTGGTTGACTTTGGTCAACATTCGAAGAAGACGACCTCGGATGGAAATTACGGCAGTGTCGTTAGGTCTGGAATTTTGAGTTTGTACTAGTTCGTTGGTTGGTTCGGGTTTCGGATGAGTCGGCCTTATTTCAGGTGTTTGGTTGACATTAGCTAGTGTTGACTTGGGTCAACATTCTTCTAAAATGACCTCGTATGGAAGTTTCATCAATTTCATTGAGTCCGAAACGTCGTTTCCACTCTAATAGCACTATTGGTTTTTGAATATCGGGTTTCGATTGTGCCCGGAATTCCCCGTAGAAGTTTTTGGTTGTTGCTGGTTTTTCTGCTTCTGGTGGCCTTCAGCGCGATCGCGCTCCCTTAGCGCGATTGCACTGGACTGTGATTTCCCCTTCAGCGCGATTGCGCTGGTCTGTGTTTTTCCCTTCAGCGTGATCGCGCTCCTGTAGCGCGATAGCGCTGGTCTGTGATATTTCCTTCAGCGCGATCGCGCTCCTTTAGTGCGATAGCGCTGACCAATGACCAACAACTATATATTTTTGGTCGTTTCATTTTTCCTGCACTTTCTCTCAAACTTTCTCACTCTAAAACAGAAAATACTCTCCCAAAATTGCTCCAAGTCGATTCTAAACCTTGGGGAATCATTTGTTCGTGTATTTTCCATGTTTCTTTGTGTTATGGTAAGCCTTCTTCCTCCTTGAAATTCTCTTGTTCCTTCCTTAAAATACCACCGTTGATGCTCATTCAAAGCTTGAAAATTCTTGTGTAGTGGTTGCTCCTAGCTCGTGCATGCTTCGTGGGGGTGAAGGATTGTCCGCCTTGGCTTAAATTCCATCTTTGTGGTAAGTAATTCATGCCCAATTTCTGATTTTATTCTTGAAATTCTATCTTTAAGCCTCATCTTGAGCGAGCTTTTTTTAGCCCCAATTGTTGTCCGTTTCCATTAAATTTTTGAGCATGTGCTCCCGGGATGGTAAGGAACACATGAATGTTTTTTGTTTCCGGTTTCGAGTTGTGGGGCCCATGGGCCCGTTTGTTACCCAAATTTCAACCCGTCTATTATTATAGCAATATGGGTATCATTAGTCTTGTTTTGGCATATAAATTATTGTGTTGATAGCAGTTTTGTGATTTGGAGCTTTCCAGAGCAGTTCGAGCCTGTATGACGCCGTCCTCGCAGCTATTCGTTGGACGGCAGGTAGGTTATGGCTTTTCCTACCTAGACTCTGCGTATATAGGCTATAACTGCATTAATTAGCATCTTTGGGCGGGTTTTTATAGGTTGGTACCCCAGACCTTGTCCGCCTTTTCTGTCCATTTATTTCATACACTGGTTGTTGTATTTGTGTAGTATTGTATATCACCCTTATGGACCTGTGTGGCCTTGTGTTGACTCTGAAACATAGATGGTGGGTGATTTGGGAATGTTTGCAATGTCTCGGATATAGAGATATCCTTTTAGGCTGGTTATATATGCTGAGTAGCTGCTGGGCCTGTGCAGGGCTGATAGGAAATGTTGTGAGCCATTGGGCTAATTTATATTTGTGTGCGAGCATATCATCTATGAAAAAGGTTTTCCCTGCATGTTTTACTTTATTTTTGGCTGCGAGCCACTATAGATGGGTTTTTCTAAACTTGCATGGCCCCACGGCCCATTTTTGGTAGGACCTAATGATGATGTGAGATTTTGGATGATTTCACACTTGATTTGCTACTGATACTAGGCTCTGCCAGGTGGAGTACTACACTTGATTTTCTACTGATACTAGGCTCTGCCAGGCGGAGTGCTACATCTGATTTTCTTATGGATTTAGATACGGATACGCTCTGTGCACCCTTTGAGAGGTTGTTGAGACTTTTATTATTGATTTAGACCCGAGTATACTTTGGGCACCCTTGGAGAGGGTCTTTTGAGATTACTACTACTATTTTAGACCCAGTTCAATCCCTGGCACGCATACTCATGATTTAGCCACTGGCTTAAACCCAGACTTATTTTCGGATGACATGTTGGAGATTTCGCGTTCGTTACTGTATACGGTGTAGGATGAGGTATAGCGGGCACATCCCACCATGGGTCCTTCTATCAAAGTGCCGGGAAGAGGTGCATACAGGGTTACTATTACCAGTTCCATCATATAATCATCATGTATATTTCACTCGGATTCCACCCTTGTTTGTTGTATATTCAGTGTACTCCCCAGTTGTATTGGCGGCTGGATGGTTTGTTTTCACTTGATTGTGTTCCTCGGTTGTATGGGCGGCTGCTGGGACTGTAAGTAGAATATATTTACTCCTGTCTTTATTTAGAGCTTGTCATGGCTTACGGTTCTGGTGGCTTAGCGGTTACTATCCTGTTGAGGCTCAGGTTGTGGGATTTGATTATTGAGGGGGCTAGGGAATCCTATCTTATTGAGGTACTTTTGTGTGGCCTTCTAAGCAGAGTGTGAGCTTCTGGTTCCATCCTTATGAGGATTTGAGTAGTGTCTCTTGGATTGTGGTTTAGTGGTTCCATCCTAGGTTGATATTTTCGAGGTTGATCTCTGTTTATATTATCTTTGAAATTGGATTCGTTGTATGTTTTCCTTTAGTATATTGATCCCTTCTTGAGTATGTGAAGTTTCTTTCTTCCTTCCTTTTACTTAAGGTTACCAGTATACCGCCATCTCTTTCTAAACTCTCTCCTTTTATATATATTATTGTTGCAAGGATTCCAGGTGCGTTCTTCTTCCTTACACTTGTGTTTCTGTGTTGTGTATATTGGTTTTTTTTGTGCTAGCATGTATTCTTATAACTCTTGGGTGATTGTTACTTGTGCATCTTCCTTGCTTCTGTGACTTCTTTCTTGTGTTCTGCTTATTACTGTTTTTATATCTTATATGCGCTCAGTCGGCCGATGATGCCTACTGAGTACCCATTGTCTTGGTGCTCATACTACACTTCTGCACTTTTTGGTGCAGATATTAGTTGAGCTTTGGCCGATGACCGCATTAGAGACTCGTGCAGCTTTTTGACATTCGAGACTAGGGTGAACGCTTGCCGGTCGGGGCTTGTTTACATCTCATCTTTTGAACTAATACTCCTTGTACCTTCGGAGATAGAGTTATATTATATTTTGTTACTTCTAGCACTTGTATTCTATTAGAAGCTTCTGTACTGTCAATACCAAGTCTTGGGGTTGGTGTAGAATCATATATGTGTATAATCGGGTTTTGCTTCCGCTTTGTCTATTTTTTCATTCTGCTTCCACTTATTTATGCTTATTGTGCATTTTGGTTAGATAGTAACCCATTACTAACCATTCCAAGCTATGGGAATTGGTTCACCTATTGGGGGGTTGTAGGTGCCATCATGACCTAAGAAATCGGGTCGTGACAGCTTGGCATCAGAGCCCTAGGTTCACCAGTGTTGTGGTACAGAAGCAAGTGTCTAAGTAGAGTCTTGCAGATCGGTACGATGACGTCCGTATCCTATCTATGAGAGGATATAGGGCATTGTTAGGAAAAGTTTCATCTTCTTGGCTTCTTATCGTGCATTCCTAGATCTATGGGCTTCTAAACTTTGGTTATTTCATTCCTTCTTAGATGCCTAAGGAAATTTCGACAATAGTTGGTGTCGAGGCTTCTGTGCCTGTTGCCTCAGTGCTTCTGTCAGTGCCAGGACTTCAGAGTGAGAGTTTATTGCATCAGATTAGGGGTGTGGGGCCAGTCCAGCCTCTGATTGGATTTGTAGAGACTCCAGTTCTTCAGGACATCGTGGCTAGGACTCTGAGACCTCCGGTGAGTGTTTCAGTACCTGATTCTGTGAGTGGTGATTCAGTTAGGGTTGAGCTTCAAGTTATTCAACAGGGTTGTCTATCAGTATTGGAGTATGAGGCAAGATTTCTTGACATGGTTAGGTGTACTGCGAGGGCTATACCTTCAGAGTTTGATAGGGTTCAGAGTTTTGTTCAAAGGTTGATTTCACCACTCCGTTTGGTGACCGAGCATTTGGTTACATTGGGATGACTTTTCTTCAGGTAGTGGATCATGCTTGGGCTATTGAGGGTTTATGTCATGAGGCTTATAAAGGTAGTGCTAAGAAACATCGTCGCTAGGATAGTTCTCAAGGTTCTCAAACTCGAGATAGGGGGTTCTCCACTAGAGATAGGTTCCATTGCTTCTTATCTACCCAGCCAGTTCCAGTTGCTCCACAGGTTCCAGAGAGTGGTTGTGTAGGGAATGTTGAGCAGAGTAGGCAGTGTATGGATCATATTCCTTGAGATTTGCCTTCAGAATGTAGAGGCTGTGGTGGCCGGTCAGGTCCAGTAGGATCATCCCGTCAGACTCCACTTGGTAAGGTTTTTTATTGGTGTAGGGAGCATGGGCACTTGGTTAGGGATTGTCTCGCAATTCTGCTTTCCAGCCAGCAGGGTCAGCAGGTGTTATATCCCATGGCTTCAGTGCCACTGGCTAGAGGTGGAGTGCAAGGTAGTAAGGGTGGTCCCCAGGCAGTGAGAAGTAGTGTGCGGGGTTGCGGAGGTGGTCCCCGGATGGTTAGAGGTGGCTTCCAGGCCAGCATTTTAGGTATCCATCTAGAGTCAACAGGCACCGTGCATCAGAGTAGAGCTTCTTTGGATTGCTATAGTTGTGGGATTATAGGACATTATGCCAGAGATTGTCCCCGACAAGGGACGGTTGAGCCTTCAACTTTGACCTCTCAATCCAAAGTTAGATCCCGTCAGTCTGATGCCTTTCCTGGTGGGCTTCAGGTAGATGTTCCAGATATCGTTGCTCCAGGTAAGGCTCTTGTTACCTTGACTTGTGATAGTCCTGCTCGCATTGCGATTCTATCCCTTCTATTATTTATTTGCTTATATGCCAACCTGATACTTGTTTAGTTATTTGATTACCTGAATTGTAGTATCTATTGTGTTGTTTTATTGGTAGTTTATTATTTAGTAGTGGATAGGGGTGAGTTAGCCTTGTGAGGTGTTTTACCCAGATTATAGATCATGGGTAGTTCTTATTAGCCTCTTTTCTGGTTGGTTTTGCTTCTAGCTCCATTGCGACTCTAGGCTTGTGTTGATTCCTCCCTCTTGAGCGGTCCTAGATGGTTGTTGCCTAGGATGTTGTCTAGCATAGCTAAGGTTCTTGTTTTGGTTTGGTGTTACTGATAGTTGTGCCGAAGTTGAGATTTTGTCTTCAGATGAGAGATGTTGGTTATGCTAGTGAGCATGGTTTGGTTGTGCTTTCGGGTGATTAGAATCAACCCTCTTTATTTGGTTGGTTTAGGAGGTTAGAAGGTATATGGGTTGTCCCCATAGTCTCCCTCAGTTTTTTGTTCGATTGGGTTGTCTTATCATTTTCCATGGTTCCAGTTGCAATGAATTTCGATCATAGTCCTTTTGTTGAGCCTTTGCTTGTGGCATTGTGATTATGTTTGGTTTTAGCATTTTTGACTAAGTGTTGATCATAGCCTCGTGGTTGAGATGTATTCGTAGAATTATGGGTGATTCGGGTATCCGGCCTATTTTCTCCTGCCTTGAGTTTTGACAATGTAAGTTTTGGAGCTAAGGGAATCTCTCCAGGCTCATAATTTTAGCAAGGAGTTTGTAAGGTTCAGTATATGCTACGGAAGGTTTTGTTGGGTTGAAAAAAAGAGGGAGATGACTCCTTGTTTTTGCATATGTGTTTTAGTAGTTGGCTGAGGTGACGACGAAGGTTTGCTTTGGGATTATGTGTTAGTGATTTGATTTGGCCATCTCAAGATTACAGTGGTTTCCTTCGATTGGTTTGAGATTTTAGTAGCAGTTGAGGTTTTGGCAACTTGTTATTCAAGCCTAGTTGACTTCGGTTCCTATGGGTTCATTGGAAGCATATGAGTCTACTCGTGGGTTTGACAGAAGCATTGGTTGGTAAATTGAAATTTGGTTTCAGAATCATGGCTTGGCAGGTTACATCGGATGGTTCGTGGAAGTTTCTATTTTTTGCAGCATCCTAGTGCCGAGAGGTAGTGGGTGCGGGCAACTTAACTTCTTTACTTCAGTTTGGATGCTGTTGTTTGCCTTCGATACCTAGTCCTTGGCTAACCTCTATTTTAGGCTGGATATTCCTGATTTCAGTGGTGCTTTTCATGGTAAGAAGTTTTTTCCTTATTAGTTGGACAGATGCAGTGGCATAAGTTCCAGAACCAGCGGTGATGTAGTGTACGTGGTCAAGTTGTACAGGTTGAGACTATCGAGCCTATTCTTGGGTTCTAACGATACTTTGAGGTTTATGGTCATCTTCATTTTCCGAGAGTTTGGAAGCTTGTTTAATTAATTCTCCAAGGGTTGTCTTTCACGCGGGGTTCCAATATTGTTAGACTCGGCCAGTATGGACTAGAAGTTTGGTATGGTATATGCTTCGAAATGGTTGGTGGTGTGCAGATATGGTAGAGTAGTTAATTTGAGCCAAAGGGGCGAGTGGATATTATATGCAAACTTTTATGGCTAGATGGCAACTTTGAACCTCATGCACCTTTTCCTTTGCTTACGGGTGTCTTGATTTGATATTCATGGCATGGTGGACTTCTTCCCGAGGTGAGCTTGGTAAAATGATTTCAAATGTGAATGGTGTTCGAGTATTCAGAGTTGCAACAATATTCTCAAAGTTTGGAGCTTAACTTAGTGATGGTTATGAGCTTCGTGGCAGACTTGCTACACTCTTTGCAGAGGCTTAGTTTTGGTTTTGGCCTGTTGGACAGGCTGCCCTAGTTCATTCATTTCCGGTTGACTCAGACTCGACATGGTGCAGTGGTTGAGTTCGTTCTACAGTTTGGAATCTTCTTCGTCAACACAAGGTATTCATATATGCCTTTCCTAACTTTGGTGTGCAGAGTTCAGTCAGATTCAGATGGGTTGATCAGCGGGTTCATGGGTTAGAATGTTGGTTATTGGCTTTCTGTTAAACTTGGTTACGGTCTCAAAGATTTGGGTTATGTGTGTTGATCACCTTGCTTCTCTAGTTTCAGTATGCATCAGTGTTTCCACTTGAGATTCTCGGGGTTCAATTTGGGTTGGCAGATCCTTAGAGTTTTAGAGTTTGAGGTTGGAATCTAGCTTGGCTAGTAAGAAGTTTAGGCTTGGTTGCCTTCTTTTGTTTTTCTCTATTGGGTGCCATCCAGTCGAGGAGGCTACCAAGGTTGTCCGAGAGAGTAGTGCGGGTTTTGGATCCGCAGTTCTTTTCATCTCTAGTGTTTCCTTCTTTCCTGACTTTCGGGGACAAAAGTCTTTTTAATAGTGGATGATGTAATGACCCTTCTGGTCATTTACGCGTGTTTGCCTTTCTTGTACTGTTAGAGCTTGCCTGTAGCGGCCCCAAGTCATTTATGGCTTGTTGGGACCAATAGTTCGATGCCTGGGCCGTTTGTTTGGTATTTTTCTCCATTCCTGGTTTTAGAGCTTTTAACTTTGGAAATCATTGACTTCAATCAACATTCTTGGTGAACGTGCTCGGAATCAAATTCTGACAGTTTTGTTAGCTCCGGAGCATGGACTTTGGTCTAAAGGGACCTTTGGTCGAGATCCGAGAGCTTTTCACCTTAGAATTCTCTCTCATTCTGTGTTTTCAGGCCAGTTAGGCTTGTTTGGTTGACTTTGGTCAATATTCAAAGAAGATGACCTCGGATGGAAATTTTGTCAGCTCTGTTAGCTCTGGAATGTCGAGTTTGTGTTAGTTAGTTGGTTGGTTCGGGTTTCGGATGAGCCAGGCTCATTTTGGGTGTTTGGCTGGCATTAGCTAGTGTTGACTTGGGTCAACATTCTTCAGAAATGACCTCGTATGGAAGTTTTGTCAATTCCATTGAGTCTGAAACGTCGTTTCCACTCTAATATTACTATTCATTTTTGAGTATCGAGTTCCGATTATGCCCGGAATGCCCCATAGAAGTTTTTGGCTGTTGCTGGTTTTTCTGCTTCTGGTGGCCTTCAGCGCGATCGCGCTCAGGGAGCGCGATCGTGCTGGCCTGGGATTTCCCCTTCAGCTCGATCGCGCTCCTTTAGCGCGATTGCGCTGGTCTGTGTTTTTCCCTTCAACGAGATCTGGTCTGCGATGTTTCCTTCAGCGCGTTAGCACTGACCAGCGACCAACAACTATATATTTTTGGTCCTTTCATTTTTCCAGCACTTTCTCTCCAACTTTCTCACTCTAAAACAGAAAATACTCTCCCAAAATTGCTCCAAATCGATTCTAAACCTTGGGGAATCATTTGTTCGTATATTTTCCGTGTTTCTTCGTCTCTTGGTAAGCCTTCTTCCTCCTTGAAATTCTCTTATTCCTTCCTTAAAATTCCACCATTGATGCTCATTCCAAGCTTGGAAATTCTTGTGTAGTGGATGCTCCTAGATCGTGCATGCTTCGTGGGGGTAAAGGATTATCCGCCTTGGCTTAAATTCCATCTTTGTGGTAAGTAATTCTTGCCCAATTTCTGATTTTATTCTTGAAATTCTATTTTTAAGCCTCATCTTGAGCGGACTATTTTGAGCCCCAATTGTTGTCCGTTTCCATTAAATTTTTGAGCATGTGCTCCTGGGATGGTAAGGAACACATGAATGTTTTTTGTTTCCAGTTTCATGTTGTGGGGCCCATGGGCCCGTTTGTGACCCAAATTTCAATCCGTCTATTATTATAACAATATGGGTATCGTTAGTCTTATTTTGATGTATAGATTATTATATTGATAGCGGTTTTGTGATTTGGAGCTACCCGGAGCAGTTTGAGCCTGGACAACACTGTACTTGAAGCTATTCATCGGACGACAGGTAGGTTATGGCTTTCCCTGCCTAGACTCTGCGTATATAGGCTATAACTGCATTAATTAGCATTCTTGGGTGAGTTGTTATAGGTTGGTACCCCAGAACTTGTCCGTCTTTTCTATTCGTTTATTTCATACGCTGGTTGTAGTATTTGTGTAGTATTGTATATCACCCTTGTAGTCTTGTGTGACCTTGTGTTGACTCTGGAACATAGAAGGTGGGTGATTTGGGAATGTCCCGAACATAGAGATATCCTTTTAGGCTGGTTATGTCTGTTGAGTAGCTGCTGGGCCTGTGCAGGGGTGATAGGAGATATTGTGAGCCGTTGGGCTAATTTATATTTGTGTGCGAGCATATCATCCATGAAAAAGGTTTTCCCTGTATGTTTTATTTCGGTTTTGGCTGCGAGCCACTATAGATGGGTTTTCCTAAACTTGCATGGCCTCGGGGGCCCATTTTTGGTATAACCTAATAATGATATGGGATTCTGGATAATTTCACACTTGATTTTTTACTGATACTAGGCTCTGCCGAGCGGAGTACTACACTTGATTTTCTACTGATACTAGGCTCTGCCGGACGGAGTACTACATCTGATTTTCTTACGGATTTAGACCCTGATACGCTCTGGTCACCCTTTGAGAGAGTTGTTGAGACTTTTATTATTGATTTAGACCCAAGTATACTTCAGGCACCCTTGGAGAGGGTCTTTTGAGATTACTACTACTGTTTTTGACCCAGTTCAAGCCTTAGCACACATACTCGAGATTTAGCCAATGGATTGAACCCAGACTTATTTCAGGATGATATGTTAGAGATTTCACATCCGTTACTATATGTGGTCAGGGACCTCTATGGGCCCTCTATTTCGGGGCCTGGCTAGGAGCCGGGTGCGCCAGAGGAGGGGTATACTGTATAGGATGAGGTATAGCGAGCACGTCCCACCATGGGTCCTCCTACCAAAGTGCCAGGAAGAGGTGCATACAGGGTTACTATTACTGGTTCCATCATATCATCATCATGCATATTTCACTCGAATTCCACCCTTGTTTGCTGTGTCTTCAGTGTATGCTCTGGTTGTATGGGCAGCTAAAGGATTTATTTTCTCTTGATTGTGTTCCTCGGTTGTATGGGCGGCCATTGGGACTGTAGGTAGAATATATTTACTCCTGTCTTTATTTAGAGCTTGTCATGTCTTACAGTTCTGGTGGCTTAGCGGTTATTAGCCTGTTGTGGCTCCGGTTGTGGGATTTGATTATTGAGGGGGCTAGGGAGTCCTATCTTATTGAGGTACTTTTGTGTGGTCTTCTAAGCAGAGTGTGAGTTTCTGGTTCCATCCTTATGACAATTTTAGTAGTGTCTCTTGTTTTTGTGGTTTAGTGGTTCCCTCCTAGGTTGATATTTGCGAGGTTGAACTCTGTTTATATTATCTTTGAAGTTGGATTCGTTGTATGTTTTCCTTTAGTATATTGATCCCTTCTTGAGTATGTGAAGTTGCTTCCTTCCTTCCTTTTACTTGAGGTTACCGATATATCGCCATGTCTTTCTAAACTCTCTCCTTTTATATATACTATTATTGTAAGGATTCCAGGTGCATTCTTCTTCCTTACACCTGTGTTTATGTGTTGTGGTTATTGGTTTTTTTGTGCTAGCATGTATTCTTGTAACTCTTGGGTGATTGTTCCTTGTGCTAGTTCCTTGTGCTTCTTCCTTGCTTTTGTGAATGCTTTCTTGTGTTTTGCTTATTACTGTTTTTATATCTTATATGCTCTAAGTCGGCCGATGATGCCTACTGAGTACCTGTTGTCTTGGTGCTCATACTACACTTCTGCATTTTTTGGTGCAGATATTAGTTGAGCTTTTGCCGTTGATCGCGTTGGAGACTTGTACAACTTTTGGACATTCGAGACTAGGGTGAGCGCCTGCCGGTCGGGGCTTGTCTACATCTCATCTTTTGTACTGATACTGCTTGTACCTTTGGAGACAGAGTTATATTGTATTTTTTTACTTCTAGCACTTGTATTCTATTAGAAGCTTCTGTACTGTCAATATCAAGTCTTGGGGTTGGTGTAGTATCATTTATGTATATAATCGGGTTTTACTTCTGCTTTGTCTACTTTTTCATATTGCTTTCGCTTATTTCTGCTTATTATGCGTTCTGGTTAGGTAGTAGCCCATTACTAACCGTTCTGGGCTACGAGAATTTGTTCGCCTACAGGGGGGTTGTAGGTGCCATCATGACTTGAGAAATTGGATCGTGACAGTATCAGATCCTAGGTTTACTAGTGTCATCGGTATATGAGCTAATGTCTAGTAGAGTTCTATGGATTGGGGCAGAGACGTCTGTACTCAATCTTTAGGAGGCTACAATGGCATCTTAGGAAATATGACTCTTTTCTTACTTTTATATCGTGTGTCTTATCCTAGAATGGTTTGTTGGAATCTCACTTATTCTAGTTCACTCTTATGCAGATGGCTCGTATGAGGTCTTCGGCAGTGAGCGAGGGTGATCCTTTGACCCCAGCACACACGACTCCAGCTAGAGGTCAGGATAGTTGTAGAGGTAGAGGTCAGAGACGTTCCTGAGCAGTGGCACTAGCTAGAGCTCCTAGGGTTGAGATTGAGCCCGAGTTAGTCCCAGAGCAGTAGCTTATGGACCAAGGGACAGCCCAGGTACCACCAGTGCCAACACCAACTTCTGTACCAGCATCAGCCCCAGCTCATTCGTTAGATATTCAGGGTTTACTACTGCAGTTGTTGGGTATGATTGATGGTCAGCCTTCTTAGATAGCACATAAATCCGATCAGGGGCAGCCCTGGGTGTCCAAAATTCAGAAGCACATCCTACTACTGCGGCTTCTCATGCTAAGGTTATTCCGATACCATCTGCTACACAGCCTCTTGCTTCTCGCCCAACTATGATAGAGATAGAGCAGAAGGCGTTGGGTTAGTTTCTGAGGTTGGCTCTACCTAGATTCTCTATTACACCTGGTCAGGATCGTTATGATTTTATCTCTACTTGTAAGGAGATGCTACACTATTTGGGTTTATAGGAGACTCACGGTGTTGGATACACTACTTATCAGCTGGAGGGCCTAGCTAAGTTATAATGGAGGGCCCAGGTTGCTTGCATACCATCTTCATCTTCTCTTTTACCTTGGTTAGAGTTTTATGAGGCCTTTATGGCCAAGTTCTTTCCACAGAGCGATAGAGAGCATCGTAGAGAGAAATTAACTAGACTTATGTAGGGATCTATGATTGTATCAGAGTACGAGACTTGCTTTCACCAACTTGCTCTATTTGAGGCCATGATTATCCCTACTGAGCCCGATAGAGTTCGTAGATTTGTTTGGGGGATTAGATTAGAGTTCAGACAGACAGCTAAGGTGTTAGTTGCTAGCGGTCGATCCTTATAGGCAATAATAGATCATGTCGCACTATGGAGGATTTGCACCATCATGATCCGGGGGCTAGCGATAAGAGGCCTGATTATCAGGGCAACTACAGTGGTTCCCATTATAGTGGTAGAGGTTTAGGCCAGTGGGGCTGAGGGTGTCAGCCACAACAGTACCAAGGTTAGTCTAGTTGACCAATTCAGGCATCACTTCAACATTCTGTGGGTCTTAGTTTGAGCAGGGTCAGAGTAGTCATTAGGGTTATGGTGGTCAGACTCTAACGGGTACATCTTCTAGGGCATCAAGTCATGGTAGCCACACTGGTGAAGCTAGTTTATCCAGGCAGGGTAGGCTGTCAGGGTCTTGTTATAAGTGCAGAGTTATTGGTCACTTTACTAGAGATTACCCCTAGAGGGGTACAGTTCAGCCAACCACTCAGCCAGCTCAGCCTATCCGAGCAGTGCAACTACTGGCTAGAGAAAGTGGTGTACAGGGTCGAGGTGGTTCCCAGTGTGATAAGATATGTGGTAGGGATGGAGGTCGGTTAGGTGGAGGTCATCATTAGTTTTATAAGGTCCCTGGGAGACTGGAGGCAGAGGCCTCAGATGCAGTGATCACAAGTACGATTTTTGTATGCCGCCAGCCAACTTATGATTTATTTATTCCTGAATCTACTTGCTCGTATGTTTTTGCCTACTATGTGCCCTGTTTGGGGTTAGCTAGTGAGCCATTTTCTATGCATGTATCTGTTTCGACCCTAGTAAGGGATTATTTAGTAGTGGATCAGATTATGAGATCCTATATGATTTCTGTTAGTGATATTGAGACTTGGGGTGATTTGCTGATTCTTGATATGCTAGACTTTGATGTGATCCTGGGCATGGACTGGTTATCCCCTCACCGTGTGGTTTTGGATTGCTATGCCAAGATCGTTACCTAGATGTGGCTGGTGTATCCCCAATTATGTGGCAGGATTCTGTTAGCCATGCACCATCTGAGATCATTTCTTCTCTTTGAGCTAGGAAGTTGATTTCTCGCGGGTGTTTGGCGTATCTAGCATATGTTCGAGATGCTAGCATCAACACTTCTTCCCCTAAGTTAGTTTCCGTGGTTAGAGATTTCTTAGATGTGTTTCTGACCGACCTGCCAGGCCTTCCACCTAAGAGAAATATCGACTTTTCTATTGAGTTGGAGCTGGGTACCAGGCCCATTTCTATTTCTCCTTACCGTATGGATCCAGCTGAGTTGAGGGAGCTTAAGGAGCAGCTTCAGGTACTAGCTAAGGGTTTCATTAGGCCGAGTGTATCTCCTTGGGGGTGCTCTAGTTCTGTTTATGAAGAAGAAAGATGGGTCGATGAGGATGTGTATTGATTATAGGCAGCTGAATAAGGTAACTGTGAAAAATAGGTATCCTATGGTGCACATAGATGACTTGTTTGATCAGCTTCAGGGTTCACCCGTGTTTTTAAGATAGATTTGAGGTCAGGCTACCACCAGTCGAGGATTAGGGCAGAGGACATCCCTAAGACAGTATTCAGGACACGTCATGACCAATATGAGTTCCTGGTGATGTCTTTTGGGTTGATTAATGCCCCTGCAACTTTCATGGACTTGATGAATAGGGCACTCAGGCCGTATTTGAACTCGTTCATGATAGTATTCATTGAT
Source organism: Jaltomata sinuosa (assembly GCA_003996215.1). NCBI lineage: Eukaryota > Viridiplantae > Streptophyta > Magnoliopsida > Solanales > Solanaceae > Jaltomata > Jaltomata sinuosa. Next base: position 180,991 of record QJPP01000884.1, on the reverse strand, counting down.
GACATCTTGAGATACTCACGGAGTAGATATGAGCATGAGAAACACTTGAGGACTGTACTTCAGACTTTGAGAGATCATCAGCTTTATGCAAAGTTCTCAAAGTGCGAGTTTTGGCTTGAGTGAGTAGCATTACTAGGATATGTGGTGTCTAAGGATGGGATTAGAGTAGACCTGGGGTATATTTTAGCCATTCATGATTGGCCGAGACCTACTACTCCTATCGAGGTTCACAGCTTTATTGGGTTAGCAGGGTACTACAAGAGGTTCATTGAGGGGTTTTCTTCCATAGCAACACCTTTGAGTAGGCTAACTAGGAAGAATGTCCTATTTCAGTGGTTGGATTAGTGTGAGGATAGTTTTCAGAGGCTTAAGGCCTTATTGACTTTAGCTCCAGTGTTTACTTTGCCAGTTGAAGTTCAGAGCTTCTTGGTATATTGTGATTCTTTAGGGGTTGGTATTAGTTGTGTATTGATGCAGCAGGGTCATGTGATAGCATATGCATCAAGATAGCTAAAGGTTCATGAGCGCAACTACCTCACTCATGACTTGGAGTTTGCGGCGGTAGTCTTCGTGCTCAAGATTTGGAGGCACTAATTATATAGGGTTCACTATGAGATCTTATCGATCATCGTAGTCTTCAGTACATCATGAGTTAGTAAGAGCTGAACTCGAGGCAGTAGAGATGGATTGAGTTACTAAAGGACTATGACTTCTCTATTCTGTATCATCCGGGCAAGGCAAATGTGGTAGCGGATACCTTGATTCGGAAGATGGTGAGTATGGGAAGCCTAGCTTCACTTTCAGATTCAGAGCGACCGTTGGCCTTGGGCATCCAGTCCTTGGCTAACAATTTTGTTAGGCTTAACTTATCGGATCCTAGCAGAGTTCTCACCAGTATTGAGGTTTGTTCTACCTTGGTTGATCAGATTCAGAGCCGTCAGTTTGAGGATCAGCGGTTGTGTGACCTTTGTGATTAGGTTGTTCAAGGTAAGGCCAGCTAAGCTGCTCTATAGGTTTGACAGTCATATTTGTGTTTCGATAGTTGGCGATTTGATTCAGTTGATTCTCTGTAAGGCATATTCTTTTAGATATTTCATCCATCCTGGCGCAACTAAGATGTATAGAGATTTGAGGCAGCTTTACTGGTGGAGTGGTATAAAGAAGGATATACAGAGTTTGTATCTCGGTGCTTCAACTGTCAGCATGTTAAGTTCAAGCACATGAGACCTGGTGGATTGATGCAACGACTTCCCATTCCTGAGTGGAAGTGGGAAGGGATTACTATGGACTTCATAGTTCAGTTGCCATGCACTTCTCGAGGGTTTGACTCCATTGGGATGATTGTTAATCGGCTGACCAAGTTAGCACACTTATTGTCGGTCCATTCTACTTACAGTGTAGAGAGGTTGGCTTAGATTTACCTTCGTGAGATTTTTTGTTTGCATGGGGTCCCAACTTCTATCATTTCAGACCATGACACACAGTTCACATCTCAGTTCTGGAGGGCGATTGAGCAAGACTTGGGTACAGAGGTTTAACTTAGTACCGCATTTCACCCTCAGATAGATGGCCAGTTTGAGAGGACTATCCAGGTCCTGGAGCACATGATACGAGCCTCTGTGCTTGACTTTGGAGGTACTTGGGATTAGTTCATGCCTTTCGCAGAGTTTGCTTATAATAATAGTTATCATTCGATCATTGGCATGGCATCATTTGAGGCATTGTATGGCCTATGGGTTAGTTTGATGGTTTAGAGTCTAGGCCATAGAGTGCAAACTTGCTTCGTGATTCCTTAGACAGAGTCCAAGTGATTCAGGACAAAATTTGGGCAGTTCAGAGTAGGCAAAAGAGCTACGCAGATCGTAAACTTTGTCCCTTGGAGTTCAGTGTTAGCAACTTGGTGTTTCTCTTTGTATCGCCCATGAAGGGTGTGGTAAGATTTAGTAGGCAGGGAAAGCTTAGCCCCAGGTATATTGGGCTATTTGAGATCCTTCAGAGAGTTGGTGGTGTTGCCTATCAGTTAGCTTTGCCTCCGATGTTTTCGATTATGCACCCCATATTCCATGTATCGATGTTGCGGCGGTATGTTCCATATGAGTCACATGTGTTGCAGTGGGATATAGATAAGTTAGATGAGAGTTTGGATTTTGTTTAGGAGCTGGTTGCTATTATAGCTAGAGATGTCAGAAGATTGAGGTCTAGAGAGATTCTGGTAGTTAAGGTTCAGTGGAGGCACCATCCAGTCGAGGATGCTACTTGGGAGACTAAGAGAGAGATGCAAGCTTAGTATTCGCAGTTGTTTGAGCCTTCATGTACTCTCTTATTCTTGACTTTCGAGGATGAAAGTCCTTTTTAGTAGTACATGGTGTAATTACCCTTACGGTCATTCCTGCATTTATGCTTTCTTTGTAATGTTAGAGCTTACCTGTAGCGGCCTTAAGTCATTTATGGTTGTTTCCCTTTTTTAGAGCTGAAACTTAGGATATCCTTGACTTCGATCAACATTCTTAGTAAACGCACTCAGAATTAAATTTTGATAGTTTTGTTAGCTCGGGAACATGGATTTTGGTCTAGATGGGCCCTTGGTTGGGGTCTGGGAGCTTTCAATTTAGATTTGTCTTGCATTTTGTGTTTTCTAGCCAGTTGAACTTGGAAGTTTGACTTTGGTCAATATTCAGAAAAGACAACCTCGGATGGAAATTTTGATAGCACTGTTAGCTCTAGAATGTCGACTTTGGGCTAGGAGGACCTTTTGTTTGGGTCCCAAGGCTTCCGGACTCATTTTAGGCCATGTCGTTCTATTTTGGAAAAGTTGGCCTAATAGTGGTTTTTGGACGTGGGGCCCACTTTTTTTAAAATCAACCTCCTTTGGGATTTTTGTCGATTCTGTTAAGTCCAAAATGCCATTTTTAGTCGAATAGCTCAGCTTATTTGTGATTGCGGGACCCTCAATTTATTCCCGGAGGTCCATTCGATGAAAATCTGCCTAAGTTGGCAAGGGCCTGTGCTGCTTGCTGGAATGGCACCAATGTGTCGCCTCGGCTGCGCCAACGCTAGTGCGCCTGGGCGCAGCACCTGCGTGCCAGCCATTCCATGGCCATTAACGCCCCTGCGCGTGCCAGCCTACTTGGGTGCTAGCGCGCCTGCATTATGTGGCTGCTGCTGCGCCTGCATGGCCGCTGGGGCGCCTGGGCGTGGCAGCCTATTTAGCTGACTCTTTTTCAATTTCCAGCTTTAATCCCTCATCTTCTCCAAACATTTTCACCATTAAAAATAGCTCTAAAACCTCCATTTCTTCAACCTGATCATTCCTACAACTTGGAGGATTATATATTTTGGGTCCGTGGCCGTTCTTGGCTTCTTAAATTGGTAAGTTTTCATGTTAATTCTTGCTAATTTCCATAATTTTTCCCTCATTAATTCCCTTGGTCTTTGGCCTATTTAAGCCTTCGTTTATGGTCCATTTCTACTCAATTTTGGGGCATAAACTCCTGGGAATGTGGGGAACATTGTGGTGTTTTTCATTTATGGCTTTGGGTTACAAGTCCCACGGGCTCGCTTGTGACCCAAATTTCGACTGGTTATACTTTTAGCAATATGGGTATCATTAGTCTTATTTTAACGTGTAGATTGTCTTCTTGATAGTTTGATTGTATTTTGGAACTTCTCAGAGCGGTTTGGGCTTGGACATTATCGTTTTAGCAGCTTATCATCAGATGACAGGTAGGTTACGATTTAACTCTTCTATACTTTGCGTATATAGGGTATAATTGTACTAATTAGCATCCTTGGGTTGGGTTTATTAGCTTGGTACCTCAGACCTTGTTTGTTCCTTCATAACCATCTTATTTTCGCTCCTATGGTTGTTGTATTCGTTATAGTTGGTAGTATCAACATTGTGGTCTTATGTGGCCTTATATTTGACTCTGGACCATACATGGTGGGTTATTGGGAATGTCCGCGAATATCGATATTGTTATTATAGAGCTGGTTATATTTGATGTAGAGTGGTTGGAGCCTGTGTAGGGCCGATAGGTTGATTGGGAGTTGTTGGGCTACTGTTTGTGATTGGGCATGCCATCATCATTCATATAAAGAGGTTTTCTACATGTTTTACTATTGTTTTGGCTTCATGCCTACTATAAATGGTTTTCTAAACCTTACATGGCCCCAAAGGCTCATTTTCAGTAAAAATGGTTATAAAAGGTTTGAAATTGATTTTCGTGGATCGTTTTGGGGTAAAAGAGTTAAAAGGATGATTTTATTACCGATTATCATACTATTACTAGACTCAGTGAAGTCGGAGTGCTAGATATGTTTTACTGTTGGTTTGAAATTATAGTAGACTCGGTTGGGCCGAGCATCAAACTTGTTTTATTATGATTTTAGACCCGGTTATGCTCCTGGCACCTTTGTTGGGGTTTTTGAGACTCGATTTACTATTTTAGACTCGGATACACTCTGGGCATGCATTTTGATACTTCAGTTACTGGTTTGGATCCAGATACATTTCAAACGATTATATCAAGATTCTGATATTTAGTATGTGGTCGAGGACCTCCATGGACCTTGTCATTCTAGACCAGAAACTAGGTACTCAGTGTGCCAGAGGAGGGGTATAAGGTGTATTTAAGGTATACGGTCAATGTCCTTCCATGGATCCTACCTACTGGGCCCATAAGCGCCAGAGGAGGTACATATAGAGCTACTGTTCCACTTGGTTTTCACATTATTGCATCATGTCATTCATTGCTTCTGATTCCACCCTTGTTTTCTTTTTGCTGAGTGTACGCTCCGGTAGTATGGGATGACAAAGGGTTTGTCTTCACTTGTATGTGTTCCTCAGGTGTATGGGTGCTCGTTAGGACTGTAGGTAGACTTATTGTTATCCTATCACATTTCTTGTTCTGATTATGGTTATATTCGGGTTCTTATTCGATGTTTCACATTTGGGAGTTGTGTTGTATATACTTCTGATTCACTTCATGGTTATACTTGTATTATTGGCTGATTATTCCTACTTTGAGAGTGTATTATTGGCATGATTTAGTTGTTAGAATTGGGTTTCAAGCATGAGTTCATTTACTTTCTTTCCTTCCTTCCCTTTTTACTTGAGGTTACCCGTATACCATCTATTTTTTAAAACTCTCTTTATATATATTGTGATTCCAAGGATCCTAGGTGCGTTCTTCTTTCCTTCACCTATGTTATGTGATGTTTATACTCATAGTAGCTAGCCGAGCATGATTATTTTCTCCTTATATTCTTTTTGTGCTAGCTTTCATGTACCTATTTGTTGCTTCTGTGACTACTTGCTTCATTTCTTTTATTTATTGCTTTTATATCTTATATGTGCTCAGTTGGCCTATGATGCCTACTGGGTACATGTTGCTTTGCAATTGGTGCTCGTACTACATTCTGCATCTTCCTGGTGTAGATCCTAGTATGGGCCATCGTCGCTGATTTGTGGAGACTCGTGCAGGGTGATTTTGGGCTATCCGAGACTGAGGGTGAGCTCCTAGTGAATAGGGCTTGGCTGTTATTTTTATCTTTTGTATTATGTACTCCTTCTTATTCAGAGACATGTATATATTCTTTTGGATCCTTTTTTACTCTGGTTATGTGGTAGAGACTCTTATACTTTGATACTAGTATGTGGGATGGCTTAGTTTTCTTATATATATATTCCTGTTGCTTATTTCTTTACCTTGTTTCCTTGCTTCCGCTATTTATATTATTCTTTTGCATGCTTGTTAGATAGTAGCCCATTACTAATCATTCTGAGCTATTGGAATTGGTATGCCTATAGGGGTTGTAGGTGCAATCATGACCGAGAAATTGGGTCGTGACATCATGAAAGCACGTTTTATATAATACATTTAGTGTATAAATAATGATTCATATTATATGTAACCTGCAAAAAAGGATCTATAACTTTACCTTTAACTCTTTTGGGTGTTTACCCTGTCTTTCATGTATCTATGTTGAGGAGATATCTTTTGGATAAGTCTTACAGGCTTCAGTGGGATTTGATTAAGTTAAATCAAAGTTTAGCTTCCGCAGAAAAGCCTATTGTTATTCTAGATAGACAAGTACAAAAGCTAAGGTCGAAAGAGGTTCAATCGATAAAAGTTCAGTGGAGTCATTGTCTAGTCGAGAAGGTTACTTAGGAGATCAGCTGCACATGTGGACTAGATACCTTCAGTTTTTTGAGCATTCAGGTACCTTCTATTCTTTGACTTTTGAGGATGAAAGTCCTTTTTGATAGTGGATGATGTAATGACCCTCTTCGTCATTTTTATTTTTTTAGCGTGTTTTTCTCATTTTGACCCTTCTTGTAGCTTTTATAGAGTGTTTGCAGTCTACTGGGATGGGTGTCATAGTTCCTGAGGAGTTGAGTTGAGTTTTTCTTTTTTGAAGCTTTGGAGTTGGAGTGGTTTGACTTGGGTCAACATTCTTCAAAAACGGGCTGGGATAGGAATTCCTTAAGTGCCTCTAACTCTAGAACATGGTTTTTGGTTCAATGGAACCTTCAGTTAGTGTCCTGAGGCTTTTAGAGTAGATTTGGTTATGTGGTTGGTTTTTGAAGTTTTTAGTTAAAGTGTTGACTTCGGTCAACATTTGTTAAAGACGAACTTTGTTGGTCATTTTGATGATTCTATTGAGTCTAAAATGTTGTTCACAATTGGGTAGCATATTTGATTTGTGTTGAAGGGTTCTAAACAAATTCTAAAGGTCCATTTGGGACCTAGTTAGTTTGGAGTAAGCTACTAGTGCATCTATATCCGGTGCACCTGCGGCGTCGTGCTTAAGGTGATGCCCTACTGGTGTGATGATTGTTGGGTCTTAAAGACCAATCTTTCCCACTTCACTCATTTTTTTCCCATTAGTATTGAAGCTTGTTTCTTGGTGATTTTTAGCCAATGTAAAAGAATTCCTCACCTGGTAATCTCATTCCTTCACATTCCCTCCCTTATTCTAACCTATTTTTTTCGTCTTTAGTTTACGTAATTGATCATAGAATTCTTGAATTATCTCTAACTAAAGTGGACTTTCTAGACCATTTGAGGTTGGAATGGGGTCTTGCTGTCACTCTCCAAGTTTGGATGGGATAGACAAGTACCATATATACATATATGCTATGTAGATAATCTATGAAAGATTTATGTACTAGAGACAACTAATAAGGATGATATATGTATATACCATGGCCTATGACCAACTAATATAAAATAATCATACTATAGTGTCCACGAAGCCTCTAAAGGAGTAAGAAACAATGCAATGCTCAAGTGGTCATGACAGGGTCCCATCATAGTCATACTGTGCAAGTATGTACAACAAAGAGAGTACTATCTCTATACTAGCTCCAAGGGAAAATGAAGCTCACCGACTACTCTATTGATATATGATAGTGCCTATTAAGGAGGTCTGCAACTCTGTGTACCTGGTCCTGCATTTAAAAGAATTTAGAAACCCATGCCATAGGGGTGTTAGTACATATATAACATGTACTGGTATGTAAGGACGATAGAATAACAAGTATATATAAGATAGCTCAATGAAAGAATCAATAGTGTGCTCAACTAGATTTACTTGTTCAAGGAAGTAACCTATAAAACTTTAAATCAAATGGAATTACTCTGAAATTATTATAAAAGTGCCTTTTGGATTCTTTATTAACATGAAATCAATTGGTATAATTATCAGTGGAATCATATAACTTATGTACTTTTAAATCAAGAAATAATAGCCTATGGCTAAAAGAGCCTAGAGGGCTTCATCAGTATTACAAAAGGGTCTTTGGCGGCAATAAATTATCCATTTAGCATCCATAATAATTGCCGCAAAAACCTTTACCAGCAATTGACAATAAGCCATTGTATCCAATGTCGCTAAAGATTTTACCGGCAATTATGTCAAATGCTAGTAAAGAAATAATTTATGGCTACTAAAAGTCACTATATTTAACGACATTTGTTTTCTGGCAATTACAATGGACACTAAAAAGATCCTAGAATATATGCTAGCTCATTGATTCAACGACATATATTATTGCTGCTAAAGATGTGATGACCCTTCCGATCATCTTTGCATTTACACATTTATTGTACTGTTAGAGCTTGCCTGTTGTAGCCCCAAGTCATTTATGGCTTGTTGGGACCGGTAGTTTGGTACCCTGGTCGTTCGTTTGGGCATTTTCGCCATTTTCCTGTTCTAGAGCTTTAACTTAGAACATCGTTGACTTTAGTCAACATTCTCAGCTAACGTGCTCAGAATTGAATTCTGACAGTTTCATTAGCTCCGTAGCATTGAGTTTGGTCTAGTTGGATCATCAGTTGAGGCCTGAGAACTTTTGGTATGAGTTTTGTGTTATTTTCTCTTTTTTCAGGCCATTTGGAGTTGAAAGTATAACTTTGGGTGACTTTTAATGATCGGAGCGTCAGATTTGAAATCCGGCGATTCCATTAGCTCTGGAATGTTGAGTTTGGGTTAGGGAAGTGGTTGGTACGGGTTCTGGGTAAGCCGAGATCATTTCGAGCCTTTGAGTTCTTTTAGTTAGTGTTGACTTGGGTCAACATTTCTCCGAAACGACCTCATATGGAAGTTTCATCAATTCCGTTGAGTCTGGAACGTCATTTTCACTCTATTAGCACTATTGGTTTTTGAATATCGGTTTCCGATTTTGCCTGGAATGCCCTGTGGAGTTTTCAAGAGTTGCAGAAAAAAGTTGCAGGCCAGACCTTCAGCGCCATCAGCGCTGGCCTAGCGCAATCATGCTCATGCGCATTTTGGATGGCTAGCGCAATAGCGCTGCCTAGGCGCTGGCCAATTCCTTGCAACTATATATTTCCCTGTTTTCATTTTTCCAGAATTTTAACTCAACTTTTCCCAACTCCAAACACTTAAACACTCTCCCAAAATTGCTCCAATACTAGTTCTAACCTTGGGGAAATTGTTGTTCATCATAAATCCGTGCTTCTTTTTCTCTTGGTAAGTCATCTTCCCTAACTTTCTTCCTTTTGGTTTTCTCTAAAATCCACCATGGTTGTTAAATTCCAAAAGATTGAAAATTATTATAGTGGCTGCCTCATAGCTCTTGCATGTTCGTGGGTTTGGAGAATTATCCGTCTTGGCTTAAATTCTATCCTTGGGGTAAGTAATCCTTACCTAATTTTTGATTTTCATTCTTAAATTCCAACTTAAATCCTCTCTTGAGCGGGCTGTTTTGGCGCCCTTCTCTTGGCCAATTGTGCTCAATTTTGGAGCATGTCTTCTTGGCATCGATGTGGTCATCGTTCTCCTTTCTGTTTTTTGGTTTCGGGTTGTGGGCCTCGCGGGCCCTCTTTTGACTCGGATTTTGACCTAGCTACAAATGTAGCGATATGAGTATCATTAGACTCACCTTGATGTATTATTTATGTTTTTGATAGTTTGATTATCATTCGAGGTTTCTCGGAGCGAATCAGGCTTGGATTTCGTTGTCCCAGTAGCTTGTCATCGAATGACAGGTAGGTTACAATCTAAACTCCCTAGACTTAGCATATACAAATTAAATTGCACTAGCTGTCATCCTTGGGTTGGGTTATTAGGTTGGTACCATAGACCTTGACCGCTTTATTCATGTACGCCTATTTTCCTTCCTCCGATGTTTGTAGTAATTGCTTGATACATTTTATTCATCCTTATGGTCCGGTGAGGCCTTGTGACTCTGGAACATAGAAGGTAGGTTATTGGGAATGTCCGCGAGTCCTGAACATAGAAATATCTTTGTGGCTGGTTATGCTTGCTGAGTAGCTATGGGCCTGTGGAGGGCCGATAAGTCGATTGTGAGCTGCTGGCAGCTATTTGTGTTTGATCATATCATTTCCATGCATATAAAGAGGATTTATCCATGTTTTACTATGGTTTTGGCTTCGGACCTATTGGAATTGTTTTCTAAGCTTTGCATGGCCCCGGGGGTCCCATTTTCGACGGAAATAAATTGGAAATGGTTTGAATTAACTTGTGGATCTTCTTGGGGTAAAAGAAAGTTAAATTATGATTTCTATCAACAGTTTTACTATTAATATTAGACTCAGCAGGGCTGGGGTGCTAGTTGAGTTTTCTTACTGATTTGAGATAACTTTAGCCTAGGTCGAACCGAGCATCTGAGTTGACTTTCTATTGTTTTAGACCCGGCTATGCTCGGGCACCCTTGGAGGGGATTTTGAGATAATTTTCCCACTACTTTAGTCGTGGATAGGGTCTGGGCATGCATATTCGAGACTGAGTCTCTAGCTTGAACCCGGACTTGCTTCCGCATGGCACGTTTTGATACTGAGTTTTAGTATGGGGTCTGGGACCTCCATGGACCTTGTTGTTCCGGACCTAGGGACTAGGGATGCATGTGCCAGAGGGAGGGTATATGGCAGAGTAGAGGTGTACGGGCAGTGTCCTTCCATGAAACCTATTTGCTGGGCCCAATCGGCATCGGAGGGGGTACATACAGAGTAACCATTTCACCCTGAGATATTTATGTATCATATCATTCATTGTTTTAGATTCCCTCCTTGTTTTTTGTTTGTTGAGTGTATGCTCCAGTTGTATAGGTGATCAAAGGGTTTGTTTTCACCTGTTTGCATTCCTCGATTGTATGGGCGGTCGGGGGACTGTAGGTAGACTCTTGTTACTATATCGCTGTGTTATCCCCTGTTACGGTTATACTTATAAGATTATATACAGCTAAGTTGTTACTTGTTGGATTGATATTGATATGATCAGTTGGGTTATTGATTCCTGTTTCTGAGCATGTCTATATTTACTCTCCTTTTCCTTCCCTTGTACTTAAGGTTACCGATATACCGTCCACTTCTAAAACTTATTATGTATATATTATTATTGCAAGGATCCCAGGTTCGTCATTTCTTACTTTCACCTGTGCCTGTTGTGTATATATTCTACTTGCTATCCTTGTGTGTTGTTTTTGTTGTCTTCCCTCTAGGCTAGTTCCTGTGTGACCTTTTCGTAGAATTCCGTGACTACTTATTTTTCTATTCTGTCTGTTACTACACTTTTATCTTATATGTGCCTAGTCGACCTATGATACCTACTAGGTACCTTACGCTTTGCATTTGGTGCTCATACTACACTCTGCATCTTCTGGTGCAGATCCTAGTGTCGGCCATCATCGTTAGCTCATTGGAGACTCGTGCGAGCAACTGCTTTTGTGATATTCCAGACTGAGGGTGAGCTCTTGGCGAACGGAGCTTAGCTTTTAGTTTATCTTTTGATTATGTACCCTATTTCTACCGAAAACAGCTTTGTATATATTGATTTGGACCCTTTGTACTCCTTATGTAGATTTGACTCTTATACACTATGATACCAGGTTTTGGGTTTGGTTTAGCTTCCGCATTGTATATATTACTCCTGTTATCTATTTTCTTCATCTTGCTCCCTTGCTTCCGCTTATTAAACTATTTTTCTATTTAAGTTGACAAAATGTGGCCCATTACTAACCATTCCGAGCTACGGGGATTGGTTCACCTACTGGAGGGGTTGTAGGTGACATCATGACTGATAAATTAGGTCGTGATAGCTTGATATCAGAGCTCTAGGTTCACCGGTGTAAATCAATATATGAGCCAATATCTAGTAGAGTCCTATGGATTAGGGAAGAGACGTCCGTACTCAATCTTTGGGAGGCTATAGTGACATCTTAGAAAAATTGGACTTTTCTTGTTTCTATCTCGTCCGTAGTACCGTTGAAAGTTTCTTGAAATCTCACTTATTCTGGTTCACTCTTCCGTAGATGGTTCGTACGAGATCTTCAGCTTATGGTAGAGGAGAGCCTCCTGCCCCTGCACCTCCGACTCCAGCTAGGGGACAGGGTGGTCGCAAGGGTAGAGGTAGGGGTCGAGGTTGTCCCAGAGCAGCGACACCTGCTAAAGCTGCTAGAGTCAAGATAGAGCCAGAGTATGATTATGACCCAGAGCTTGCTCCTGGGCAGTATCATATAGACCCGGGGACAGCCCAGGTGCCACCAGTTTCTGTGCCAGCTTCAGCCCCAGCTCAGTCTTCAGATATTAGGGGTTTACTTGTTCAGCTTCTGGGTATGATTGGGGAGAAACCTTCTGAGGTAGCACCTACTTCTGCTCAAGGGGCAGCCCTGGGTGTTCAGAGTTTAGGAGTGCAGCCTGTCACTGTGGCTCCCCATGCCGAGGTTATTCCGGTCCCTTCAGTTGCACAACCTCTTACTCCTTGCCTAGTTATGACAGATGGGGAGCAGAAGGCCTTGGGTAGATTTTTGAGGTTGGCACCACCGATATTTGTTGGTACACCGAGTTAGGACCCACACGATTTTATTACTACCTGTAAGGAGATGTTGTATCATTTGGGGTTGTTGGAGACTCACGGGGTTGGCTATACTACTTATCAGCTAGAGGGCCCAGCGAAGTTATGGTGGAGGGCCCAGGTTATTTATCGACCTTCTACAACACCTCTTTTGACCTGGTCTGAGTTTTATGAGGCCTTTATGGAGAAGTTCTTGCCACAGAGCAATAGGGAGTGTCAGAGAGTGGAGTTCACTAGACTTGCTCAAGATACTATAGCTATCCCTAAGTACGAGACCCATTTTCATTAGCTTGCTCCATTTGGGGACATGATTATGCCTACTGAGGCTGATAGGGTCCGTAGATTTATATGGGGGCTACGGAGAGAGTTTAGAGATCCTGCAGAGATATTGGTTGCAAGTTGCCGGTCTTTCCAGGGTATTGCGGATTATGCTCGTACTATAAAGGATTTGCGTCGTCATGACACCAGGGCCAGAGATAAGAGGCCTCAACATCAGGGTGGCTACAGTGGATTCAGACATGGTGGTGAAGGTTTAGGCTAGTAGGGTCAGGGTTATCAGCCACATCAGCTCCAGGGTCAGTCCAGCAGACTGGTTCAAGCTTCACTTTAGACTTCCGATAGTACCCAGTTTGAGTAGGGTCAGAGCACCCATTATGGCTACAACAGTCAGTCTTCAAGGGGTACAACTTCTAGAGCATCAGGTCGTGGTAGCCATATGGGTTCTGCTGGTTCATCCCGACTGAGTAAGTCATCATGGGCTTGTTTCACCTGTGGTATTATTGGTCATTTTACTAGAGATTTCCCCCAGTAAGGCGCGGTGCAGCCAGCCGCTCCGCCAGCTCAGCCTATTCGCTCAGTTCAGCCACTGGCTTGAGGAGGTGGTGGTCAGGGTAGAGGTGGTGCTCCACATGGCAGAGCAGGTGGTAGGGGTGGCGATAGGGCAGGTGGAGGTCATCGTCAGTTCTATGCGGTCCCTGGGAGATCGGAGGTAGAGGCCTCAGATATTATGATTACAGGTATGATTTCTGTATGCCATCAGTCTGCTACAACTTTATTTGATCATGGATCCACTTGTTCATATGTATCTGCCTACTTTCTGCCTTGTTTGGGGTTGGCTAGTGAGCCATTATTTGTTCCTTTTTCTGTTTCGACCCAGTAGGAGATTCTTTAGTAGTGGATCGGATTGTGAGATCTTGTGTGATATCTTTTGGTGATTTGGAAACTTTGGGTGATTTGATGATCCTTGATATGTTAGATTTTGATGTGATACTGGGCATGGACTAGTTATCCCCTCACCGTGTGGTTTTGGATTGTTATGCCAAGACCATTATTATAGTCGTGCCAGGTGTATCCCTAGTTGTGTGGCAGGGTTCTGTCAGCCGCGCACCATCTAGGATCATCTCTTGTCTTCGAGATAGACAGTTGATTTCCCATGGGTGTTTAGCTTATTTAGCATATGTCTGAGATGCTAGTGCTGACCCTTCATCTCCTGAGTCCATTCCTGTGGTTAGAGACTTCCTATATGTGTTCCCTACCGACCAGCCAGGCTTTCCACCTGAGAGAGATATTGATTTTTCCATTGAGTTAGAGCCAGGCACCATGCCCATTTCTATTCCACCCTACCATATGACTCTTGCTAAATTGAGAGAGCTTAAGAAGCAACTCTAGGATTTGTGAGCTAAGGGGTTCATTAGACCGAATGTGTCCCCTTGGGGTGCTCGTATTCTCTTCATGAAGAATAAGGATGGGTCGATGCAAATATGTATTGATTATCGGCAACTGAATAAGGTGACAGTGAAGAATAGGTATCTGATGCCCAGGATTGATGACTTATTTGATCAGATTAAGGGTTCCGCCATGTTTTCAAAGATTGATTTGAGGTTCGGCTACCACCTATTGAGGATTAGGGCGTAGGACATCCCCAAGACAACATTCAGGATATGTTATGGCCATTATGAGTTCCTGGTGATGTCTTTTAGGTTGACTAATTCCCCCGCAACCTTTATGGATTTGATGCATAGGGTTCTTAGCCCGTACTTGGATATGTTCATGATAGTCTTCATTGATGAAATTCTCATATACTCGAGGAGTAGGGACGAGCATGAGCAACACTTGAGGACTGTACTTCAAATTTTAAGAGATCATTGGCTTTATGCCAAGTTCTGAAAGTGTGAGTTTTGGCTTGAGTCAGTTGCATTCCTAGGACACATGCTGTCTAAGGATGGGATTGGGGTTGATCCGGGTAAGATTTCAGTGGTTTCTGATTGGCCTAGACCTACTACTCCTACCGAGGTTCGTAACTTTGTTGGTTTAGCTGGGTACTACAGACGGTTTGTTGAAGGATTTTCTTCCATAACAGCACCCTTGACTATGCTGACTAGGAAGGATGTTCCATTTCAGTGGTCGGATCAGTGCGAGGATAGCTTTCAGAGGTTTAAGGCCTTATTGACTTCAGCCCCAGTTTTGACTTTGCCGGTTGAGGGTCAGAGTTTCTCCGTGTATTGTGATGCTTCAGGGGTTGGTGTTGGTTGTGTGTTGATGTATCAAGGTCGAGTGATAGCATATGCGTCAAGACAACTGAAGGTTCACGAGCGCAACTACCCCACTCATGACTTAGAGTTGGCGGCGGTAGTCTTCGCGCTCAAGATCTGGAGGCACTACTTATATGGAGTTCACTATGAGATATTTACCGATCACCATATTATTCAGTACATTATGAGTCAATGAGAGCGGAACTCGAGGCAGAGGAGATGGATTGAGCTACTGAAGAACTACGATTTTGCTATTCTATACCATCCAGGCAAGGCAAATGTGGTAGAGGATGCCTTGAGTCGAAAGGCGGTGAGTATGGGCAGCCTAGCTTCACTTTAAGTTTCTGAGCGACCGTTGGCCTTGGACATCCAGTCCTTGGCTAACCAATTGGTTAGGCTTGACTTGTCGGATCTTAGCAGAGTTCTTGATAATGTTGAGGTCCGTTCTACTCTAGTTGACTAGATTCAGAGCCAAAAGTTTGAGGATCAGAGTTTGTGTGACCTTCATGATCAGGTAGTTTGGGGTGAGGCCAGCCAAGATACTTTGGGTTCTGATGGTATTCTGAGGTTTGATAGTCGCCTTTGTGTTCCGAGGGTTAGAGGTTTGATTCAGTTGATACTCCGTGAGGCATATTGTTCTAGATACTCTATTCACCCTAGAGCGACAAAGAGTATAGAGATTTGAGATAGCTTTACTGGTGGTGTGGTATGAAGCGGGACATAACAGAGTTTATATCTCGGTGCTTGAACTGTCAGCAACTGAAGTTCGAGCACATGAGACTAGGTGGCTTGATGAAGCAACTTCCCATTCCTGAGTGGAAGTGGGAAGGTATTACCATGGACTTCATTGTTGGTTTGCATCATACCTCTCAGGGGTTTGATTCCATTTGGGTGATCATTGATAGGCTGACTAAGTCAGCACATTTCTTACCGGTTCAGACTTCTTATGGTGCAGAAAGGTTAGCCCAGATCTACATTTGTGAGGTTGTTCGGTTGCACAGGGTCCCAGCTTCTATCATTTCAAACTGCGGCACTCAGTTCACATCTCAGTTTTGGAGGGTTATACAGAGGGATTTGGGTACAACGGTTCAGCTTAGTACTGCTTTCCAACCTCAGATAGATGGCCAGTCCGAGAGGACTATCTATGTCCTGGAGGACATGCTTCGGGATTGTGTTCTTAACTTTCGAGGTTCATGGGATCAGTTTATGCCTTTGGCCGAGTTTGCTTATAATAATAGCTTCCATTCGAGCATCAACATGGCACCTTTCGAGGCCTTGTATGGTAGGCATTGCAGATCGCCGATTGGATGGTTTGATGGTTTGGTGTCCAGACCGCAGAGTACAAATTTGCTTAGAGATTCCTTGGACTGGGTCCGTTTGATTCAGGATAGACTTAGAGCGGCTCAGAGTAGGCAAAAGAGCTATGCTGATCGTAAACTTCGTGCTTTGGAGTTCAGTGTTGGTGACTTGGTTTTCCTTCGAGTATCGCCATGAAGGGCATGATGAGATTGGTCGGCGGGGAAATCTTAGCCCCAGGTTTATTGGGCCATTTGAGATTCTACAGATGGTTGGTAGTATTGCCTACATGTTAGCTTTGCCTCTGATGTTTGTAGCTGTTCATCAAGTTTTTCATGTCTCAATGTTATGCCAGTATATGCCAGATGATTCTCATTTGTTGCATTAGGATTCAGTTCAGTTAGATGTGAATTTGTCAATTATTGAGGACCCGATAGCTATTCTGGCCATAGATATCAGGAGATTGATATCTAGGGAGATTTTGATTGTGAAAGTTCAGTGGAGGCATCGTTCGGTTGAGGAGGCTACTTAGGAGACTGAGAGTGAGTTGTGTGCTCAGTATCCGTAGCTGTTTGAGCCTTCCGGTACTCCTTCTTTCTTGACTTTCAAGGACGAAAGTCTTTTTAGTAGTGGATGTTTTGATGACCCTTCCGGTCATCTTCACATTTATGCATTTATTGTATTGTTTGAGCTTACCATTAGTGGCCCTAAGTCATTTATGGCTTGCTGGGACCGATAGTTCGGTACCCTGGTCATTCGTTTGGGTGTTTTAGCCGTTTGCCTGTTTTAGAGATTTAACTTAGAACATCGTTGACTTTAGTCAATATTCTTAGCTAACGTGCGCGGAATTGAATTCTGATAGTTTCATTAGCTCCATAGTGTTGGGTTTGGTCTAGTTGGACCTTCAGTTAAGGCCTGAGAACTTCCGGTGTGGGTTTTGTGTTGTTTTCTTTGTTTTTAGGCCATTTGGAGTTTAAAGTGTAACTTTGGGTGATTTTTGATGATCTGAGTGCCAGATTTGAAATCCGACTATTCCATCAGCTCCGGAATGTTGAGTTTGGGTTAGGTAGGTGGTTGGTTTGGGTTTCTGGTGAGCCGTTCTCATTTTGAGCCTTTGAATTCTTTTAGTTAGTGTTGACTTGGGTCAACATTTCTCTAAAACAACCTCGTATGGAAGTTTTGTCAATTCCGTTGAGTCCGGAACATCGTTTCCACTCTATTAGCACTATTGGTTTTTCAATATCGATTTTTGATTTTGCGCGGGATGCTCCATTGAGTTTTTAAGAGTTGCAGAAAAATGTTGCAGGCCAGGCCTTCAGCGCCATCGGCGCTGGCCTAGCACGATCGCGCTCATGCACGTTTCAGCTGGCCAGCGCGATAGCACCGCCTGGGCACCGTTGGTTCTGGCCAATTCCCTGCAACTATATATCTCCTTGTTTTCATTTTTCCAGCATATTAACTCAACTTTTCCCAACTCCAAACACTTAGCACTCTCCCAAAATTTCTGACATGTTTCGATACTGAGTTTTAGTATGGGGTTCGGAACCTCCATGGACCTTGCCGTTCCGAACCTGGGCTTTAGAGATGCATTTTCCAGAGGGAAGGTATACGGCGAAGTAGAGGTATACGAGCAGTGTCCTTCCATGGAACTTACCTGCTGGGCCCGATCGACACCGAAAGGGGTACATACAGAGTTACTATTTCACCCTGAGATCTTCATGCATCATATCATTCATTGTTTGAGATTCCACCCTTATTTGCTGTTTGTTGAGTGTACGCTCCGGTTTTATGGGCGGGCGGAGGGTTTGTTTTCACCTGTTTGCGTTCCTCGGTTATATGGGCAGCCAGGGGACTGTAGGTAGACTCTTGTTACTTTATCGCGGTGTTATCCCCTGTTAGAGTTATACTTATAAGATTATATACGGCTAAGTTATTACTTGTTGGATTGAGATTGGTATGATTAGTTGGGTTATTGATTCCTGTTTCTGAGCATGTCTATCTTTACTCTCCTCTTCCTTCCCTTGTACTTGAGGTTACCGGTATACCATCCACTTCTAAAACTTATTATGTATATACTGTTATTGCAAGGATCCCAGTTTCGTCATTTCTTACTTTCACATGTGCCTGTTTTGTATATATTCTACTTGCTAGCCTTGTGTATTGTTTCTATTGTCTTCCCTATGGGCTAGTTCCTGTATGACCTTTTCATAGAATTCTGTGACTACTTATTTTTCTATTCTGTCTGTTACTACGCTTTTATCTTATATATGCCCAGTCGGCCTATGATACCTACTAGGTACCTTATGCTTTGCATTTGGTGCTCATACTACACTCTTCATCTTCTGGTGCAGATCCTAGTATGGGCTATCACTGTTAGCTAATTGGAGACTCGTGCGAGGAGCTACTTTTGTGATATTCCAGACTGAGGGTGAGCTCTTGGCGACCAGAGCTTAGCTTTTAGTTTATCTTTTGATTATGTACCTTATTTTTACTCGGAGACATCTTTGTATATATTGTTTTGGACCCTTTGTACTCCTTATGTAGATCCGACTCTTATACGCTATGATACCAGGTTTTGGATTTTGTTTAGCTTCCGTATTGTATATATTACTCCTGTTATCTATTTTCTTCATCTTGTTCCCTTGCTTTCGCTTATTAAATTATTCTTCCATTTAAGTTGATAGAATGTGGTCCATTACTAACCGTTCCGGGCTACGGGGATTGATTCGCCTACTGGGGGGTTGTAGGTGCCATCATGACCGAGAAATCGGATCGTGACAAAAGACCTATTAATTATTTTCAATGAAAAAGACCTTTTAGCGACTATTACAATAGAAATCAAAACTACTCTTGAATTGCCTATATTAATTTATTTTTAGAGCTCATTATGACAAAACTACAACTACACCTGTTTTTCAAGTAAGGACATAAAATAATATTTGGCTCTAAAATACTTGAATGAAAATATACAAAATTTGTAATTAAACATACTAATAATCGTTATGAAAATCTTAACTTACTTCATAAATCTACAACAAACAAAAATAACCTATAATATAGTTCTTTAGGTATCAACATAAGAAAAATAATACACCATTTAAATCCACTACCATTTCTTCTAACAAGTATATCTCTTTGACTATTAGTCATATGGAAATTCTTTCACGCGAGTCTGACACTAGAGATGTCGTTGCTGGCATATAATGGTTAAGGAGCTTATGACTGTCTTTAAAAGGTTCAACGTCTGTTGTTACTTATGCATCAATATGTAACTGTAAGAGCATGACAAGATCCACCTGATTTTCTGAAAGCATCAATACTTTTGCTGACTTGGAGCTTGTTACGCCAACAATATAGTAAGCTCTTTGATGATAGATATAAAGGAAAGATGTCACTACCTTCACTTATGATCATTAGCATATCTCTTATGATATTCACCAATTAATCAAGATAAGAAATTTGGAGCAACACATGGATAGAATCCTTAATATCCACCTCTCAAAGGCCGATACCTCAAGAATGGGTTGAAGCTTGTCCATATATAAGACTACAGTACAAAAACTTGAAGATGGTCACCTGGTGTGACTAATGAGAGCTTCTCAGACCATTTTTTTTCACTTTTAAGGCAGGTAATTCTCGTTCCGAGGAAGATATTCAATGTACTAACTGCAGGGATATATTATCCTTTAAACCATAAGGGGTCGTTTGGTGTGAGGGATAAGAATAAATAGTCTTGGGATAAAATAAATAGTCCAGGGATAAATTTTGGTTTCTTGTTTGGTTGCCAAGTTTGGGATAACTTATCCCACCATTTATACCATAGTGAAGGGATATGTTATCCCATATATATGGTGGGATAAGTTATCCCGAGATAGCTAATTCCGGAATAATTAATCCCGGGATAACTTGTTTCCAACCAAACGACCCCTAAAAGTGATGTTACTACCCTTATTACAACAATATCATAGGCTTGCCTTTTTCCTCTTGCATAACTGAAACAAGACATATGACAAATAATTTGGTGTCGTACTAGGAGGAAACAAAAATATTAACCACTGTCTCAATTTATGTGTTACCACTTTTTTTAAGTATGTCGCAAAAAGAATGTCATCTTTTTATTGTTAGAATTTGTTTTATCCTTAGTGAAATAAATTATAGCCACCCAAAAGTCTAATATTTGTTTTAGATCATAAATTTCAAAAGTCTTATTTTTTTCTTACACTTTATATCTAGTCAAAAACTGCCACATAAATTGAGACGAAGGAAGTAAGTTACATATGAAAACACCAGTTGAAAAGCATTTAATAATCTGGCCATCAGTAATGATAACCAACTAGCCAATAAGATCTTGGTCCTTGAACATAATAGCACATAATTAGGACGATGTCATAAACATGATTTAGGCGATTCTTTTACTAGATGTTTGCTAGAGTAATAAGAAAAAGAGAAATAAAACAAGTAATTAGCATAAAGTTACAAATTAAAATCAGAAAATGCCAGATAATTTAAGATTTCAAACTATTTTCCTATACACATCTTGATCAAGCTAGAACTAGAACCCAAAATAAGATATTGAGTTAAATAGACAAATAAAAAGCCAACAGAAGATCCCACAACAATTTTTACTCCTCGAATATAATCCATATGTTAAAGGAATTTTAAATAGGAGAAAAGATGATTAAAATAAATAAAGAAAACCTTAATCAAACTTGATACTCACTGAAATATCATTCGCGACATCTTCTAATATCTCTGCCTAAGCAGCTACCACAACTTTTTGATAATGAAAAACATTAAATTGTATCCTATAGAAATGAAGAAATAAATAAATAATTAATACACAGTAAAAGACAAAGTCCAATTTTAAGGAGTCCACGAAGAAAACCATAATTAATCTCTTTTAATTGATCAAATACAACTAATATTCATTCTTATCTATTGACAGTGTAAAGTATTATAAAAGAAAGGGTATTCAACAGTAACAGTGTACAAGGCTACCTTAATATTATGATCACTTGTAAGATTTTCGTAGTTGAAGGCAAATGATAAATTGATTTAGTGTGATGCTTTGGTTTTACACAAAACTTTCTCAATTCTTAAGTAACTCAAATTGTTTTTAAGGAAAATGATAGATTAAGTACTACACAGAGAAAATAAAACTCTACCTGCATTTAGCTTCACACAATAATTCATACCTTTTGAAAATAAATATTTTTTTTTGAAACTACTGACTAAAAATAAATAATTTTTTTAGCAAATATACCATAAGAAAGATGACCTAGTAGCTAGTTTTATTAATAACAATCACCAATGTCTACACAATATAAAATGCTAAAAAGTATGGCTTGAAAAAATAAATAAGAAAGCTAAAATCACCTTAAGATATATATGGATCATAAGGTAACAACAATGTAAATGTAACTCTAACTTGCCTTTAAATCATGTCAAATAGCTTAACTTGTATGGTGTGTGATTCATTTTACACCTGGATGTGCTGAAATTCCATGCTCCTTGCTGATTGTAATTCTTGTTCACTCTGGATGATCGTGTTGGGTGAATTCTGATTTCGTATGATCATGTCGGTTGAATAATAGGTCACACTTTGACCAAGTATCCTACATAGAGACTCTAGAAAGTCAGAAGTATATAGCATTTAATGTGTAATATATCACATGATATTTGATCATAAACTGCACCTTCCATCATATGTTGTCGATCTTTGACCAATGTCTGTAGTATTAAAACTTGTAGCATACAAGTCCATGTCCTCCCTTGTGCACACCTCTAATCCAACTGCTAAGTGAAATGTAAATAATCAGCGAAATATGTTGTACAGAGTAATATAAATACATGCACAATGTATTCAAATCAAGGGAACAGAAGAAATATCCTTATTAGAAGGAAGAAGTGAATAGGTGAGTTCATATTGTGGAAGAGTCGTCTAGAATAATTAAATTAAATAAGTAAGAACGTATACCTTTTATGAGAAAATAACATGGGCACTTTCTCTACTAATGATTATTTTGAAGCAATAAACAAAGCTTGAAAACCTGTAAGGCAGAGAGCTTGAGTAAACTTAGAGATTGCAGATAACTAATTCAAATGTTTGTGGTCATTATTTCAATTTATTGTGCTTCTTTGGAACTAGAAAGAAGTTATTCATCCTATATATCTTTTTATTATTCTTTCTTAAAACCTAATTGCTATTGATTTGACGTAAATCACAACCAATTTATTCTTCATAAAGGTAAATTAAAATTGGCTCTTTGGGAACTACAACAAAATAAACGTGTAATTCATAGGTGTAAGTAAACAAGGTATTAAAGGTGTCTAAAACAAGATATTACATTCCCAAATTCTTGGAAGCACTTATTGCAACAAGAGTAAATTAAAGTAAAGTGCTGTGGGTAAGACACAAGAAAGAATTTGTTAGATGCATTTCAGATTAAAATAAATTATGTTAATTTTCCTTCACCAAAGGCTTTTGCAATTGAAACGATGCTCTCATAACTATGGGTTTTATTCAACACATTCATCTGTTTCTTTATATTGTTCACATGTGTATACAAATTTTGAGATTCTACAGGTACTACTATTATAAACCCTAGATCTGGCCAACAAAATTAATTGTTATGATGAACCCAATCAACCCGAAAGCATAGAGATAACAAATAGAGATAAGATAGAAAATTACCAATGATATTGATAACGATCGACGATATTTTGATTGTTGTATCCGACGTTGGTTATTGATGGGAGATTTTAATATATCAAGGTTTTTTTATATCTTTACATCAAATGGAAATGTGGAAGTATTGTCCTTTTTAGGTTAAATTGCAGTGGGCTATTGTCACGCCTCAAATTCCATTTAGATGGACAGGCACCCAATTTTCTAAAGGCCCAAGAGAACCAACTTATAACCTGTGATTATCATGCATATAACTATGACCATTATGAAGCTTTGACTATAGATAAGTTGTCTTAATAACAAGACCAACATAGATAGTCCCAAAACTTATATACATGACCTGGCTGTTGAGGCCACAATTGTTATGAGAAAAGACATAACTAAGTTTTACTTGAACATTAGTCTACAAAGCCTCTACAAGATGAACAAACTTAGTTTAGGTCAGGATAGGGCCCTGCCTTACCCTTAACTATACAATACCAAAAATATATACCAAAGACTGGTAAAGCCCCGAATCAACCTGGAGCTCACCAATAGCAGCCGAGTATCGTGTGCTTCTACTGAGGAGGTCTACTAGCCGGAGTACCTACGCCTGTGGCATGAAACGCAGCGTCCCCCATGAGGGATGTCAGTACGAGAGAATGTACTGAATATGTAAGGTATAAAGTAAACAATATGTAAAATAAGAGCTCAAATAGAGTCAGGTATCAATGCATAAACGTGTAGATAAGAACATAAGACCACCTTTGCTTTCACTTGTGGAATCATGTATGTTACATTCTTTTCTTTACTCTTATTTGCTTTATAATCTTTGTAAGGCATGTGATACAAATGACCAACTGATCAGTGGTAGAAGAGGAGTCCCATGCTAGGCAATTTAGCACCTGAGATGCTACCCTCGTAAATGTACAAATTGGGATCGACCCATGCTAGGATTTAGCCCCTAGGCTGCCACCCATAAGTAGATAAATAGGGATCGACCCATGCTAGGCTTTTTACCCTAGGCTACCACCCATACATATACAGATTACTTCATAGAGTTTCTTTATTCTTTGAGACTGTTGTCTTGGTGGTCATGATCATTATTGAGCTCGGAACTATGGACCAGTAGTACAAGACACGTGAATATGCACTTAAGGCAGTAACAATGACATAATAAGTAACTGTAACATCAATGTAATACTTAAGCACTTAAATGACACAATGGACCTTATTTGACTAAGAGGAGAAGTCACGAAGCTTGCTGTTGAAAGTATCTTTTTCTTAATAGTACTTGGAAGAGTAAACACACAGATCTAATAGTAAACACATGTTGAAGTACTTTGACACACTATGCAGTGGGGAAAAGATCATTAGCCGTATTGCAGATTGTATGTTGTCACTATGTACCCTTTACTAGGAAGATCACTTAGGAAAACTCACTTTGTTGGTAGTAACACAAGTATAAGACTTCATGCCAAAGAATATGAAACTGAAAAACCTTACATACCTTGTTGTGCAACTCAGATATTACAATAAATTAAGCTTCTCCCTTTTAGATTATTTATCTATAATGAAATAAGTGGAAAAACTAGTATCAGTAGCTAATTAGCTAATTTGGGCAACTTGATCTTACTAAATCAGTAACCGGCAGTAAGCTCGTAATTGATCAAATCAAGAGCGTTCATTTAACCTCTTCTCCTCTAAACACGTCTATCTACTATACAAAGATCTTATAAGGTCCCCAAAAACACCTCGAGCTTTACAAAACCTATCAAATAGTATATAAAAGTGTGACAGGCAGCAAGTTCACGTAACACCCAATTAAGTGGTGTATCACCTCACCCTCCTTCCATACTTCAATACAACTTCACCCACCCTTTTACAATGGTCAACCAAGCTGTTCCCAACATATACACTAGCTCATAAAACATCCCTAAATATCCTTCAACCAATAAGAAAATATTGAACTCAAGGCTTTTAATCACTACCCCATGAGTTCTTAACAAAAACGCATATAAAATCCCCCACCAAACTAGTATATAAAGAAGAACAAAAGTGGGTACCTTACCTTAGTTTCTAGAAATCTACTCCCTTAACTTGCACTTCATCTGTCACGCCCCAAGGCTACCCCCTTGATGCAACACGGTGCTTAGTGCCATAAGTTACCCCAAGCTAACCCATGACATGACATATCTATACAGTTCAATTTTTGTAAATATGCACTGTGTGAAAGTTAAAAATAATTTAATAACTGAAATGGGGAAGAACACAAATATCTGAATTTATAAAATATATAAATAGTATTGTGCTGGCTGAAAACAAAACCAACAGCTGCTAAAAACTAGTCTATGTCTGAAATCCTCTAACTGATATGAGTTGCTGGGACATGCCCCCAGCTAACTCTAACAAGACTAAAACTGAAAAAGTAAATACTGAAGGTAAAGCATGCCTATCATCCTCGAACTATGAGGACTCACCACTGAGCTGCTGAGTATGGACTGGAAGTCAACTAAGCGTGGTATGGATACTGAATGCCCGAACCTACAGCATGACACGATGTAGCACAAAAGTATGCGTCGGTACTTTGAATGTACTGAGCATGCAGGATATGTACTAAACTTGACAATATAGAACTGAACATAGAAATAAACATGCTGGCATATAACTAAAATTTGAACTGTATGCAATAACCAAATACAAATCATGAATATAACATGCTGGACTGAATACTGAAATAAATGTTGAGCATTGACATGCACATGGTCAATGCAATA
This sequence comes from Jaltomata sinuosa, assembly GCA_003996215.1. Taxonomy (NCBI): domain Eukaryota; kingdom Viridiplantae; phylum Streptophyta; class Magnoliopsida; order Solanales; family Solanaceae; genus Jaltomata; species Jaltomata sinuosa. Next base: position 155,384 of record QJPP01000884.1, on the reverse strand, counting down.
TAAATCTGACTGTGGGAGATACTATTAACCAACATACCCCAAGTTGAGCTAACTATGGGGCCAACCTGTAACCCTGGATGGAAGGGTGTTCATACCTTGCCAAGAGTATGAACAAATCTGATGTGGATCCACTAACTGATGTCCACAAGGGATGAGGGTGTCAAGCCTAGTCTAACGGGTGACCCCTTTAGAACCTACGATGGTGCCATATTTCTGGAGCTCAGGGATTGCTACCAAATGTCTTAGCCTAAAGTTGATGGGTGAGCCTTCATCCTTAGTTCGCTCGGTGCTAGGTCTACTCCTAACTAAACGTAAGCTAAAATGCAACTGTAACATAGGATAGCTCAAAATACTGATATAATCTGAGAATGCACATAAACATACAGAAGGATATGGCATTGAAATTCTGAAGCATGATTATCTGACTGATCTACCTAGCAAGAATAATTTATGAAGTACTAAAAATTATCACAGGCTAGGGTTCTGGATTCTATACATGAACTGTAGTAATTCTCCAAGAAATATTTACTAAGAATCATATAAATTACAGCATCTGAATAGCAAAGAGAACTCTAAGGTTTATGAATCCTAGGTCTAATCAATCATCGAGAAACTGAAGGAACTGGCTGAGTTCTAGGGACTTAGTGGTTGAAAGGAATCCACTAGTGAAATCCCACATACCTGGTGAAGAAAACTAGGGAGAAATCCTTGGATTATTGGAGCTAAACTTGATGAAAACCTCTGCTTGTTCTTGAGAGAAAACTATTGCTTCTTTCGTTTCTTTTCTTTCTAAGTCTGATGAATTTAGGAGGGTAAATGTTTTAGGTAGTTTTCGACTAACAAAATAGGCTTAGAGTAGTCAAAACAACGTAGCCTAGGCATTAAAAGAGGTAGGAAAAGTCTAGAATGCCCCTGGAAAATATTTAGAAAAGCTGCTAAAATTCGCGACTCAGGGATCACGACTTGGTTCTACGGCTAGTGGAAAGTTCCGCGGGTCGTGGAACCCTGTTGTAGTTGCCTGGTCCTGAAAGTTAAGCTACTGGAATGTACTCCGAGTTGGGTTCATGACTCATGGAAACTTCCACGGGTCGTGGAATCCCACTCGTGGTTCCTGAGCTGAATTACTTGGTCTCTGAAGATTGGCTCCACGGGTTGGGTTCACGACTCGTAGAAACCTCCACGGGTCATGGAACCCACTCATGGTCCTGAGGACTTAGTGCTGGCTACTGGAACTGGTTCCACGAGTTGGGATCACGACTCATGGAAACTTTCACGGGTCGTGGAACCTAATCGTGGTTCCTGGGAGTCATCTGCTAGGAGGGTTCCACGGATGATTTCTATGGTCCGTGGAAACTTTAACAGTATGTTGACTCAAGTCGTGGGATGAACTTCAAAGGAGCATTCCTCTGATCTTTGTCCCATGAGTCCAGTCCACGACTCGTTGACTATTCCATGGCTCGTGGAAGTGACTCATGGTCCTGCTAACAATTGAAATTTTTTATTTCTTCTGGTTTTCTGAGCTAAGTCTGGGCTTGGTAGTTCTGGGGTGTTATAATATCTCCCCCTTGAGATCATTCGTCCTCGAATGAAGAATAAATAAGCTGAGTTTGGAGAGAAAGAGTTGTAATCCCTACCAACTGAGTACTAGAAACTGATATCTAACTCAACTGAGTTCCATGAACATGCAAATATGCTGAAATGCAAGGATAACTGAGGAAACCAAGTACTGAGACTAAATTACACAAGAGTAAACTGAGAGACTGGAGAGGAACTATTATGTCAAGCTGAAACTGAATAGGAAGGGAAGAGGTGAGGGTACTTAGCCATCATGGCTGCTTCTACATCCCAAGTAGCTCCCTCTACAGTTTGGTTCCTCCATAACACCTTTACTGAAGCAACTTCCTTATTTCTCAACCTACGAACCTGATGGTCTAGAATCTCCACTGGAACCTCCTCATAGGTGAGGCTATCCTTCACATCCACACTCTCCAAAGGTACTATTAATACCGGATCACCCACACACTTTTTCAACAAGAAAATGTGAAAGACTGGATGAACCACTGCTAGTTTTCTGGCAACTCTAACTTATAGGCCACATTGACAACCCTTTTCAGGATTCTGTAAGGACCTATATAACTGGGACTGAGCTTCCCTTTCTTGGAAAATCTCATTACCCCTTCATGGGTGACACTTTCAGGAAAACTCAATCATCTATCTCGAACTCTAAATCTCTTCTCCTAAAATCTGCATAGAACTTCTGATGACTCTGAGCTGTCTTTAGCCTATCTCTGATGAGCTGAACTTTCTCTATAGCCTCATGAACCGAGTCTTGCCCAATCAAAGCTGCTTCACCCACTTCTAACCAACCTACAAGTGATTTGCATCTATGCCCATAAAGTGCCTCATATGGGGCCATCTGAATACTGGGGTGAAAACTGTTATTGTAGGCAAACTCTATGAGAGGTAGGTGATTATCCCAACTACCTTTGAAATCGATCATGCAAGCTCTCAACATGTCTTCTAAGGTCTGAATGGTACGCTCTACCTAACCATCCATCTGTGGATGAAATGTTGTGCTAAGATTCACCTGAGTACTAAGACCTTTCAGAAAAGACTTCCAGGAATGAGATGTAAACTGAGGACCCTTATCTGAGATGATAGACAAGGGAACCCCATACAACCTGACTATCTCGCTGATATAGATTCTGGCATAATCCTTTGCTGAATCTGTAGTCTTGACTGCCAAGAAGTGACCTGACTCAGTGACTTTGTCCACTATCACCCAAATGTAGTCCCGCTATCTACGAGTACGAGGTAATCCCGTAATGAACTCCATATTGAACACTTCCCACTTCCAAGTAGGAATGCTAATCTCCTGAGTTACCCCTCCTAGTTTATGATGTTTTACTTTAACCTACTGACAGTTGGGACACTTGGCCACAAACTCTGCGATGTCCCTCTTCATGCCGTTCCACCAATAGACTTCCCGCATATCATGGTACATCTTTGTGGCACTCAGATGGATGGAATATCTGGAATTATGGGCTTCTGTAAGGATCTGCTGCCTCAATTCACCCACCTTAGGAACACATAAGCGACCCTGATAATGAAGTACACCATCTCCCCTTTGGGAGAAAACCTCAACTCTCTGTTGATGAACTGCATATTTCAGCTGAATCAATATAGGGTCACTATCCTGTTTTTCCTTAACCTCTGCAATGAAGATTCTGATCCATTCTGGACTATCACACCACCACCTGATGTGTCCATAAGGCAAACCCCTAAGCGAGCAAGCCGGTGAACATCTCTGGCTAATTCTCTCTTCTCTTTCTCAACATGTGATACACTACCCGTAGACAGTCTACTGAGAGCATCAACCACTACATTGGCCTTACCCAGATGGTAGAGCATATTCATATCATAATCTTTGAGTAACTCAAGCCATCTCCTCTGATAAAGATTCAACTCTTTCTGGGTGAACACATACTGGAGGCTCTTATGATCTGTGAACACATCAACATGAATACCATACAAGTATTGTCTCTAAATTTTTAGGGAAAATACAACTGCTGCAAGCTCTAGGTCATGAGTCAGGTAATTCTTCTCATGGACCTTAAGCTGTCTGGAAGCATAAGATATGACCTAACCCTGCTGCATCAAAACACAACCTAGGCTGACCCTGGACACATCACAATAAACTACATAACCATCTGAACCCTCTGGTAGAGTCAAGACAGGAGCTGTAGTCAACCTAGTCTTCAGTTCCAAGAAACGTTTCTCACACTCATCTGACCACTGACACTTGACCTTCTTTTGAGTCAACTTGTTTAATGGGGCAGCTATGGATGAAAATCCTTCAACAAACCTCCTGTATTAACCGGCCAAACCCAAGTAACTTTTGATATATATCGGAGAGGTGGGTCTGGGCCAGTTCTTTACTGCCTTAATTTTCTGAGAATCCACTCTGATCCCTTCACTGGATACTACATGACCAAGAAATGCGACAGACTGCAACCAGAATTATATTTGCTAAACTTAGCGAATAGCTGGTGATCTTTGAAAGTTTGTAGAACAACCCTCAGATTAGTCGCATGCTCTTCCTCATTCCGAGAATAAACAAGGATATCATCAATAAAGATGATAATGAACAAGTCCAACTACTGCTTGAACACCATGTTCATTAAATCCATGAAAGTTGCAGGAGCATTGGTTAGTCCAAAAGATATAACTACAAATTCATAGTGACCATACCGAGTCTTGAAGGCTATCTTCGGGATGTCACTATCTCTGACTCTGAGCTGATGATAGCCGGATTTGAGGTCTATCTTGGAAAAACAACTAGCATTCTGAAGTTGGTCGAACAAGTCATCAATCCTGGGGATGGGATATTTATTCTTGATTGTGACTTTGTTCAACTGACGGTAGTCAATGCACATCCTGAGAGAACCGTCTTTTTTACGCATGAACAACACTGGAGTGCCTCATGGAGAGATGCTGAGTCTGATGAAGCCCTTGTATAGAAGGTATTTCAACTGCACTTTCAATTCCTTAAGCTTAGCTGGAGCCATTATGTAAGGAGGAATCGAAATAGGCTGGGTATCTGAAAGGAGATCTATTCCAAAGTCGATTTCCCGTTCAGGAGGAACTCCAGGAAGATCTTCTGGAAACACTTCTAGGAACTCATTCACCATTGGGACTGATTCAAGAGTTGGGGTCTCAGAGTTTGAATCCTTAACCCGAACAAGATGATAGATATTACCATTTTGAAATCATTTTTCTGGCCTTACGGTAGGAGATGAAATGACCTACAGGCACTGAGTTATTACCCTTCCATTTTAAGACTGGCTCATTTGGGAACTAAAATCGAATGACCCTAGTTCTACAATTGACCGAGGCATAACAGGAATGTATCCAATCCATGCCTAGAATGATATCAAAATCTACCATTTCTAACTCTATTAGATCTTCTGAGGTGACTTTCTAGGAGACTGTGATAGGGAAATTTTTATATACCCGTCTAGCTATAACTGGGTCACAAACTGGAGTAGAGACTGAGAAGGGTTCTGTGAGAGTTTTTGGACTGACATCGAAACCTAATGCTATATATGGAGTTACAAAGGAAAGAGTAGCCCCTAGATCTAACAATGCATAAACATCAGTATTAAAGACTCGCAACGTACTCGTAACCACATCAAGAGAGTCCTCCTGATCCTGTCGAGCCTGAAGAGTATATAAACTATTGTGGCGCTGACCACCACTTGTACCAGACAAGGCACCCTGCTGAGTGGGGCAACCTGCTGGAGCTGCTGTAGAGTTAGCCTGGTTCTGCGAACGAGTATCCCTGCCCTTCTGAGAATTTTTAGGGAACTCTATCATCCTGTGTCCTGGCTTACCACACCTAAGGCAATTCCTACTACCTACCATGCACTCACCTTGGTGGTTCCTACCACACTTTTTACACACTGGATGAGTGCACCCGCTAGTAACCGTACCTTGGGACTTAGAGCCAGACGCTCTATCCCGACGATCCTTCTTGAACTTAGGCACTGGGGCACTAGCAGAAGATAGAGCTGGATCTGAATTCTTCTGATGGAACTGATAGCGATTTGAACCCTCTGACCTCTGTTGAAAGTAGTTAAAGTCACCTGTCCTAGCTCTCTTACTATTTCCTCCCCTTTCCTTGATCTCCTCCTCCTCGATCTATTGAGTATAAGTAACCAACCTGGAGAAATCCATCTCCTTAATCAGCATAGCAGTCTTGCACTCCTTGACTACATCATCCGATACACCAGATACAAACTTGCTCATACGAGCTCTAGAGTCAACTACTATCGCTGGAGCATACTTGGATAACTGAGTGAACTTGAGAGCATAGTCCTTCACGCTCATGTCATTCTACTTTAGATTGATGAATTCCTGAACCTTGGCTTCCCTGAGCTCTAGTGGGAAGAACCGGTCCAGAAAAGCTGTCTTGAAAAGATTCCAAGTCTCTGGTCCTGCATTGGCACAACGAGATTTCTTCCATTATGGGTACCAAGTGTAGGCCACTCCCTTCAACTTATAGGTGGCCAAATCTGCACCCTCAACTGGAGTGACACCCATAATGTCTGTTACCTTCTGAACATCTTCTAAGAACTCTTGGGGATTCTCTTCTGACTTGGACCCATGAAACTCTGAAGGGTTCATTCGTGTGAAACCCCAGATCCTGGATGCAGCAGTGTTGATCTGAGGTAGAGCTGGTCCCACAACCTTCTAGTTGACCTAGACGGTCATGGCCTGAGCAAGCACTTGGAAAGCAGCCCTGAATTCAGCATGCGTGACTTGCTCATTCAATGGGTCTGCTGGAGCTACTGGCTGATTCCTGGCGTTAGCTCTTCTGGGAGGCATTTTTCTCAAATGCCAAGAGAATGAGTTGGAAAGAGATTAAATAGAGTTTACACTCTATAGCACGAGCGGGAAAAAGAAAAAAGGGAAGTTGTTCCTAATGACGTCTCGTAGCTCTTCCCCCATAAGTGTGGCACGCTTCACACCCATGAAGAAGGCTCTACTTGATGCGGATTTCAGACACCCTAGGACTCTTAAACCTGCTGCTCTGATACTAAGTTTGTCATGCCCCAAGGCTACCCCCTGGATGCAATACAGTGCTTAGTGTCACAAGTGACCCCAAGCTCACCCATGGCATGGCATATCTATACAGTTCAATTTTTATAAATATGCACTGTGCGGAAGTTAAAAATAATTTAATAACTTAAATGGGGAAGAACCCAAATATCTGAATCCATGAAATATATAAATAGTATAGTGCTGACTGAAAACAACACCAACAACTGATGAAAACTAGTCTATGTCTGAAAGCCTCTAACTGATATGAGTTACTGGGACATACCCCCAGCTAACTCTAATAAGACTGAAACTGAAAAAAGTAAATACTGAAGGTAAAGCATGCCTATCGTCCTCAAACTATGAGGACTCACCACTGAGCTGCTGAGTATGGAATGGAAGTCGACTAAGCGCGGTCTGGATACTGAACGTCCGAACCAACATCATGACACAATGTAGCACAAAAGTATGTGTCAATACTTTGAATGTACTGAGCATGCAGGATATGTACTAAACTGGACAATATAGAACTGAACATAGAAATAAATGTGCTGGCATATAACTTAAATCTAAAGTGTATGCAATAACCAAATACAAATCATGAATATAACATGCTGGAATGAATACTGAAATAAATGCTGAGCACATGGTCAATGCAATATAAATCTAACTTTGGGAGATACTATTAACCGATATATCCCAAGTTGCGCTAACTATGGGGCCAACCTGTAACCCTGGATGGAAGGGTGTTCATACCTTGCCAAGGGTATGAATAAATCTGATGTGGATATACTAACTGATGTCCACATAGGATGAGGGTGTCAAGCCTAGTCTGACAGGTGACCCCTTTAGAACCTACGGTGGTGCCGTAGTCTTGGAACTCAGGGATTACTACCAAAGGTCTCAGCCTAAAGCTGATCGGTGAGCCTTTATCCTTAGTTCGCTCGGTGCTAGGTCTACTTCTAACTAAACGTAAGCTAAAATGCAACTGTAACACAGGATAGCTCAAAATACTGATAGAATCTGAGAATGCACATAAACATACAGAAGGATATGGCATTGAAATTTTGAAGCATGATTATCTGACTGATCTACCTAGCAAGAATAATTTATGAAGTACTAAAAATTATCACAGGCTAGGGTTCTGGATTCTATACATGAACTGTAGTAATTCTCCAAGAAATATTTACTAAGAATCATATAAATTACAGCATCTGAATAGCAAAGAAAACTCTAAGGTTTATGAACCGTAGGTCTAATAAATCATGGAAAAACTGAAGGAACTGACGAAGTTCTAGGGACCTAGTGGTTGAAAGGAACCCACTAGTGAAATACCACATACTCGGTGAAGAAAACTACGAATAAATCCTTGGATTCTTGGGGCTAAACTTGATGAAGACCTCTGCTTGTTCTTGAGCGAAAACTATCACTTCTTTCATTTCTTTTCTTTCTAATTCCGATGAATTTAGGAGGGAAAATGTTTTAGGTAGTTTTTGACTAACAAAATAGGCTTAGAGTAGTCAAAACAACGTAGCCTAGGCATTAAAAGAGGTAGGAAAAGTTTGTAAAGCCTCTTGAAAATAATTAGAAAAGCTGCTAAAATTCACGACTCAGGGATCACGACTTGGTTCTACGGCTCGTGGAAAGTTCCGCGGGTCGTGGAACCCTATTGTAGTTTCCTGGTCCTGAGAGTTAAGCTACTGGAATGTAATCTACGAGTTGGGTTCACGACTCATGGAAACTTCCACGGGTCGTGGAATCCCACTCGTGGTTCCTGAGCTGAATTACTTGGTCTCTGAAGATTGGCTCCACAGGTTGGGTTCATGACTCGTAGAAACCTCCACGGATCATGGAACCCACTCGTAGTCCTGAGGACTTAGTGCTGGCTACTGGAATTGGTTCCACGAGTTGGGCTCATGACTCGTGGAAACTTTCATGGGTCGTGGAACCCAATCGTGGTTCTTAGGAGTCATCTGCTAGTAGGGTTCCACGGAAGAGTTCTACAGTCCGTGGAAACTTCAACGATCAGTTGACTCAATTCATGGGATGAAGTTCAGAGGAGTAGTCCTCTGATCTTTGTCCCACGATTCCAGTCCATGACACGTGGACTATTCCACGGCTCGTGGAAGTGACTCGTGGACTATTCCATGGCTCGTAGAAGTGACTCGTGGTCCTACTGATAGTTGAATTTTCTTATTTCTTCTGGTTTTTCTGAGCTTAGTCTGGGCTTGAAAGTTCTGGGGTGTTACATCTTCACTAGCTTGGAATTTTTCTTAACTTAAACAAAAGAAGAAAAAGAGAGAAATCTCTTAATTCCAAGAAAAGTGGGGCAGTCAACTTGGGAAAATATCTTTACTATATTTTAAGTATGAGCAACATGATTTCCTAGTCTTTCATCAAGGAATTAAGCTAAATCCATAACTTTTCACTTACCTTGGCTGGAGAAGACAAGAAACCATCAAGAACCCTAAAGGAGTTTTATGGCAGCTGTTTAAGCTTTGGGAGAGAGAGATATATGAGTGAGGGAGTTGTGTTATACTGTATGAAATATTGAGAGTAATGGATCAGATTTTAGCCCTAAAAAGGCAGTCCCTTTTCCACCTTTCTCCCTTTTAATTTCCAGCCACCACTTGAATTTATTTGGGCCACAAAATGAATAAGTAGGTGATGCACCTACTTGATCCTTTAAGCTGGTCAAATGTCAAAGTAGGTGATGCACCTAGTTGGCCTTTTCTTTACTCTAATATGGGCTTTCAATTTGTTGGGCTAGGCTGCCATTCTTCTCCTTTACTTTCACTTAGTTGGTCCAGATTTTTACCAAGTAGGTGATCCCCCTTTAATGTGATCCATTAGCTTAAGTAGGTGATGCACCTACTTGTCACCTACTAGCTTAATTAAGTCAAGAAAGCAGCTCAATTATTTTATTCCATTTTCTGGATCTTAATCTCTTTTGCTTTAACTTAACACTTTACTTTGAAATTTAAGCTCAAAAAACACCTTGCTATCTCGAGTTTAAATACTTCCACCGAGGTTGTATACGTGCTGAAATAAATGGGGCATTACAACACCTAGATATTAAATCATCACTACTCATATAAGAAACTTGGTCCCCCCACTTATATGATAAGGCTATGCCAAGTTCTATATGAATATAACTAGTATACATAGAATACAGGGTGTTACAACCTCCCCTCCTTAAAAAAACATTCTTCCTTGAATGTTAGCATATTTAGCTAGCCCAACGAAGTTCAAGCCTATGTTAAGTACTACTATTAGCCACATAATACATATAGACTTATACTTACTTGTCACGTCTCAACTCAACATTTTCATCTTTCTCATCGGACTGAAATAGATGAGGATATTTGGATTTCATTGCTTCTTCCGCTTCCCCTGTAACTTCTTCTACTTGGTTCTTTCATAGTACTTTTACGGAAGCTACTTCTTTATTTCTTAACTTCTTAACTTGTCTATCTAGAATAGCAATGGCTACTTCTTTATATGTGAGATCTCCCATAACTTGTACATCTTCAGTAGGAGTAATACAGGATGGGTCACCTATACACTTTCAAAGCATCGAGACATGAAACACTGGATGAACTGTTGCAAGCTCTTGGGGTAGCTCTAACTCATATTCGACTTGGCCAACTATTCGAATAATATTATATGGCCCTATAATGTGTGGAGTTAACTTTCCTCTTTTACCAAATCTCATCACCGCTTTCTTTGGTGACACTTTCAAGAATACCCAATCTCCTATGGAAAACTCCAGACCTCTTCTTCTAATATTTGTATATGATTTGTGTCAAATGTGAGCCATTGCTAGCCGCTGTTGTATCACCTTAACTTTTTCCTTCACTTAATGAACTAGATTCGGCCCAAATAAGGTAGTTTCACCCACTTCAAACCATCCAATTGGTGATCTGCACTTCCTCCCATATAAAGCTTCATAAGGTGCCATTTTGATACTTGAATGGCAGCTATTGTTGTAAGCAAACTCAATAAGTTGAAAATGTTCATCCCAGCTACCTTTGAAGTCTAATACACAAGCTCGCAACATATCCTCAAGTGTTTGGATTGTACGTTCTGCCTGACCATCCATTTGAGGGTGAAAGGTTGTACTTAAATTCACTTGTGTCCCCAAACTCTTTTGAAATGACTTCCAAAAACTCTTGGTGAATTGAGCTCCCCTATCAGAAATAATAGAGATTGGCACTCCATATAGCTAAACTATGTCTTTAATATATAACCTTACATATTCTTCAACTGTATAAGTAGTCTTGGCCGAAAAGAAGTGTGTTGATTTGTGAGTGTATCAACTATTACCCATATAGAATCAAATTTCCGAAATGAGTGGGGCAAACCAGTGATAAAATCCATGTTGATCATGTCCCACTCCTAAATTGGAAGATCTATACGTTGCATATAATCTCTGGGCTTTTGGTGGTCCACTTTAACTTGTTGACAATTTGGACATTCAGCCATAAATTCTAAAATATTCTTCTTCATGTCACTCCACCAATACACTCCTTTCAAGTCATGATACATTTTAGTTGAGCCCGGATAGATGGAATATCTTTAATGATGTGCTTCTATCATAATTCTCTTCCTTAGTCCATCTACATTAGGTACACACAATCTGTTTTGACACCGGAGTACTTCATCTTGTGTGGGCTCAAATGTCTTTGTCACACCTTATCGTAAATTCTCCTTAAACTGTAATAGAATAGGATCCTTATATTGCTTCCCTTTTACATCAGCTACTAATGAAGATTCTGCCGCATTTCACACAATAACCCCTTCATTTGGGGATTCAAGAAGGAGAACCCCCAATCTAGCTAGTTGGTATAGATCCTTAGCTATTCTTTTCCCCATCCTTGGACATCATCTTCTTTGATAAAAAATAAACTTACCTGTTGGTGCCACAATATTACCTCTCCATTCAAGGACTGTCTCTTTTGGATAATGGAAATGTACCCTATTAGCTCGACAATCTACCGTGGCATAACAAGAAGCCAACCAATCCATACCCATTATAACATAAAAATCTACCATTTCTAGCTCAACAAGGTCAGCCAATGTATCACGATCACAAACAGTTACTATGCAATTATGATAGACTTTTCTAGCTATAATAGACTCGCCAACTGGCGTAGACACCTCAAATTGTTTAACCAATAATTCCAAAGTTCTTTCGAGCTTTCCAGCAATCAATGGAGTGACATATGATAGTGTAGATCCCAGATCAATTTTAATGCATATACATTATATGAAAAGATGGATAATGCACCTCTAACCACATCGGGTGAAGTCTCCAAATTCTATCGATTCGCTAGAGCATACGTACGATTCTGAACTCTACTAGAACTAGCTACTCCTCTACCACCTCTACCATGACTAGTGGGCACCTGTGGCCCCTTACCTAAAGAAGTAACCAATGATGATGATATAGCAATCGATCCAGTAGATTGTTCCACACCACCCATGCCTTTTTGAGGGTAATGTCTCATCATGTGTCCCGGTGTACCACACCAAAAGCAAGAATCTATCCCAAGCCGATATATACTGGATGATTTCTTCCACATTTTCTACAAGATTATCTAGGAGGTCTTGATTGGCTTATACTTCCCTTCTCTTGGTACCCTACTACTTGTGAGCCTTGACTCCCAGTTCTTTACCCAAATTGATTACCCCTAGACCCTTGAAACTAAGGTGGAGCGCTAGCTGTAGAGTAGGAAGATGATGGCCTAGGCGGTCTATTAGGAAACCGAGGCGTAAACTCACCTTGGGATGGTGTAAACTGCCCCATAAATCTGGCCCTTTTGGAATGCCCTCTTTCTGACTCTTGTGTCCTTGTCCTTTGCCTTTGATCCTCCACCTTTTATGCAAAAGCTTGTATCTTTTCTATATCCATGTCTTTGTTTGAAGCAACAATAGTATAATCCCTAACAAGATATGAATCCAATCTATCCACGTATCATTAAACTCTATCCTTCATTGTAGCTACTATATTAGGAGCATACCTAGCCAAGGAATTAAACTTGAGACTATACTCTCTCACACTCATATTCCCTTGGTGAAGATTTAAGAACTGAGTTGCACAGGCCTACCAGATTTCCAATTGTAGATAATGGTCAAAGAATGCCTTTTTGAACTCTTCCCATTTAGTTGAAGGTGCATTTCTACCCCTAGATTGTTTCCAAGCTTCTTACCACAATATAGCCACACCCTTTAATCTATATGCTGCCAACTCAATTGCTTTTTTACTAGATACATGCATAATTCCACGGTCCATTGGATTTGATCAATAAAGTCTTGTGAATCTTCATTAGGATCTGACCCGGTGAATGATGGAGGGTCCAAATTAAGGAAATCACATATCCGCACACTAGCTGCCCTATTTGTACCACTAGAACCTGCAATTGGACCTGCTTGCCCTTGTCCTTGACCAGCAATTATACGAGTCAACAATTGGACTGCATTCTTTAAATCTTTCTTAGTAGCATTAACAGGTGGTTCTTGGGGCGCTACAACCCTCCTTAGCTCTTCTCGAGATGGAGGAGTGGAGGAAGTTCGTGATAGAGACACATCTTGATCCTCACTTTGATTATCTCATCTAGGTGGTGATTTGCTGGTCCCTTCTCCAGTAACCACATCTACTTGCTTACATGTACTCTTACTTTTCCTTGTAACTGGCATTTTTGCTATAATGAAAATAATTTAAAGGTTAGATACAATAAACCTACAACATTGGCTCTATCACACGATCTAAGAGATGAAAGAAAAGAGACAACTCCTAAATGTCCCGTAGTCTCCTGTTTATAGATGTGGTGCAAAACACACCCATAAGCAAGACTCTACATTGACATAACTTTGTAGACTTCCTCGGATGACCTGCTCTGATACCACTTTTGTCACGTGTCAAATTCTATTTAGACAGATAGACACCCGATGCCCTAAAGGCCCAAGAGAACCAACTTATAACTTATGATTGTCATGCATATAACTATGGCCATTCTAAATCTTTGACTATAGATAAGCTGTCTTAATAACAAGACTAATGTAGATAGGCCCAAAAATTATGTACATGATTTGGCTGTTGTGGCCACAATCGTTAGGAGAAAACACATAACTAAGCTTTACTTTTACATTAGTCTACAAAGCCTCAACAAGATGAAAAAACTTAGTTTAGGTCGGGACAGGGCCCTGCCTTACCCTTAACTATACAATACTAAAAATATATACCAAAGACTCTGTAAAGCCCTGAATCAACCTGGAGCTCACCAACAACAGCCGAGTATCCTATGCTCCTACTGGGGAGGTATACTAGATGGAGTACCTGTGCCTACACATGAAATGCAGAGTATCCCATGAGGGACGTCAGTACGAGAGAATGTACTGAATATGTAAGGCATAAAGTAGACAATATGTAAAACAAGAGCTCAAATAGAATCATGTATCAATGCATAAACATGTAGATAAGAACAAAATACCACCTTTGCTTACACTTATGGAATCATGTATATTACATTCTTTTCTTTACACTTCTTTGCTTTATAATCTTTTATGGCATGTGATACAAATGACCAACTGATCAGTGGTAGAAGAAGAGTCCCATGCTAGGCAATTTAGCCCCTGAGATGCTACCCTCGTAAATGTACAAATTGGGATTGACTAATGCTAGGCTTTCTCCCATAGGCGGCCACCCATAAGTACATAAATAGGGATCAACCCATCCTAGGCTTTTTCCCCTAGGCTGCCACCCATACATATATAAATTACTTCATAGAGTTTCTTTATTCTTTGAGATTGTTATCTTTGTAGTCATGATCATTATTGATCTCAGAACTATGGACCAGTAGTACAAGACACGTGAATATGAACTTAAGGTAGTAACAATGACATAAGAAGTAACTGTAACATTGATGTAATACTTAAGCACTTAAATGACACGATGAACCTCATTTGACTAAGAGGAGAAGTCACAAAGCTTTCTGTTGAAAGTACGTTTTTAATACTAGTACTTGGAAGAGTAAACACATATTAAAGTACTTTGACACACTATGCAGTAGGGAAAAGATCATTAGCCATATTGTATATTGTATGCTGCCACTATGTACCCTTTACTAGGAAGAGCACTAAGGAAAACTCACTTTATTGGTAGTAACACAAGTATAAGACTTCATGCCAAGGAATATGAAACTGAAAAACCTTATATACCTTGTTGTGAAACTCGGATATTACAATGAATTAAGCTTCTCCCTTTTATATTATTTATCTACAATGAAATAAGTGGCAAAACTAGTATCAGTAGCTAATTAACTAATTTGAGCTACTTGATCTCACTAAATCAGTAACCGGGCAGTAAGCTCGTAATTGATCAAATCAAGAGTGTTCCTTTCACCTCTTTTCCTATAAACACGTCTACATACTATACAAACTTCTTATAAGGTTTCCCAAAACACCTTGTTCTTCATAACACAAACCAAATAGTATATAAATGTGTGACAGGCAGCAAGTTCACGTAACACCCAATTAAGTGGTGTATCACCTCACCCTCCTTCCATACTTCAATACAACTTCACCCACCCTTTTACAATGGTCAATCAAGATGTCCCCAACATATACATATAAAACAGCTCATAAAATATCCCCAACCATCCTTCAACCAATAAGAAAATATTGAACTCCAGGATTCTAATCACTACCCCATGAGTTCTTGAAAAAAATGCATGCAAAATCCCCCACCAAACTAGTAAATAAAGAAGAGCAAAAGTGGGTACCTTACCTTAATTTCTGAAAATCTACTCTCTTAACTTGCACTTCTTCTTCACTAGCTTGGACTTTTCCTTACAGTTAAACCAAAGAAGAAGAGAGAAATCTCTTAATATCCAGGAAAAGTGGGGCAGTCAACTTGGGAAAAGATCTTTACTATATTTTAAGCATGAGCAACATGATTTCCTAGTCTTCCATAAAGGAATTAAGCTAAATCCATAAGTTTTCACTTACCTTGGCTGGAGAAGACAAGATACCATCAAGAACCCTAAAGGAGTTTTATGGCAGCTGTTAAGCTTTGGGAGAGAGAGATATATGAGCTGAGGGAGTTGTGTTATATTGTATGAAATATTGAGAGTAATGGATCAAATTTTAGCCCTAAAAAGGCAGTCCCTTTTCCATCTTTCTCCCCTTAAATTTCCAGCCACCACTTGGATTTATTTGGGCCACAAAATGGCTAAGTAGGTGATGCACCTACTTGATCCTTTAAGTTGGTCAAATATCAAAGTAGTTTATGAACCTAGTTGGCCTTTTATTTATTCTAATATGGGCTTTCAATTTGTTGGGCTAGGCTTCCATTCTTCTCCTTTACTTTCACTTAGTTGGTCCAGATTTTTACCAAGTAGGTGATCCCCCTTTAATGTGATCCATTAGCTTAAGTAGGTGATGCACCTACTTGTCACCTACTAGCTTAATTAAGTCAAGCAAGCAGCTCAATTATTTTATTCTATTTTTTGGATCTTAATCCCTTTTGCTTTAACTTAACACTTTACTTTGAATTTAAAGCTCAAATACCACCTTGCTATCTCGAGTTTAAATACTTCCGTTGAGGTTGTATACATGCTGAAATAAATGAGGCATTACAATACATAGATATTAAACCATCACTACTCATATAAGAAACTTTGTCCCACACCTATATGACAAGACTATGTCAAGTTCTATTTGAATATAATTAGTATATGCCGAATACGGGGTGTTACAATTATGTTTAGGTGGGAGAGGGAATAAAAGAAAAGGAAAATTAGAGGGAAATGTCAAGGTGAAAACAAAAGTTTTACTGGCTATTCTCTTCAATTCCCATTACAAATATACTTATTGCCAGCCTTTAATCATCGACCAATAGTATTTTGCCTTAGTAAATAAATTAGTGGCAATTAAATTAGTGCCACCAGATAATTGCCACTAATGCCACTTTTTATTGTAGTGTTATGTCATATTAGAGGCATATAAACATTGTTATATATAAATCTTATATGTGATTGAGAAGTTTCATAGTCTATGATCTCTGAAGGTATGCCTTAAAGGCTCAACTCTGAAGGTCAACCCACTGGCAGGTATGCCCTATATGACTCTACTCTGAGGGTTTATAGCCATAGTAGGTTGATACGCCCGAAGGCTCAACTCTGAGGGTCTGTGGTCTCAGGCATGTGCATAAGGCAACATCACATTGTGAGTCAAGTAAATATATTATCTCTGACCTTCTCCTCCCCTTTCTTAATTTATATTCTAATAATTGATGCCATGAAGGCCTCTGAATAATTAATTACAAATTGAATCAATTGTACAAATAGTAAGCTCTTAATGATTATTTATGAACTCTGGGTAACTGGTGGAAATCTATGATTAAGTGAATCAACTAGTAAACTTTGTTATATTTCAAATGAATCATATGGACATGTATTTAATATATAGATGATGAATATGCTATGACAAGAGAATTATCTGTAGAAACATATAATAAATAAACTATATGAGTTCTCTGAAATACAAGTGAAGGCAGATATATAGCTCTGATGACTATATGAATACTTTGACTCGTAACGATTAGCTTGAACACTCTCAACATATGTACAGTGAACAACTGATATGCAGGGATGATTACTAGGAAGTATAGGGCACATAACAATTGAATACCATTCGCTGTAAATCATATAAACTATATAGACCTTTGTAGAGAAATATGTGATGTTGGGTCGTGCCTTGCGGTGAAGGAGGTTTTAGCCTTACATACCTTGATTTCTGTCTCGTGAAATTATAATGGACTATACACTTTCCTACCAGCAGGTAATATACAAAAAATCAAGTGGTACAACCATTACAAACAACCCACAAACACATTGTAGACATAATGGCAACATGTCGGCTATTAGGCGAGTGACTTGCTCATCAGACTCTCTTTATTCTAATAATTCTTTCTAATTCCCTTCTCATATTACAGCCATAAGTTATACACATGTTGGACATACTTTTTTCAGCTACTAGTCATGTAGGGCCCATATAATAGTCTACCACAATCAAATGGGCAGCATGCCCGCATAATAATCAATAACTCAGTGTATTGCCACACTCTCTGATTCCAATCCCAAAACAGCGAAAACCAACCCCAACTATGAAGTTTCCAACTAATATAGACAACAACACATATAATACAGCCCCAAAATGATCCAACAAAATCAGAAAAACTCGAATTCATGGCTTTCGATCATCGTCCTATGAGTTCAAATAATAATTATGTCTAGAATCATCTCTTTCTTTTCATATACAATAAGGGGTGGAAGGGGAGGAACTTTACCTTGATTTTTCTGTGAATTTCAAATCATAACTTGATTTATTCAACACCAAAAATTTTTCTCCAAAACAAAACCTTATAACAAGAATAAAATACTTTAAGATAACATCCCACAAAGAGGGGCTGCCAAGGAGCTTCTTTCTCACAAAGGCTGCCCAAACACCATTAACGTGTGGAGCTTCAATCCACAAGATTTTCCATATAAAAACTATGATAAAGTACAATGGAAAAATTACCATTAAGCTTTAGAACCAATAGGAAGAACTCAAGAACCCTAAGGGAAAAAGAGGGCTGCCAAGAAGAGCTAAAAGAGAGAGAGAGAGAGAGAGAGAGAGAGAGATTTGGTTCTTGTTTATCTTATGGATAATTATGGGGAAATATCTGAATATATGGATATATATATTGGCTAATTTCATATGGGTCTTGGGACTTGACCTTTTACCCAACCCAACCTTTTATTTAATTTCAATTTGGATAAAAAAGAAGTCAAAGTATGTGATCTACCTACTTGATATCTCTTAAGTTTTGGGCCTAATATCTTTTAAGTTTTTTGGGACTTAATTCCTTTATCCCTTCATTAAATTCAGTCTACATATAAAAATAGCTCAAGCAAGTAGGGCGTCAAATAAATAACTTAACCACATAGGAAGTCCAAACACGTAGGATGTTTACGCTAGTAAGTGAAGCACATGGCTCTAGCAAGTAGGTGACTTTCTTGTTCCCAACTTCAATTGCCTTTCAAAGTCTCATTCTATTAAGCTATATTTTCCACTTTAGTATAGTTGTATATTTAGATTTTGACTCAAATTCATGCTCATTTACACATGTCCAAATAAATCAATCAATGTTACCTTAATCGTACATATGTTTAAAGGTATGGGGTATTACATTATCCCCCTCCCCCTGTGATGACCCTTCTGGTCATCTTCGCGTTTACACATTTATTGCACTGTTAGAGACTTCCTATAGCGGCCCCAAGTCATTTATAGCTTGCTGGGACCAGTGGTTCAGTGCCCTAGCCGTTCGTTTGGTCGTTTTGACCGTTTTCCTATTTTAGAGCTTAAACTTAGAATATCATTGACTTTGATCAATATTCTTAGCTAACGTGCTCAGAATTGAATTTTAGCAGTTCCGTTAGCTCCAGAACATTGAGTTTGGTCTAGTTGGACCTTTAGTTGAGGCCTGAGAACTATCGGTGTGGGTTTTTTATGGTTTTCTCAGTTTTCAGGCCATTTGGAGTTGAAAGTGCAACTTCGGGTGACCTTCGATGATCGGAGTGTTGGATTCGAAATCCAACGACTCCATTAACTCTGGAATATTGAGTTTGGGATAGGAAGGTGGTTGGGTTGGGTTCTGGGTGAGCTGAAATCATTTCAAGCCCTTGGGTTCCTTTTCGTTAGTATTGACTTGGGTCGACATTTGTTTGAAACAACCTCGTATGGGAGTTTCGTTGATTCCGTTGAGTATGGAACGTCGTTTCCACTCTGTAAGCATTATTGGTTTTTGAATATCGGTTTCTGATTATGCCCGGAACACCCCGTGGAGTGTTAGAGAAATTGCAGAAAAATAGTTGCAGGCTAGCCTTCAGCGCAATCACGCCAAGGCCAGCGTAATCGCGCCTCAGCGCCTGCTAGCCTTCAGTGCAATTGCGCCCCTTCTAGCGTGATAGCGCTGAGGTGCCTTCCACCCCTTCAGCGCTGTTGGCGCTGGCCTAGCGCCGATGGCGCTCGCCATTTTTCAGTAGCTATATAAAGCTGGGTGTTTATTTTTCCAGCATTCTCTGTCACTTTTTCCCACTCTAAACTCTAAATTCTCTCCAACAATTTGCTCTATACTGATTCCAAGCCTTGGGAAGTCGATTGTGGGTGGATTTTCTGTACTTCTTCGTCATTTGGTAAGCTCCCTCTTCTCTTGAAATTTCTTAAAACCTCCATTGATGCCCTTCTCTAAGCTTGAGTTCTTGCTTGTGAATTCTGGCCGTCCAACTGGTGCATGCTCGTGGGAGTGGTAAATTATCCTTCTTGACTCGGGTTTTTGCCTTTGTGGTAAGTAATCCTTGCCCAATTTCCATTTTTTTTTCGTAAATTTCCACTCCTTAAACCCCAATATTTGCGGGCTGACTTGATGCCCTTTCTCTTATCCAATTGTGTTCAAATTTGGAGCATAGCTTCTTGGCACCTTTAGGGTCATCGTGGCTCTTTTTGTTTTTGGTTTTAGGTTGTGGGCCCTGCGGTCCTGCTTTTGACTCGGATATCGACGCGGCTATAATTGTAGTAATATGGGTACCGTTAGACTCATTTTAACATTATATTAATGAATTTGATAGTTTGATTCTCATTCAGAGCTTTTCGGAGCTGCTCAGCCTCGGATATCCTCGTTCCCGCAGCTTGTCATCAGACGACAGGTAGGTTACAACATAACTCCCTAGACTTTGCATATATGAGGTAAAATTTTACTAGTTGGCATCCTTGGGTTGGGTTATTAGGTTGGTACCCCAGACCTTGACAACTTTTTCATGATTCATCCTATTTTTTTCCTCCATTGTGTGTAGTATTCCTATTAGTTGGTGTATTTATTACCCTTGTGACCCCATGAGGTCTTGTTGACTCTAGATCATAGAAGGTGGAATTACTGGGAATGTCCGCGAGTCCCGGACATAGGAATATCCTTCTAAGCTGGTTATGCTTGTTGAGTAGCTTCGGAGCCTGTGCAGGGCCGTTAGGTTTATTGTGAGCTACCGGGCAGCTATTTGTGATGATCATATCATTTCCATGCATATAAAGAGGTTTTCCACGTTTTATTATGGTTTTTGGCTTCGGGCCTACGGAAGCCGATCTTCTAAACCTTGCATGGCCTCGGGGGCCCATTTTTGATGAAATTAGATTTGGAAATGTTTTGACTTGACATGTGGATCTTCTTGGGGTAAAAAAAGGTTAAAAATATGGTTTTATCATGATTTACTACTAATGCTAGACTCGACCGGGTCGGAGTGCTAGCTGAGTTTTCTCACTGATTTGAAATTGCTTTAGGCTTGGCTGGGTCGAGCATCTGAGAGATTTTACTACTGTTTTAGACCCGGTTGTGCCCGGGCACCCTTGGAAGGGTTTTTGAGACATCTTTTTCACTGTTCTAGTCCTAGACAGGGTCTAGGCATGCATATTTGAGACTTAGCCACAGGCTTGAACCCGAACTCAATTCCGGAGGCACATTTTGATTCTGAGTTTTAGTATGGGGTCCGGGACCTCCATGAACCTTGCCGCTCCGGGCCAAGGGCTTCAGGCTGCATGTGCCGGGGGAAGGATATATGGTGGAGTAGAGGTATACGTGTTGAGTCTTTCCATGGAACCTGTCTGCTGGGCCCGATCGGCACCGGAGAAAGTATATACAGAGATTCTATTTCACCCTGAGGTCATCATGCATCATGACATACATCATTTGAGGTACCACCCTTGTTTGATGTTTGTTGATTGTACGCTTTGATTGTATGGGCGGCCGGAGGGTTTGTTTTTACTTGAATGCATTCCTCGATTGTATGGGTGGCCGGGGGACTGTAGGTAGACTCTCTTTACTTAATTATGGATTTGTTCTCTGCTACAGTTATAAGTGTGGAATTAAACTTGCTAGACTGTTACTTATGGATTTGAGAATTGGCATAGTTTGGGTGTTTATTCATTCTGTTTATTGTGCATGTCTACTTTATCCTTCTCTCCCATTCTATATACTTGAGGTTATGATATCCCGTCCCTTGCAAGATATACTGTTTTTGCGAGGATGCTAGGTGCATCATTCTAACTTCACCTGTGTTTGCCATGTATATATTCTATTTGCTAGCCTTGCTTGTTGCTTTCTATTGTCTTCCCTCTCGGCTAGTTTTTGTTTACTTTATCATTGATTTCTGTGACTTTTTATTTCTACTCTGCCTGCTACTGTTCTTTTACTTTATATGTACCCAGTCGGCCTATGATACCTACTGGGTACCTTATGCTTCGCATTTGGTGCTCACCCTACCCCCTGCATCTTCTGGTGTAGATCTTGGTGTGGGCCATTGCCATTAGAGCACCGGAGACTCGTGCTGGCAGCTGTTTTTGGATCATCCAGGATGAGGGTGAGATCTTGGCATTCAGAGCTTGACTTGGTTTGTCGTTTGTATATTCTGTACTCTGTTACTATTCGGAGACAACTTATATATATATTTCTTTTGGACCTTTTGTATCCTATTATAGTTTGGCTCTTATACGCTTGATACCAGGTTTTGGGTTGGTTTAGCTTCCGCTTTGCATTTATATTACTCCGGTTATCCAGTTTATTCATCTTGTTCCCTTGCTTTCGCTTATTTATTTGTTCTTCCGCTTAAATTGTTAAGAAGTAGTCATTACTAACCATTCTGGGCTACGAAAATTGATTCGCCTATTGGGGAGTTGTAGGTGCCATCATGCCCGAGAAATCGGGTCGTGACACCCCCTTTGGACCATTTATCCTCGAATGTAGACTTTAGCTCTGAATAAAACTAACTCTAATTTTTTTATAAAATTTTGCCACATTTTCCATTGTAATTGGGGCTATCCAAAATCTATCAGCTAATAAGAATACACATATACAAGCCTCACATGGCATCACAATAGGTGTAGTATAAAATGGATAGTAAAGTTCAACTAAGCTATAAAAGGAAATAACTATGCATCTAATTTTCTTTCTATTCCTCTATATGTTCTGACTTGTAGTGCAATATATGAAAGCTAGGAACTCGCAGGCACCAGTGATACACCTGGATATGTATATAAAATATATGAGTAAAAATTAATTAGGTATAGGTCCAACTAAATCTATGATTCATATGAATGGGATGTATGTTATAAGAAACATACTCTATGTTTTTGAAATAAGTGTGAAAATCTGGACCTCATGGAGTCCTCAGATTCCCAAGTGGCTTCTTTGACATTCTGATTCCTCCATAGTACTTTAACGGATGCCACATCTTTTGTTTTCAACTTTCTAATCTGCATATCAAGAGTAGCCACTGGAACCTCTTCATATGATAAGTTTTCTGTGATTTGTATATTTGTTGTTGGGACAATAAGTGAGGGTCTCCTATATACTTACATAACATAGACACATGGAATATTGGATGTACATAGCAAACTCCAAAGGTAGTTTCACCTTATATGCCACCTTCCCAACTCTTCTTACGATTCTGTAAGGCCTAATATATTTTGGGCTTAGCATTTCTTTCTTTCCAAATCTCAGAACACTCTTCATTAGTGATATTTTATGAACACCTAGTCATCTATATGGAATTCCAAGTCTCTACGCCTCACATTTAAATAAGATTTCTGGCAGCTCTAAGTGGTGTTCAGTCACTCCCGAATCAACTTAACTTTTTCAAATGCCTGGTGGACCAACCACATGTGCTTCACCTATCTCAAACCATCCAATATGAGACATGCAATGTCACCCATATAGGGTTTCAATGGGTTCCATCTGGATGCTAGAATTATAGCTATTATTATATGCAGTTTCGATAAGGTAAAAATGATTATTTCAGTTGCCTTTGAAATCTAGAACACATACACTCAATATACCTTCGAGCGTCTGAATAGTGTGCTCAACTTGACCATATGTATGCAGATGAAAGGTTGTGCTAAGATTCACCTGAGTACCCAAACCTTTCTGAAAAGATTTCTAGAAGTGAGCTGTGAATTGTTCACCTCTGTCAGAAATTATAGAAATAGGAGTCTTATGTAGGCAAACAATTTCCTTCACATATAACTTAGCATAATCCTATGTTGTACTGGTGGATTTAACATGTAAGAAATGGGATGATCGTGTCAATCGATCAACGATCACCCAAATAGAATCATGCTTATGGAAGGAATGCGGCAAACCTATGATGAAGTCCATATTAATGGACTCCATTTCCACATTAGGATTCTTATTGTTTGTGCTAGATCACAAGGCTGCTGATGCTCTGCTTTTAGTTGTTGACAATTAGGGCACTGTGCCACATAATCTACTATATTTCTCTTCATATTATCCCACCAAAATATTTCTTTCAAATCATGTGTCATGACCTAATTTTTTAGGTCATGATGGCACCTACAATCCCCGTGTAGGCTAATCCCCGTGGCCTGGAACGGTTAGTAATGAGACACTAGCAAAGCGAAGCATGTACAAGAGAGAGTAATAAGTCGAAGAATGTAAAGAAAACATAAAAAGAGGAGACAAACTGAAATATATATCGTATCATAGTAGAGAAGCCTCTACTAAATATACAGAGTACAAGAGGTTACAAAATAGGATATACAACTATCTCTGAATAGAAAAAGAGTACACAGTGCAAAAGATGAGATAAATCCAAGCTCCGGCCGCCAGGAGCTCACGTAAGTCTCGGATGCCCAAAAGTGTTGCACGAGTCTCTGTATATGAACAATGATAGCTCACAATCGAATCTGCACCAGGAAGATGCAAAAGTGTAGTATGAGCACTAATTTCAAAGAAACGTGTACCCAGTAGATATCATAGGCCTACTAAGCATATATAAAATATAAAAGTAGTATAAAGCAGACAAGCGAGAAGAAGTCACAGAAGCAAACAGAGGAAAGCACAGAAGCAAACATGTCATGTGGAAAGTTCAAATTAAAGAGTTGTTAAAAAGGGAAAGGATCATTCTTTTTGAAATGGACTAAAAAGGAAAGTAGGTCAAACAAATTGAAATATAGGGAGTATTATATATTATTTGTTGTGTATACTATATTTATCGTGTTGTGCTATCGACTGTTAGGATTTTTTTGCGTGTAGAGTTATCTTATCACATTTTATATTGTATACCTATCTCTTGAGCTCAGTCAACCTATGATGCCTACTGAGTACCTGTGTTTTGTACTCACTCTGCACTTCTGTATCTTCTCATATGCAAACCCTAGTACTAGCCACCCCCTCTAATTCCACTCATTCAAGTAGACGTGTTATTCAGATTTGCGGTGAATTCTTAAAGACTTATCCTGTATCTACTGCCAGTATTTTTGTACTTTTGGATAGATATGTATAGGCTAGTTCACATTCTTGTATATTAATGGCTCTTGTACTGGTAACACTGAGTTGGGGGATTGTCATTTTGTATATTTTATTTCTCTTCCGCTACTTGTGGGCCTGTTTGCATGTGTATATGTATATAGTTGGCCTGTTTATTTAATTATTTTTCTTTTATTGTTCATTATCTTGTTACTTTTTATATATAGCTATAGGATTTGACTTACCTACTGGGGGATATAGTAGGTGCCATCATGACCCAATTTTGGGTCGTGATAAAAAATCAATGAGAAAATAGATTTAAGGGTTATGAATTATCTATTAATCTTGTTAAGTCGAACTTAAATTGTCTACTTGAATTAGTTGGTTCACTAATCACATGCTTAAGTATACATCTACGAACCTTTTGGGTTCCTACTCGTCTAATCAAGTCAATATAGTACCTAAATTTGCATGCAACTAAAATTAACAAGAATACGAGAATAATTCTTGTATAATGACTAATTAAGATTGATAGGAATATTTTTATCATACTTGCAAATCCATTCCCCGAGGCCTAGTTTCAAGAACTTGTCCTATTCAATTTTGTTGAAATCAAGACATCCTTATCTAAGCTTAATTCTAGATTCATGATAGATTTCAATATTAGCTACGCAATGAAATAATTTAGCGCAAGATATAAATAAATAAACTAATGAAATAATTAAAACATGTCAATTCAAAATTCAGCCTACAATATAAATGCACGAGTATCCTATTTGATGCCACCATTTAACAAATATTCACCACAAATATTATATCAAATATCCCTATTAGAATAACAAAATAATATATGGACTATAATACCCCTAAATGTTATTTGAACGATAATGCCCCCTAACTTCTATAAAAAAACATGATCTCAAGTTACACAACTTTTTTGCTAATAATAGGAATATGCAGATCAATGTGAGTGTTTCCTTCAATGTAATTTCAAGCCAAAATTTATACATCATTGTTAGTGTTTCTCTTAATGTAAATTTGTTCATCGTCTGAGATTACAATTTGAAACAATAATCTTTTTTTTTGTATCAGAACATCTAAATTACATAATCCCTTTATTATTTTATTGATAGAATTGTCTAAATTATAGGGAAAACTGGTATAGATTGATTTATACTCAACTTATTTGGTATAAATTATTCATTTATGCATGAACTTGAAGATAATAGACTAATTATTTTCCATATTGTCAAGCGTTGCGACAAATTCAGATCCTTAAATGAATTATTCATGAAGAAACTGTGATAAGTTCGAATATGATAAACTGACTTTGATCGTGTATAACTATGATTTTGTCATCCTGATATGAGTTATTGTCACGACCCCAAATCGGGCCATGATGGCGTCTACATAACTCCCCAAGTAGACAAGTCTAACCCAAATATGCGGAACACAATAAATAATAATTAAACTAAAGAAAGCGTAAGATATGACAAAAAGATAGGGCCAATAACATCTATACATACCATCGTACAAATATACAAAAGAAGGCCTAAGTGACCAACGAGATAAAACAGACTCGAAAACCAACCCGGACCTGGTGTCACTAGTACAAGAGCGACTAAAGTAAGGAGTAGCTATACAACAGGTATTGTCTATCAAAAATATAAAATATAGACAGAATGTACAAGATGGAAAGCATGTAAAGTCTCCAAAGCATCAGGAGCTCACCGCGATCTGAACAACAACGGGTCTCGAACGACAGGAGAGATCAACGAGGGTGGCTCGTACTAAGTGCTGCATCAGAAAAAGAGATGCAAAGTATAGTATGAGTACCAAGACAATGGGTACCCAGTAGGCATCATAGGCCGATCGAGCGCAGAAAGATAATATATATAAATAGATTACAGGAAAGCATCTAACTATACAGGGATCCACCTAAATCTAGTTATAAAACGGGAGACATGCCGATAAACCAACAAAGAAAGGAACACAACAATAAGCCAACTAAGGTAAATCCACGTGCCAAAGCAAATGCAATGAGGTGCATGATGATGCATGTGTGAATGTAATATAATATAAACCCAGAATACCGCATCGGGCGCCTGGAATACCGCATCAGGTGCCAGAAATACCACATCGTACTATGCATATATATTAGTGAAATAGTAAAATACCCAGAATAACGCATCAGGGGTCCGAAATACCGTATCAGACTATAAAGATATGCATAAAATAGTAGTTCTCCTTTTCTTTCCAAAATCCCATAGTAATATTCAAAGTAATTTTTATTTAAGTCCAGAAATGTCCACGACCATAGTAATGTCTCATTTCAAACCAAAAACCTTTGAAAAACCAACCATGATGTACCAATAATATGCCATGCAATATGAGTATGAATGTTCATAACAGAGGGAAAAACCACGCCATCAGATCAAACAGGGAAAGAATACCCTCCAAACCAAGAGAACTAACCTAGAACTCCGCCTAAATTCTAGCCGTGGCCTCGGGCCCACAGTTACACACAACGATAAAATAAAGCGATAAAGCAGAAATAAAAGCGAATACCACAAAACAAACTCTATTTTACCTTTAAAGCCTCCTAAAAACACGCTAAGGATTCTATACTAGTCACACAGAAGAGGCAAGCTCCTAGGCTAAGGATAACATATAGTGCTAAGCTAAAGATCCGAAATAGCCAATTAACATGATATACAGGATTCAAGCCTAAAGTCTATCTAAAATCCAACCTAGCGTTATAGTAACATGTATATATACATTATCTAACTAACTCAGTCTAAAAAGGGTAAACCGTAACATACCTCTGGGCCGAACTGCAAGCACGAACTGTCACTCATGTGCCTTCCCCTTCCGAACAACCTCATAAAGCTGTCACGCTATCAAGAACATAAACTAGGTGTCAAGACGAGAATAATGATACCCATATTGCTATACGGAAAATCAGGCTAAAAATCGGGTCAGAAAAATGACCCTCGAGGCTCGTGCAATGAAACAGAAAATAAGAATCGCAACTATGATCGCGGTGGGTTAAGGAACCTAGGCCGAAAGTTTGGGTGCAATCAGAGCTCGATTCTGGGCTCAAAACAACCCTGAAGTGCAACTAATTCACAAGATTAAGATGAAAAAGTTCAGAATTTAAAAGAGAAGACCAACCTCGATAAGGAAAACACGTCACAGAGTTGAGTTGCACGAATTCATGAGATTACAGTCCCCAAAAGACCAGATTCTACAAGAACCACCCCCTAACTTTAAGAATTAACAACAAGGGAATTTAGCGGGAAAACACGAGAATTTACACAGAATGAGAAGAGGGGCGACGGGGGGGACTACCGGATGAAGAAACTGATGCAAGGGAGCTAGAACTTAGAGCTTAGGAGCCTAACAGTGGAGTTTCTCAGATAAGTGAAGGACAAAATGAAGTTGAACTTTTATTTAACTGCCAGGGGTTCTTCATCGCGATCGCAATAGGACCCCCGCGTTCGCGAGGAACAGCTGGCCCAACCACCGCGATCGCGGTGGTCCAGGCAGCATTCGCAAAGAGGAAGCCAGGTCGGGTCCCAGCTGGCTACATCACGAATGCGATTGAACCCTTCGTGAATGTGATGGTCAAGAAACCAAAACATCGCAAATGCGATGGGATCCTCGCGATCGCAAAGAGCAAAAGTGTCTGCAACTTAATGCAGCAACCAACAATTTCCCCAAGTCCAAAAATATTTTGATGGACCCTCGGGATTCATCCAGAACCCTGTGAACACAAACCAACCATGCTACCCTACTAGAAACGGCATTATGGACTCAGTGGAATTGACAAAACTCCCAACGGAGATATTTTTAATGAAAAGTGGGTCCACGCCCAAAACCAACTCGAAACTCAAAACCCAAAAATAAGTTCGGAAGCCTCAGGACCGGAACCAAAGGTTCCTCTAGCCCAAAGTTGACATTCCGGAGCTAACAACGCTGATGAAATTTCCATCTAAGGTCGTCTTCTCTGAATGTTGACCAAAGTCAACCCTACCAGCCAAACTGACTTCAAAACACACAAAGCCACACAAAACCAAACTGAAAACACTCAGACCCAAACTAATGGTCCCACTAGACCAAAATCCCCATTCCAGAGCCAAAGGAACTGTCAAAATTTGATTTTGAGTGCGTTTGCCAAGAAAGTTGACCAAAGTCAAAGATTTACTAACCTTAAGTGCTAAATAGGGAAATGGTCATAATGACCTAATGGACAGCCCGGGCACCGGACCGTCAGTCCCAGCAAGTCATAAATGACCTGTAGCCATTGAGGGAAAGCTAGAAATGCAAAGAAAGTATGGAAAATGGAAAATGACCTGGAGGGTCATTACAACATCCACTACTAAAAGAACTTTCATCCGTAAAAGTTAGAAAAAGGATAGTACCTAAGACTCGAAAAGTCGAGGATAACGGGTCCACATGTTCGTCTCGATCTCCCAAGTAGCCTCCTCGACAGGATGACACTGCCACTGAACCTTAACTGATGGAATCTTCTTGGACCTCAACTTCCTAACCTGCCTGTCCAAAATAGCAAGAGGCTCCTCCTCAAAGGCTAAGGACTCATCTAACTGAACCAACTCCAACTGAAGTACATAAGACTCATCCGGAATGTACCGCCACAGCATAGAAACATGGAATACCGGATGAACACTAGAAAGAGCAGGAGGCAAGGCTAACTCATAAGCAACCTATCCAATATGACGAAGGATCTCAAATGTCCCAATGAACCTTGAATTGAGCTTACCCTTCCTCCCAAACCTCAGTACGCCCTTCATGGGCGATACCCGAAGGAGCACACTTTTCACAAACCATAAACTCGAGATCTCGAACTCTCTGGTCATCATAACTCTTCTGCCTACTCTGGGCAGTACAAAGCCTCTCTTGAATAACCCGAACTCTATCCATAGAATCAAGAAGCAAATCAGTACCCCATGGCCTAACCTCTAAAGCATCAAACTAACCCACCGGAGATCTGCACTGCGTACCATACAAAGCCTCAAACGGAGCCATCTGGATGCTGAAATGGTAACTATTATTATATGTAAACTCTGCCAAGGCTAAACACTGGTCCTACTGACCCCCAAAGTCAATAACACAGGCTTGCAATATATCCTCCAGAACCTGAATAGTACGCTCTAACTGGTCATCTGTCTGTGGATGAAAAGCATTGCTAAGCTCAACTCTAGTACCCAACTCTCTCTGAATGGACCGCAAAAAGTGCGAAGTGAACTGAGTACCTCAGTCGAAAATGATAGAAACTGGCACCCCATGTAAACGGACAATCTCTCAAATGTAGATATGGGCCAACCACTCAGAACTGTAGGAAGTTTGAACCAACATAAAGTGGGAAGACTTCGTGAACCTATCCACGATAAACAAAATATCATCAAATATCCACAAAGTACGTGGAAATCCGACCACAAAGTCCATGGATATACCCTCCCACTTCCACTCAAGAATGGGCAGCCACTGTGATAATTCACCTGGCCCCTGGTGCTCGAACTTCACATGCTGACAGTTCAAGCACTTGGACACGAAAGCAAAAATATCCTTCTTCATCTCACACCACCAGTAGTATTGCCTTAAGTCACGATACATCTTAGCTGCCCCGGGATGAATGGAATATCTAGAACAATGAGCCTCCTCCAGTATCAATCTGACCAAGTCACCAACTCTAGGAATGCAGATACGACCCTCGATCCTCAGAACACCCTCTGAATCTAAAGTTGCCTTCCTAGCCTAACCACTCAACACCTTGTCATGAATGAACCTCAATCTCGCATGATCAAATTATTGTGCTCGAATCTGCTCCAACAAGGAAGACCTAGCCTCAACACAAGCAAGAATACGGCCCAACTTAGAAATGTCAAGTGAACCAACCTATTAGCCAAGGAATGGATGTCCTAAGCTAAAGGTCGCTCCTCGATAGCTAAGAAAGCGAAGATACCCAAACTCACCGCCTTCTGACTCAAGGAATCTGCTACTACGTTTGCCTTGCCCGAATGATAGAGAATATAGATGTCATAGTCCTTCAGTAACTCCAACCACCTACAGTGCCTCAAATTTAGATCCTTCTGACTGAAAATGTACTGAAGACTATGATAGTCAGTAAAGATCTCATAATGCACTCCATAAAGATAATGCCTCCACATCTTTAGCGCGAAGACTACCACTGCTAACTCCAAGTCATGTGTGGGGTAGTTCCTCTAGTAAACCTTCAATTGTCTAGAAGAATAAGCAATAACCCGACCCTGCTGCATCAACATGCAACCCAAACCAACACTTGATGCATCGCAATATACATTGAAACCTGTACCCTTGACCGAAAGAGTAAGAATCAGAGCTGAAGTCAATAAGGCCTTGAGCTTCAGAAAGCTTGCCTCACAGTCATCTGACCATTGGAGAGGAACATTTTTCTGAGTCAATCTAGTCAGCAAAACTGATATCAAAGAAAATCCCTCCACAAACCTTCTGTAATAACCTGCTAACCCGATGAAACTGCGAACCTCGATAGGAGAAGTAGGCCTACCCCGATCACGAACTACTGCAATCTTTGCTGGATCTACCATAATCCCATCCTTGGACACCACGTACCCCAAGAATGCCACAGACTCAAGACAAACTCACACTTAGTGAATTTGGCATACAACTGGTGGTCTCGAAAAGCCTGAAGTACAACTCTAAGATGCTGCTCATGCTCCTCCCTACTCCTCGAATAAATCAGAATGTCATCGATGAACACAATCACAAACGAATCCAGGTAAGCACTGAATACACGGTTCATCAACTCCATAAATATTGCTGGGGCATTAATCAACCCAAAAGACATGACTAAGAACTCATAATGGCCATATCGAGTCCTAAATGCAGTCTTTGGGATATCCTCAGCCCTAATCCTTAACTGGTGATAACCGGACCTCAAATCTATCTTAGAGAACACTGCTGCACCCTGTAGCTGGTCAAACAAGTCATCAATACGCGACATTAGATATCTGTTCTTCACTGTCACCTTATTCAACTGCCTATAGTCGATACACATACGCATAGACCCGTCCTGCTTCTTCACAAATAGAACCAGAGCACCCCATAGAGACACACTAGGCCTGAGGAACCCTCTACTCAACAAATCTTGGAGCTGATCCTTAAACTCCCTCAACTTAGCAGGTGCCATCCAGTATGGAAGAATGGAGATGGGCTTGGTTCCTGGCTCGATATCGATACAAAAATCAATGTCACAATCAGGAGGAAGACCTAGAAGATCAGAAGGAAATACATCTGAATACTCACAAATCACAGGAACAGACTCAAGGGGAGGTGTGGTGGCACTAGTATAACAGAGGTAGGAAAGATAAGCTAAGCACCTCTTTCTAACCAGCTGATGGGTGCTCAGAAAGGATATCACTCCCCTCGGCATATGGCTATCGACTCTCTTCCATATAATTGGAAGGATACCAGGCATCCGAAGAGTAACGGTCTTGGCAAAATAGTCCAAGACCGCATGATAAGCAGACAACCAATCCATGCCCAAGATCACATCGAAATCAACCATATCAAGGACAACCAAGTCTACCCATGTGTCATACCCCAAGATAGTCACCACACAAGCTCGATACACCTGATCCACTACTAAAGAATCACCTATTGGGGTAGATACACGCAAGGGAATAGGCAAGGACTCACAAGCAGACTCCAGACGAGTAGTGTAATAAGCAGATACATATGAGAATATAGACCCCGAATCAAACAAAGTAGAAGCAGACTGATGACAAACAGAGATCGTACCTGTGATCAGAGCATCTGAAGCCTCGACCTCTGTCCAGCCCAAAACTGCATACATGTGGCCCCGACCGCCATGACCACCTGACCTATCGGACTGAGGGACACCTCTAGTACCCTGAGGACCACCCCTACTACCCTATGAACTACCTCTAGCTAGAGCTGCTGGAGCCCTGGGGGCCTGGACCAATGGATCTTGTCGCCTAGGGTGCTGTACCAATGGGCACTCTCTAGCAAAGTGGCCTATCTTTCCACACTCATAACAACCCTAACCATATGTACTCTTCTGCGAAGGCGCGACCAAATAAGAATGACCAAAATGACCTGTAGGCCCTGAATGACCACCTCAGGGAGCAGGAATAAGACTCTGGCTACTCTGACCCTCAGCAGTCTGTAATGCCGCCTGAACAGGCCAGCTCGGCTGGAAACGCTGCTGGTGCTGACCTTTACCATAGTAGCCCCTACCAGGGCCCTATGAACTACTGAAACTGCCCTGATGGCGGGGCCTCTTATCGCTGACCCCTTGGGCCTCGTGAACTATACCCTCAATAGTACAAGCATGATCAAATATATCCTGAAAAGACTTACCCGATGCTACCATACCCTCTGTAGCCAAGCAGAGGTGCAAGGTAAAACCCCAAACAAACTAGCGTACTCTCTCATGCTCGGTGGGAAGAATCATAGTGCGTGTCTGGACAACTGATGGAACCAAACCTCATACTCAGACACCATCATGGAGCCCTTCTCAAACCCAGCAAACTAATCCATCAAATGCTCCCTCATACTACGCGGTACATACTTCTCCAGAAAGGCTGTTGAGAACTGACTCCAAGTAAGTAGAGGTGACCCGGCTTGTCTACAAGCAGCATATGACCTCCACCACTATTTCGCTGGACTATCCAGCTGAAACGCGGTGTAATCGGCTCTGTGAGACTCAACTAACCCCAAATTATGCAACCTTTCCCGGAAGCTAGTCAGAAACTCGTGCACATCCTCCCTAAAAGCACCTGAGAACCTCGAAGGACCCAATCTCAAGAACCTACCAAGCATCTTCTGCTCCTCAAAAGACATAACTGGCGTGGCTGGAAGAGGGCGAGCAACTGCAGGGACCGGTAGTACCTCAAATCTGTAAGCCGCAACAACAGGCTGCGCTCCTGAATCCTGTGCTGCTGCCTGAGCTGAAGTCTGAGCCTCACCTCGAACCTGAGAACCAATCGGAGTGCTCAGCAAAGCGGCTGGTGGAGTCATACCCTCAAGAAACCCCAACAACTGAACCAAGGTGTCCTGCAATAAAAGAGTAGCTACAAAACCTGTCGGATATTAGGCTGGCCCCACATGCTCTGGCTCATACTGAACCTCATCCGCTCTAACCTCAGGCTCTGGTGATAGTACTCTAGCCTGGGCCTGAGCTGGCGCCGCAGCCTGTGCCCTACCTCGACCTCTGGGTCGACCTCTACCCCATCCCCTAGCTGGTGCTCTAACTGCAGACGCAAGGGCCTCGTCCTCACTCGCTGCAGACCTCGTCCGAACTATCTGAGAATGAGTGAAACAAAGATACTTAGAAGTTGACCAAATCAAGTAAGCACGATAAGGACTCAAAAAAATGAAGTCTTATAGCCTCTCGTAGATTGGATACAAGCATCATTGTACCGATCCACGAGACTCTACTAGACACTTTGCTCTTGTACTGGTGAGACCGGTGAACCTAGAGCTCTGATACCACTCTATCACGACCTGAAATCGGGCTATGATGGTGTCTACATAACACCCCAAGTAGACAAGCCTAACCCAAACATGCGGAAGACAATAAATAATAATTAAACTAAAGAGAGCGAAAGATATGACAAAAAGATAGGGCCAATAGCATATATACATACCATCGTACAAATATAAAAAAGAAGGCCCTAAAGTGACCAACGAGACAAAACAGACTTGAGAACCAACCCGGACCTGGTGTCACTAGTACAAGAGCGACTAAAGTAAGTAGTAGATGTACAACAGGTGTTGTCTATCCAAAATACAAAATATAGACAGAATGTACAAGATGGAAAGCATGTAAAATCTCCAAGCGTCGGGAGCTCACCGCGATCCGAACATCAATGGGTCTCGAATGATAGGAGATCAGTGAGGGTGACTCATACTAGGTGTTGCATCAAAAAAAGAGATGCAGAGTGTAGTATGAGTACCAAGACAACATGTACCCAGTAGGCATCATAGGCTGACCGAGCGCAGAAAGATAATATATATAAATAGATTACAGAAAAGTAGCTAACTATACAGGGATCCACCTAAATCTAGTTATAAAGCCGGAGATATGCCAATAAACCAACAAAGAAAGGAACACAACACCAAGCCAACTAAGGTCAATCCACGTGTCAAAGCAAATGCAATGCGGTGCACGATGATACATGTGTGAATGCAATATAATATAAACACAGAATACCGTATTGGGCACCCAGAATACCACATCGAACTATGCATATATATGAGTGAAATAGTAAAATACCTAGAATAACGCATAGGGTGTCAGAATACTGCGTCGGACTATAAATATATGCATTAAATAGTAGTTCTCCTCTTCTTTCCAAAATCCCATAGTAATATTCAAAGTAATTTTTATTTAAGTCCAGGAATCTCCACGACCGTAGTAAAGTCTCATTTCAAACAGAAAACCTTTGAAAAACCAACCATGATGTTCCAATGATATGCCATGCGATATGAGTATGAATGTTCACAACAGAGGGAAAAACCACGCCATCAGATCAAACAGGGCAAGACTACCCTCCAAATCAAGAGAACTAACCTGGAACTCTGCCTAAATTCTAGCCATGGCCTCGGGCCCACAGTTACACACAATGATAGAATAAAGGGTAATGCAGAAATAAAAGTGAAAACCATGAAACAAACTCTATTCTACCTCTAAAGCCTCCTAAAAACACGCTAAGGATTCTATACTAGTCACACAGAAGAGGCAAGCTCCTAGGCTAAGGATAACATACAGTGCTAAGCTAAAGATCCAAAATGGCCAATTAACATGATATACAGGATTCAAGCCAAAAGTCTATCTAAAATCCAACCTAGCATTCCAGTAACATACATATATACATTATCTAACTAACTCATTCTAAAAAAGGTAAACTGTAACCTACCTCAAGGCCAAACTGCAAGCA
Source organism: Jaltomata sinuosa (assembly GCA_003996215.1). NCBI lineage: Eukaryota > Viridiplantae > Streptophyta > Magnoliopsida > Solanales > Solanaceae > Jaltomata > Jaltomata sinuosa. The sequence continues at coordinate 119,444 of QJPP01000884.1, read as the reverse complement.
CGAACCGTCACTCGTATGCCTTTCTCTTTTGAACAACCTCAGAAAGCTGCCATGCTATCAAGAACATAAACTAGGTGTCAAGACGAGAATAATGACACCCATATTGTTATACGGAAAATTGGGCCAAAAATTAGGTCGGGAAAATGACCCTTGGGGCCTACACAATGAAACAGAAAACAAAAATCACAACTATGCTCGCGGTGGGTTAAGAAACCCATGCCCAAAGTTTGGGCGCGATTGGAGCTCAATTCGGGTCCCAAAATAGCTCTGAAGTGCTATTAATTCACGGGATTAAGATGGAAAAGTTCAGAATTTAAAAGCGAAGACCAACCTCGATAAGGAAAACACGTCACGGAGCTGAGTTGCACGAATTTACGAGCATGCAGTCCCCAAAAGACCAGATTCTACAAGAACCACCCCCCAACTTTAAGAATTAACAAGAAGGAAATTTAGCGGGAAAACACGAGAATTTACACGGAATGAGGAGAGTGGCGACGGGGGGGACTTACCGGATGAAGAAACTGATGCAAGGGAGCTGGAACTTAGAGCTTAGGAGCCTAATAATGGAGTTTCTCGGATAAGTGAAGAAGAAAACAAAGTTGAACTTTTATTTAACTGCAAGAGGTCCTTCATCGCGATTGCGACAGGACCCCATCATTCGCGAGGAACAACTGGCCCAACCACCACGATCGTGGTGGTCCAGACCACGTTCGCAAAGAGGAATCCAAGTTGGGTCCCAGCTGGCTACATCACAAATGCGATAGAACCCTTTGCGAACGCGATGGTCAAAAGGCCAGACCATCGGTCTCGAAGAGCAAAAGTGTCTGCAATTTAATGCAGCAACCAGCAATTTCCCCAAGTCCAAAAATCTTCCGATGGACCCTCGAGATTCATCCAGAACCCCGTGAACACAATCCAACCATGCTACCCTACCAAAAATAGCATTCCGGACTCAATAGATTCAACGAAACTCCCAACAGAGATATTTTTAATGAAAAGTGGGCCACACGCCCAAAACCAACTCGAAACGCAAAACCCAAAAACATGTCCGGAAGCCTCGGGACCAGAACCAAAGGTCCCTCTAGCCCAAAATCAACATTCCAGAGCTAATGGTGCTGACGGAATTTCCATTCGAGGCTGTCTTCTCCGAATGTTGACCAAAGTCAACCCTACAAGCCAAACTAACTTCAAAACACACAAAGCCACACAAAACCAAACTGAAAATACTCAGACCCAAACCAATGGTCCCACTAGACCAAAATCCCCGTTCCGAAGCCAACTATCAAAATTTGATTCTGAGCGTGTTTGCCAAGAAAGTTGACCGAAGTCACAAATTTACCAACCTTAAGCGCTAAAATATGGAAATGTTCATAACAACCTAACGGACAGCCCAGGCATCGGACCGTCAGTCCCGACAAGTCCTAAATGACTTATAGCCTCTGAGAGAAAGCTCGAAATGCAAAAAAATCACAGAAAATGGAAAATGACCTGGAGAGTCATTATACTTATTCATGAACAAATTATGATGCATTTGGAGATGATAGACTAACTTTGATCGTGAATATATGAGCTTTTCTAATCGTCATATGTATTATGCATGAAAAAACCAAATATCTTAGTGAATTTACAAGTCTAAATTTTATAATGACTCTCTAGGTCATTTCTCCCATTTTTGTACATTTTCAGTGTTTCAAGCTTTCTCACAGTGGCTACAAATCATTTATGACTAATCGGGATAGTCAGTTTGGTTCTCGAGAAGTTCATTTATGTTTTAAGCCAATTTCCTTATTCTGGGACTCTTACAATTGAGATGTTTGACTTTGGTCGATGTTTGATGAGAATTATATCAACGTGTCACGACCTTATTTCTCAGGTCATGATGGCACCAATAACCCCCCCTAGGCGAACCAATCCCCGTAGCTCGGAATGGTTAGTAATGGGCTACTATCTAAGCAAGAACGCGCAAGAAGCATAATAAGTGGAAGAAAATAAAGAAAGTAAAGAGGAAGAAAAACAACCAAAACATATAGAAACTACACCATCCCACGACCTGGTATCGAAGGTACAAGAGCCACTACTAAATATACAGAGTATAAGTCAAGAGGGTACAAAATAAAACATACAAGTGTCTCTGATTAAAAAAAAGAGTCAACTGCCAAAAGTGGAGATATAGACAAGCCTCGGTCACTAGGAGCACACCCTATGCCTCAGATAGCCAGAATATACACGAGATCCCCACTTCAATGGCGATAGCTCACACTAGGATCTACACCAGAAAGATGAAAAAAAGTATAGTAGGAGCACCAATTGCATAAGCAACGAGTACTCAATAGGCATCGTAGGTTGACTGAGCATATATAAAATATAAAAGTAGTTTATAGCAGGTAAGAAGGAAGTAGTCACAGAAACAAAAAGGGAAAAACACGCGGAAGCTAGCAACAGATAGAAGACAAAGAGAATACAAGTATACTATACTAGCCATAGAAGATGTATCCCAGAACACATGTGAAAGAGTAGAGAACGTGCCTGGATCCTTGCATTAACAATATATGCAGAGAGTTTAATGAACATGGCGGTATATCTGTAACCTCAAATAAAGGAGGAAAAAGGAAAAACAACTAAACATATTCATGCTAAAAATACAACTCACAAGATAAGGATGATCGAAAAAGCAACTAACCAGTACTACAATAGGAGTGAGTAAGCTAATCCACCTATAGTCCCAATAGGCACCCATACACCCGAGGAACACATTCAAGTGAAAACAAACCCTCCGGCATCCCACACTACCGGAGTGTACACTCAACAAATACCAATCAAGGGTGGAATCGTACACACAATGAATGATATGATATGATATGATCAGGTGTGCAAATGATATGATATGTACCTCCTTCGGTGACCATAGGCCCTGCAGGTAGGACCCATGGAAAGCTTCCCCCATATACCTCTACTCCTCCATATAACCCTCCTCCAACACTCAGCTTGCAGCCCCTGGTCCAGATTGGCAAGGTCTATGAAGGTCTCTGCAACCGCATACAAACTCTCAGAATCCTAAATAAGAATGCCCAGAGTCTATCCGGGTCTAAAATTAGTAAATCTCAGGATCTCAGTGCTCGTGCCTAGAGTCTATTTGGGTCTAAAATCAGAAACAAAAACATGTCTAGTGCTCGTCTCAGTCGAGTCTAGTATCATCTGAAAATTAGTGTGAAAACCATCATAAGATCTCTTTTAACTCAACGAAATTCATAAAACAAGTTTTAATCCATTTATTGCCTTTTATAACAGAAAATGGGCCCTCGGGGTCATGCAAGGTTTAGAAAACTGGTGATAGGTAGGCCCGCAACCATAGTTGTAATAAATCAATGCAAAAAATGCTTTGCATGATAATGATTCTATGATCCAACACAACCAATAGCTCAATAACTCACAATTAACCTACCAGCCCTGCACATGCTTAATCCACTCTACATCATAGATAACCAACTCATAATCATGAACCAATGCCTAGGACTCACGAATATTCCCCAAACATCCCTCCATCTATGGTCCAAAGGCATATATAAAGGCCACAAATAGCTGTTGGTTCATTACTGGCACCCAATAAATAACTGCTAGAAAGTCATAGCCCAAGCTCGAACTGCTCCAAGAAGCTACGAATAGCAATTAAACTATCAAATTCACAATCTACTCATTAAAACAAAGCTAATGGTACCCACAAAGCTAATAATCTAGCCGGGTCAAAAGTAGGCCTGTGGGCTCCACAACCTGAAACCAGAAATGAAAGTTGCCACGAGATTTCCAACCTCGCCAGGAATACATGCTCAGAAAATGAGAATAAATCGAGCAAGGTAAGGGCCAAAAACAACCCTTAGCCTCAAGAAAAAATTAAGGAATCAATTGAAGAAAATTGACAGAATTAAATGAAAGAAACTCACAATTTATGATGGGAAATAGATCAAGGGCATGGAATATGTCACCCTTGCACTAAATCATAAACCCATACTGAATTTGGAGTTTGGAGCTCTTTAACCATAGAGGAAAATCATTTGAATGGAGAAGAAAATTTTGGAGAACAAATATATACTGCCAAGGATCCTTTATTGCGATCATGAAGGACCCCAATGCGGTTATGATGACCATGTTGGGTAGACCATTATGATTGTGTAGGCTAGCCATGCAGTCACAATGAAGAAAGAGGCAGAGCCTTCATCACGGTCGCCAGAAAGAACCTCGCAATCGCAAAGAGAAAAAGGGGTACCGGGTCCTGATAAGATCCCAATTGGGGTTACCAATTGAAATCTTTTAAACATACAAAAATTAAAGATAAATGAGAAATAGGAGATGAGAAGTGAAGAAAGAAAGGCTTAATTGAATCCACAACTAAACCAAGGAGGAAGAGAGCTTGAATTCCATCGAAATGAGTAACCGAAATGAATCCACAAATGAGCAACTCAAGGGAAAATCAAGGTAAAGGAGTTTTAGATCAACAATAGGAATCCACCCATCACTAACCTAAGCTACGCTAATGGGAATCCACCCAAAGCTAAAAAGCTACACTCTCAAAGGAGTTCTTCAATTCTCAATTCAACATAATCTTCATAATCTAAAGAATGAAAATAGCTAAGGCATCTATTTATAGTATGCCTCTTACAAACATAGCCCAAAAGTGACTATTTAAAATAAGGCCCAAAAGTGGCCTTAGAAGACTAAATGGTGGCACATCATGTGCGAAGTGTGGTGCGATTCGCACCATCAATACCCACACATGGCTTTGCACAACTCTAGCAGTATCCATCTTCAAGGTGTCTTCTTCCTCTTGATTCCAAGCAATCATCCAAATGTGGAATTGCTTCATTTGGAGTGTAATGAGGCTCTTCCAAGTTCCCTTTTGTGTTGTAAGGGTGAGTGTGGCTTGGATCCTCTTGTCTAGACTTTGGAGTATAAGTCTTGCTTGAACGTTGCCGGGTGATATCATATCATCTTTACCAATTGAAATCTTTAAAATAAATGAAAATTAAAGATAGATGAGAAATAAGAGATGAGAAGTGAAGAAAGAAAGGCTTAATTGAATCCACAACTAAACCAAGGGGGAAGAAAGCTTGAATTCCATAGAAATGAGTAACCCAAATGAATCCACAAATGAGCAACTCAAGTGAAAATCAAGGTAAAGGAGTTTTAGATCAACATTGGGAATCCACCCATTACTAACCTAAGCTACACTAATGGGAATCCACCCAAACTACACTAAGCTAAAAATCTACACTCTCAAAGGAGTTCTTAATTTCTCAATTCAACATAATCTTCATAATTTAAAGAATGAAAATAGCTAAGGCATATATTTATAGTATACCACTTACAAATATAGCCCAAAAGTGGATATTTAAAATAAGGCCCAAAAGTGGCCTTAGAAGACTAAATGGTCGAACATTATGTGCGAAGTGTAGTGCGATTCGCACCATCCATTATGTGGGTTGCACATGGGTTTTCACAGCTCTGGCAGTAACCATCTTCATGGTGTCTTCTTCCTCTTGCTTCCAAGCAATCATCCAATTATGGAATTTCTTCATTTGGAGTGTAATGAGGCTCTTTTAAGCTCCCTTTTGTGCTCCAAGGGTGAGTGTGGCTTGGATCCTATTGTCTAGACCTTGGAGTATAAGTCTAGCTTGAACGTTGCTGGGAGATATCATATCATTGTTACAAAATTGAAATCTTTCAAATACGCTGAAATGAAAGATAGATGAGAAATAGGGGAAGAAGTGAAGAAAGAAAGACTTAATTGAATCCACAACTAAACCAAGGGGGAAAAGAGCTTGAATTCCATAGAAATGAGTAACCCAAATGAATCCACAAATGAGCAACTCAAGTGAAAATCAAGGTAAAGTAGTTTTAGATCAACAATGGGAATCCACCCATCACTAACCTAAGCTACACTAATGGGAATCCACCCAAACTACACTAAGCTAAAAAGCTACACTCTCAAAGGAGTTCTTTAATTCTCAATTCAACATAATCTTCGTAATCTAAAGAATGAAAATAGCTAAAGCATCTATTTATGGTATACCTCTTACAAACATAGCCCAAAAGTGGCTATTTAAAATAAGGATCAAAAGTGGCCTTAGAAGACTAAATGGTCGCATATCATGTGCAAAGTGTGGTGCGATTCGCACCATCCATTGTGCAGGTTGCATATGGCTTCGCACAGCTCTGGCAGTAACCATTTTCATGGTGTCTTCTTCCTCTTGCTTCCAAGCAATCATTCAAATGTGGAATTGCTTCATTTTGAGTGTAATGAGGCTCTTCCAAGCTCCTTTTATGCTCCAAGGGTGAGTGTGGCTTGGATCCTCTAGACCTTAGAGTATAAGTATAGGTTGAACTTTTCTGGGTGATATCATATCATCCTCCCCTTCTTGAAAAGGATTCATCATCGAATCCAAACCTTGCAAAAATATCGGAAGGACAAACAACAAAAAATTCCTCATAGTATGAGGGTTAGCACATGGGTTAACACAAGTAGTAGCATGCCAAAGAGGCACCCTTGGAGGGTCTCTGGGGTCAAAGGGATATAAGACCCACTTAACTTGGTCAGAAAGACAATTGGACCAATCCAAGGATTCCTACCTCTATAAAAAATAAATCCAATAAAAACATGGACATCATCATATGCAAAGAGGTAGTAAAGAAAGGGGCTAAGGATACTAACCTCATCTAAGATGTTCTCACAAGTAAGACCACTAGAAGATGAGATAAGATGTTTCAAGCATGTTATTCCTTTCTTTCTCCAACAACTTCCCAAAAAAAGTAAGATCCTCGATGGAGTCATGCTACTAGAGGGATTGAGGACTCTATTAGAAACCAATTCAATCAACAACAAATAGTCCTCCCAAGAAGTTGGGTTCCCTCCAATCATGAGCCCAAGCATGCTCCAAAGAGTCCAAGTCACTACTTCAAGATGTCCATCCCCAAAAGGGTGACAAGAATTTGACAATACAATCATGGTACCAAGTGTACCCCATGGACTCTCCCATAAACAATTAATCGACTTGGCATTCAAAAGTTGTAGCTCACACAACTGAAGCACAAACGTGTCACACAAGGATACAAAGGATCTCCGAGGTCAAAAGGATAGGATACCCACATTTCTTGCTTGCTCAAACAATTACACACTCCAAGTAGTTTTCTACCTGTACACAATGTATTTTGAACACAAGTATGACCATCATCAAGTGTAAAGAGGTAGTAAAGAAAGGTGCCCCGCAAGATAACCTCATCTATGGTGTCATCACTTGTAAGCTCACTATTGGATTCAAGAACACAATCAAGCATACCAATAGGGTTAGGATAATCGAAGGGACAAGTATCAAATTTTAAATAATTTTCACCTTCCTTTTCCAAATAAGAATTCTCAAATTGACCTTCACCACCACTAGGACCAAAGAGACTAGAATTCAAGTGATCTAGATCATTCTCATATTTTTCAAACAAAGGTGGGGTGTCATACAAGGGATCATATTTATCACCAATTTCATAAGGATAATCACTAATTAGGTTTTTGAAACAATCAAGCAAATCAATGTTATCACCCAAAGGATCATTCCGTTTGACACAATCCTTCCTACTAGACGTACTCTCATCTTCCAAGAACAGATTTCCATCTTTGGAAAGTGTGTTGTCATACCAAAGTGGGTTATCATATAAGTTATATCCCTCAAGAGGAGCTACCTCACAATCAATATTCACACCACTAGGTTCTTCATTAGGAATGACCTCCTTATCCACAAACAAGACATTATCCTCAAATAAGGTATAGCTTGTAAGCTCAACACAAGGTAAAGACTCATCAAACTGATGTAAAGGTAAGCTATCACCCACATTTAAGTCATTATCATGCTCATCTTTATTAATGAAAGTGTTGAGATTAGCTTTGTTACCTTGTAGCTCATACGAAGAATCATCTCTACCTTGGTTATTATCATTGGAGCACATTTTCTCCCCTTGGAAACTTTCAACCACCTCATGATGATCAACATTTTGAGGTTCCTCATTAGGTTTGCTTCCAAGAATACCTGTACAAGTATCAAGACAACAAGACCACAAAGAGAAGTTATAAGAGTTAGTATAAGGTTATGACAACTCTCTCACATCAATCCACATAACCTCTCCTTTTTCCTCTCTAGAGTTGCCACTTATCACACCGTTACTACTATCAATCTTTTTTCTCTCAATTTTAAGGGAGTTGGGACAAGTGCCAAGTATTCCTTGAGAAGGGTTAGAAGATCCCCTCAACTCAAGTTTCCACTTTTGTGCACAAGGAGTGGATGTTTTAGCATCCATTCTCAACTCCTTATTGCCATCATCACAAGGAGTAGCTTTCTTTGCTTCCACTAGAAACTCCTTAGGTTCATCTTCATGAGGAGTGGATTTCCCCATGCTCTTTTATATCTCCTCGAGCTTAAGATTGGCAAACCATTAACGAAGCTATTCAACTTCACTTTGTACGAAAGTCATTAATTTGTTAATGCTTGAGAAGGATTCACGATCCCTTATCAGAAGGAATTCATTTGAGTTCACTTCTCTAGGAGGTATTGGTGGGAAGAGAAGTTCCCCATTGTGGTCCATGATATACTTGTACCAATCCATCACATATGGGATCCTATGATTTTTAAACCAAGCATCTCCCAAGCGTATGTTACAAGTATCCATCAAGCCTATATCACACCAAACCTCCTCTTGGTAGCTCCCAAGAGAAATAGGTACCTTTACTTGTTGATCAATCCAAACTCCTCTCTCATCAGGAATAGGGCTTCGAGTTCAACAGAAAGGTTGCCTAAGATATTCCACCACCTCACAGGATATGACATTAGCAAAACTTTGATTATCAAGCACAAGATCAAATCCCGTGACCCCATTTATATTAACTTTTATTCCAAGAGTTTGCCTCTCCGGGTCATGCCTATATTGAAACCATGCACTCACTTTACTTCCTCTAACACCATTCTCATATTGCATGTAAGACACATTGGTATTAGGATAAGAATCACACATCTTTGTATTCCGAAAAGTAGGAAATATACCTCTTCTATGGTCCACACAATGCCTGCAAATTGGTACCGACCATACATCCATACCTCCTCTCTTAGGATAGGAAGTTGCATAAGATAAGGAAGGATAATCAACCTCACAACTTCCATTTTCTTCAAGATTTTCCTCAAAGGATTTATAGGACCTACGAAAGGAAGCATTGTACCGCACATCACCTTCATATTCATAGTGTGTAATGTGAGAACCTTCACCATTATTAGAGGACTCATAATAAGGTTCTCTTCCTCCTCATCCTCATCATGTGATCTATGAGCACTTGCTTCATATTCACCTTCAGAGTAGTAGGACTCATCACCATCTTGATCACGAACACATGGAATATCATAGCCTCTATAGGCTTCACTATCATGTTCTAATTCATAGCCCTCGTTGGCTCCATCATAGCCTTAACCATCATGTTAAAAGTCACAACCCTTATTTGCTCCATCACATCCTTCATAGGCCTCACCATTAGATTCATAGCCTCCATGGCTACAAGCATCGCTTTCCACGTCATCATCATAAGTATCCAAGGCTATGGATGACATATTGCCTTATAACTCCTTAGTACCTCTACCTGCAAAATGAGCAAACAAGGTTAGTAGTAAGAGTCCCTTACCAACACTCATGTTTACACTCAATTGTGCTTGGCTAGCACCACTCGGATTTGCTCACCTTTTGCCTTTTTCCACTCTCAACTTACTTTCCTAGGGTGTCGTTCCCAAGGTTGATAGTGAACTACCTTAGCCCAATCAATTCACAAGGTTACTAATTCTTTGTGGAAGAATAGATTGTTGTTAATCGAACAATGGACGACTCAAAAGAAAACGAACAAGAGCCAAACAATTCACAATGAAATCAAACAAGAAAAGCTTGAAAGAATTGGCACGAACTGAACGGACGCAAGAGATCTAATTACAACTAAGTAGAACAAATACTTGTTGTTAATTAGTCTTATGATTTATATAGGATTGGAGAATAAAAAAAAGGAAACAAAGAAGATACAACCTGAGATTTGTCAGAGCGAATCAGATTCGCAATTGTCCGTTGGTGCGGAGGCTGGTGTGAAACGCACTAGGAGAAGTGCCCAACACACCTAACTTCACACAAATAAATAAGAAACCAACTTGTCCCTGGTGCAAAGCTTGTGCGAAATGCACCAAACAATGTGCTGGTCGCACGTCACTTCACACAGCCCAAAACAGAACACCTGAAGCTTCTGATTTTTCTGCTTTTTCTGATTGTTTTGTACTTTTTGCTCCTAGTACTTAGCCTTTTTGGTAAATTCTCTTTTGTAGAAACACAAGTACTCTTTTCCTTTACTTCTTCTTTGGATCAAACACCTTTAATTCCATTATTTTTCTCCAAGACTTGAAGAACACCAAGAACAATATGAATTTCAAATTTTTGGAACCTTTTCAATTTAGATCGGATTGACCCCAAATTTGAAATGTAGCCTCTCCTCGATGTAGAGAACAAATCCCAGTATAAATAAGAGTCAATTATCACCAAATCAAAGAGAACCATTTTCATGTTCTTCAAGTTCTCCATAAGTTTTAAACCCAACAATAGTAGAAACTTTAATTTAGCTCTGATTTCTTACAAATTTGAGATCCGTGCTCCTTATGATAGGGAGAACAAACCCCAATACTTTTGAACTCTCAATTCAAACCCAAAATTTCCAGATCTTCAAACCCACTTGTTCTTCAAGGTTCTTCACCCAACAATGGTGAAAGCTTCAATTTTACTCCAAACAAGTTGAAATCTCAGATCTAGACTCAATAAACTCCAGAGAACACAAATCTAGTGTCAGAAACACAATAAAACACAAAATCAATTTTTTTTTTTAATTTTTCCAAAAACGTTTTTCAACCAAATTTTTTTCCTTTGATTTTCAGATTTATGAACCAAGGATTAAGAATTAGAGGAACAACTCTTTAACCTAAAATCTGATACCATATGATAAGATCCCAATCAGGGTTACCAATTAAAATCTTTCAAATACGTTGAAATTAAAGATATATGAGAAATAGGAGATGAGAAGTGAAGAAAGAAATGATTAATTGATTCCACAACTAAACCAAGGGGGAAGAGAGATTGAATTCCATAGAAATGAGTAACTCAAATGAATCCATAAATGAGCAACTCAAGTGAAAATCAAGGTAAAGAAGTTTTAGATCAACAATGGAAATCCACCCATCACTAACCTAAATTACACTAATGGGAATCTACCCAAACTACACTATACTAAAAAGCTACACTCCTAAAGGAGTTCTTCAATTCTCAATTCAACATAATCTTCATAATCTAAATAATGAAAATAGCTAAGGCATCTATTTATAGTATGCTGATAAGTAGGTAATCTACCAACTTATTGAGTCTATATCAATGAATTATTGCAATATTTTGAATTGATTTAGAGGTTATTGTGGCCTTTATTGATGTCTATGCAGGTACTTTTGATAGTAGAGGAAGAATAAGGATATGGACCCAAAAAGAGCCAAAAAGGAGCTAAGTGTGAAGAGTTGAGAGAAGCTGAAGAATCTGCCATGAGATGCGGTGGTTGTGCGACATGCACAAGCTGAGGTATGGTTCACACCTCCTCCACATGAAGCTGCTAAAGTTGCTGAAGATTCTACAAAGGAGTGCGGTCACTGTGCGATGCGCACATCTCATTGTGCGAAACGCACCACCTTCTCATGAAGCCCACAATTTTAGCTGATGTCACTGGTCGAGTTAAAGAAGGTGTGCGACACGCACATTGCGACGTGTGAACCACACATCACACCGCACACCTCCTGAAAGGGAAAACTTGTCCTAAATTTATATAACGAATTAGGAACATATAAAAGGCCATTTTAGGCCCAATTTGTATATACAATACTTCAGATCTGAGTTTTAGAGATAGTTCTTGCTTTGTAAATAAGTTTCCACCTCCATTGAGAAGAGGGTTTCAATCCAAATCTCTTGGTTAACAATTTGTGTGCCTAATTTGATTCTAGAACTTGAAATTCAGCTATAATGGATGGGAATTTGACTTACCCAGATGATATCTCTTATTCCCCTACTATGAGTGGCTAAATTCGATTGTCTAGGGGTTTATAGATGATGGGTGCTTAGTTAATGGGTGTGGGTGTTGTTAATTCACCTTTATAATTGCCTATTTGACATGGGTCTAGTAATTTCACCAAGTTTTAATCCTAAAATTGCTTGTTGCAAACGTTAATTTACATTACTTAGATATGTGATTGGTCGAGAGAGAATTTAATAGTTGTGGATGTGAAATTGCTAGTGGGTACTTGAGAATCCATCTAGATTGGAGGCTAGGAATAACTCTAATCGCAGGAATCTCCCATTTAAGGGCCTGAGCTAGGAATAGGATGACCTGCCCAAGCTAATGTTGGTTGATTATTTATCACACCGATGATGTTCTAACCGAAATCATCAAAAATGTGGATATTGATCTAGAGATAGCATTCCACACCTATGACGAACGCTATTCATGTCAATAGGTGAGAGTGGAAGTGAATTAATGATTACCCTATCCAATAGCTAATGCCCCATCGGATATGCATCCCTAGTCTTCTAAATTACTTGGTACACTCATCTTTAGTTTTATTGCTTTTTGTTGAATTGTGTTAGTAGTGAAAACTTTCCCAATTCACCCAATCTTTTTACTTGTTTTTGTTTAAGCAATTACTCTCGCCTTGAAATCAACTCATACAATCTCTAGTTGGGTAAGTGAAGTCCCTTGGGTACGACCCCGACATCCGTTGGGTTTATAAATTTGGTTTTGCTGCGAGATCGGTATGGCCTCCTAATTGGAGAGCATGATTTGAGCGTTCATCATAGGCCTCTTACAAACATAGCCCAAAAGTGGATATTTAAAATAAGGCCAAAAAGTGTCCTTAGAAGACTAAATGGTCGCACATCATGTGAAAAGTGTGGTGCGATTCGCACCATCCATTGTGCGTATAGCACATGGCTTCGCACAGCTCTGGCAGTAACCATCTTCATGGTGTATTTTTCCTCTTGCTTCTAAGCAATCATCCAAATTTGGAATTGCTTTATTTTGAGTGTAATGAGGCTCTTCCAAGCTCCCTTTTGTGCTCCAAGGGTGAGTGTGGCTTGGATCCTCTTGTCTAGACCTTGGAGTATAAGTCTAGCTTGAACGTTGCTGGGCAATATCATATCATCATTAATAATTGAAATCTTTCAAATACGCAGAAATTAAAGATAAATGATAAATAGGAGATGAGAAGTGAAGAAAGAAAGGTTTCTTAACTGAATCCACAACTAAACCAAGGGGGAAGAGAGCTTGAATTTAATAGAAATGAGTAACCCAAATAATTCTACAAATGAGTAACTCAAGTGAAATAAAGGTAAAGGAGTTTTAGATCAACAATGAGAATCCTTCCATCACTAACCTAAGCTACACTAATGGGAATCCACCCAAACTACACTAAGCTAAAAAGCTACACTCTCAAAGGAGTTCTTCAATTCTCAATTCAACATAATCTTCATAATCTAAAGAATGAAAATAGTAAGGCATCTATATATAGTATGCCTCTTACAAAAATAGCCCAAAAGGGGCTATTTAAAATAAGGCCCAAAAGTTGCCTTAGAAGACTAAATGTTCGCACATCATGTGCGAAGTGTAGTGCGATTCGCACAATCCATTGTGCGGGTCGCACATGGCTTCACACAGCTCTGGCAGTAACCATCTTCATGGTGTCTTCTTTCTATTGCTTCAAAGTAATCATACAAATGTGGAATTGCTTCATTTGGAGTGTAATGAGGCTCTTCCAAGCTCCCTTTTGTGCTCCAAGGGTGAGTGTGGTATAAGTCTAGCTTGAACGTTGCCGGGCAATATCATATCAGGTCCACAGGCCCTTCATCGCGATCGCGTGAAGGATACCTCCTTGTCGTGATGCTCAAGGAGGCAGACTATCACGATCGCGTGGCCTCCCTCGTGGTCGCGATTAAGGCCTTAGGCCTGCATCTGCAACAACAACCAGCAGAAAGCTTAAAGCATAAAGTCACCAAATGGGTCCACGAGATTCATCCAGGACCCCGCGCGTGCCAATGAACTATGCTACCGCTCCAAAAATGGCATTTAAGACTTAACAAAATCGATTAAACTTCCAATAGAGATCATTTCGAAGGAAGGTGGGCCCCATGCCCAAAACAAACCTTTAACCAAAATGGAACCCAGTGGTCTTAAATGAGTCTGAAAGCCTTGAGACCCAAACCAAAGGTTCCACAAGCCCAAAGTCAACATTTCGAAGCTAACAATGCTGACAAAATTCCCATCCAAGGCCGTCTTCTACGAATATTGACCAAAGTCAACAAACTAACTCTAACTGACCTAAAATCTCAGAAAGTGAGATAAAACCAAACCAAAAGCTCCCAAGCCCCAACTAAAGGTCCAACTAAACCAAAGTCCATGCTCCGGAGCTAACAGAACTGTCGGAATTTTATTCTGAGCACGCTTGGTAAGAATGTTGATTGAAGTCAACAATTTCCTAAGTTAAAGCTCTAAAATAGGGAAATGGTCATAATGACCTTACAAATATCCCGGGCACTGAACCACCGATCACATCAAGTGATAAATGACTTGTGGCCACTACAAGAAAGCTCTATTAGTACAAAGAAGGCAAAAATGCAAACATGACCAGAAGGGTCATTTCATCATCCACTACTAAAAAGGACTTTTGTTCTAAAAAGTCAAGAGAAATGTAGTACCTGAAGGTTCAATAACTGCGGATAGTGAGCCCGCATCTCTCTCTCAGTCTCCTAGGTAGCTTCCTCAATCAGACAACACCCCATGGAGCTATACCAAAGGAAAACTACTAACACCTTAACTACTTACTAGCCAAACTAGACAACAACTTCTAACTCAAAAGCTCAAAAGGGTCAATCAACTGAATCAAACCTCAAGAAACTAAACCATAATGCACTGACACCACATAGATACCAAGAGAACCCAGGCAATCATCACACAAAACTAGTAACCAGGCTCACTCAGAAAGCCATCACCCAACCCTCTAACTCATGAATTCTTTGATTTGCAAAACCCTTCTGTCTATCCTGAATCATCTGCACCTTAACCATGAATCCTCACACAAGTCAAACACTCAAGCTAACCTCGAAACACCAACTAACCCACTGGAGGTCTATATCTCCTTCTACACATAACCTTGAATGAGGTTACCTTCATACTCGAACTATACCCAAGCCAAGCTATAGTCCACGACCCTTTGATAGCTAAATTAACAGCCCGAAGCATACCCTTAAGAACTGGAGTAGTCTACCCAGATTGGCCATTAACCAGCAGATGGACACCTGTGCTAAGATCAACCTCGATACCCAAACCTATCTAAACCAACCATCGGAGCTCAACTACAGCTGGCACACCGGGGTCGGGAATGACATGGATGAACACCCTGGGTTGAAGTAGAATCTCCAAACTGTAGAATAAAGCCAACCTCACTGAACTATGCCAAGTTTAAGCCAACTAAAAGTGAGTAAACTAGAGCAACCTACCCAAGAAGACCCAAACAACATCGAATCGCTGCAAGGACTGTGGCAAGCCTACCACGAAGTCCATATCCATCAATAAAGCTCTAAATTCTAGAAATACCACTGATGTTCCAAATTCTCAAAATACCATCTAGATTCATGGTCGCCTTACTTGCCTCGCCAGTCAGGAAAAAATCCATAATGCCGCAACTACCAAGTCAAACCAACCCAGAATCAAAGGAAAGGATGCCTGAAGTCAAAAGTTATCACTGATTAGCTATTGAAAAATTCATGAACTCTAAACTCACTATCTTCCAGCTTAAAACATCCACCCTGTTGTACTAGCACGCAAACCACAAACTCTAAAAGTATCTCAATATACCACAACTCTTGGCCCACAATGGGTAGAGCCCAATAAACGCTAAAATTCACATGGCTCGACCTTTAGAAATTCTTCCCAACCTCGTCAACCCATAAAAAAGGAACATTGTAATGAATCACTCTAATCATTGATGCCATAACCGAAGAGAACCTTCCATGAACCATCTAAAGTAACTTGTTAGACCAGGACTCTAAAACCCAACTCCAAATATTGATCGTGCTTCTGTAGAATCCTCGAGTAGACTCATATGTCGCTAATGAACACTATAAAAACTGAAGCCAACTAGGCTCTGGATACACAGATCGCCCAATCCATAAATGTTGCTGAGGGCTGGGTTAACCCAAAGGACATAACAAGGAAAATCATAATGGATGCAACAATCCCCAAAGGTAGTCCTAGGAATTCCTACCACCTCTATCTTTGCTAGAGGAAACTTGACCTAGAATTCATCTTGGGAAAAAGCCACTGCACTCTGTAGTTGGTTGAATGAGTCGTCAATATACAGAATCAAAGCATACTCTCAATCATCACCTCAACCAACTGCCAGTAATCCGTGTATATATGCAAGGAGTCATCTTTCTCCTTTCGCAAACTAAACAGAAACCTCTAGAGATACACTAGACCTGACAACCTCTTTCTCAAAAGATCTTGGAGCAGTTCCCTTAGCTCCCACATCTCTGCTGGCACCACTCGATAAGGTGGGTAAAGAATAGGCCGAGTGCCAAACTCAACCACGATGTCACAATCAAAACACAACTAGATTGGAAACTGAGGAAATATAGTGAAAACAACTGGGATACCTGCTAACCATCTAAGCTAATCAAGTAAAAAGGTTCAGCTCTAACTTCTCGAGTAACAAGCAAAACCATTTGATACCCACTTGCTTTCCCAACACCATGCTTCTTTAGACAAAATAACTTTTCCTGGCATATAGCTACCGGTACTATACCATGCTAACTGAAAGATTCCAGACATATGCTAGATAACAGCATTGGCAATAACCACTTGAGACCATTAGAAGCTGAGATACTTAAAGCAACTCTCAAATCACAGCAATGACCAGAAATTAAGCTAACAAGGCCTACCCATGAGTATTAGCCCAAGGTAGTCATCTCCCAAGGTTGAAACACCCAATCCACTACCAAAAGAATCTTTCTACATGGTAGTCACACGTATAAGCACTATAAACTCAAATAGCATATCCAAATGAGAAACATGCAGGCATATATATATAAACATGAAAAGGGTAGATCCCCAAGGCAAGAAATACTGAAACTAGCTGAAGATTACAAAGACCATTCCTGTAGCAATGATATCTTGAATCTCCACCTCTAGCCTACCAAGAGAGGCATAAAATGATCTGTGCCTATCTCTGGACTGAGAAGTCAATCCTAAAGGCTCGTTTATCATGCATCGGGGACACTCTCTACAAATATAGCCAATCAGTCTATAAACATAGCAACCTGAAAAAGTCCTTCTCTGATGTAAGGTGTCTGCCAACTCGATATAGCTACATGAGCTACCTATCTAAAAGTCACCTCTAACCATCTGGGGACCACCCCTACTACCCTACATATCAAT
The DNA here is from genome assembly GCA_003996215.1 of Jaltomata sinuosa. Lineage (NCBI taxonomy): Eukaryota > Viridiplantae > Streptophyta > Magnoliopsida > Solanales > Solanaceae > Jaltomata > Jaltomata sinuosa. The sequence continues at coordinate 101,878 of QJPP01000884.1, read as the reverse complement.
TATAACTGGTGGCACTGGAGCCCTGGAGCCCTGTAAGGTGAAGCCTACTAACTATGCTGACTGGAATGCATGATCATAAGCAATCCCTAGCAAAGTGCCTAAACTCAACATATTGGAAGCAACCTCTATCAGATGAAGTCAGACGGGAAGATCTCCATGAGCATTACTGGCCATCATGGCCTACATACCCAAAATGCAAACCTCAGAAAGCCCAGCCTGCACCAAATTTGCTCTGCCCAATATGCCTTGTATAACTTTTCTCTGAACCCCGTGGTGCCACTGGAACTAGCCTACTAGATGAAAAGCAATGAAAATGAACTCCACCAGAGAACCCCCTACAATGATACTAAGAACCATGAAAACTGCCCTAACAATAACGCCTCTTACCAATACCTCCATATGCCTCACGCCATAACCCCTCTATAGCCCAAGCATGATCAACCACCTGAAGGAAGGTAGTCCCAACTGTCAACAAGTGCTCTGTCGCCAAACAGAGCAGCAAAATCAACCCTTAAATAAGACCCTGTACTATCTCAAACTCGGTAGGCATAGCCCTAGTAGTGCGTCTAGTCACTTGTGAATACATGCCTCATACTCTAAAACTTACATAGAACCCTACTGGAGACCTGAAACCTCAAACCTATTCATAGCACCACTCAAACAATTGGGTACTGCCCCTACCTATGACACACCCCCGGGAAGACTCGATGTACGAGCCACAGTGTCCTGAAAAATTGGGGGTAGCCATAAATCTCATCAGAGGTTGGGATGGTCCCAAACCCCCTAACTAAGATGATATACTTTCAATCTAAAACCCTGGCGCTGGAGAAAGTAATGTAGCAATAGGGGCAGGAGTCTCATCGTCACCCACTGTGATACTCGTCCTAATCATCTAAAAAGGAATGGAACAATGAAGTTTAGAAGTTGATAGAGTCAAGAACACACAATAAGGAGCCAAGAATAGGGAACTTTTCCTAATAATTCCATGTAGCCTCCCTCAGATAGGATACATATGTCATCATACTGATATGCAAGACTGTACTAAACACTTGCTTTTGTACCAATGACACCGGTGAGCCTAAAGATTTAATTCCAAGCTACCACAACCCAATTTCTTATGTCATAATGGCACCTACAATCCCCTCCCCCCCATAGTCAAACCAATCCTTGTAGCCCAGAATGGTTAGTAATGGGCTACTACCTAATAAGCACGCAAGGAAGCATATTAAGTGGATAGAGATAAGGAAATCAAAGCAAAAAGAAAGCAATCGGAATATACACATATAGAAACTACACTATTCCATGACCTGGTATCAAAGGTACATGAGCCACTACTAAATATACAGAGTAGAAAACAAAGGAGTACAAAATAAAATATATAAGTATCTCCGAATAAGTAGAAAAGTCAACTGTCAAAAGAAGAGATATAGCCAAGCCCCGATTGCTAGGAGCTCACCCTATGACTCTGATATCCTGAATGTGCACGAGGTCCCCACATCAACAATGATAGCTCACAGTAGGATCTACACTAGGAAGATACAGAAGTATAGTATGAGCCCCAACTGTATAAGCAACGGGTACCCAGTAGGCTTCATAGGCCGACTGAGCATATATAAAATATAAAAGTAGTATATAGCAGGTAAGAAGGAAGTAGTCACAGAAACAAATAGGGGAAAACACCTGAAAGCTATCAACAAATAGAAGACAAGGAGAATACATGTACACTATACTAGCCACAGAAGATATATCACAGAAAACAGGTGAAAGAGTAGAGAACGCACCTGGATCCTTGCAACAACAATATATACAAAGTATTTAATGAACATGGAGGTATACCGGTAACTTTAATAAAGGCGGAAGAAGGAAAATCAACTAAATATAATCATGCTAACAATACAACTCACAAGGTAAGGATGATCAAAAAGTTAAACTAACCAGTACTATAATAAGAGTGAGTAAGCTAATCTACCTACAGTCCCAATGGGTGCCCATACACCCGAGGAATACATATAAGTGAAAACAAACCCTCTAGCATCCCATACTACCAGAGCGTACACTTAATAAATAGTAAATAAGGGTTGAATCATACACACAATGAATGATATGATATGATATGATTAGGTGTGCTAGTGATACCATATGTACCTCCTCTGGTGTCTATTAGCCCCACATGTAGGACCCATAGAAGGCTTCCCCTGTTTAGAATATTGTCATCACTGGTGATGATGTTGATGAGTCTATCTGGGTCTAAAATCAGTAAGTCTCAAGATCTTAGTGCTCGTGCCTAGATTCTATCTGGGTCTAAAATCAGTAACAAAAACATGTCTAGTACTTGGCTCGATCGAGTCTAGTATCATCTCAAAATCAGTGTGAAAACCATGATATAATTTCTTTTATCTCAAGAAAATTCATAAAACCAATTTAAATCTATTTATAGCCTTTTATAATAGAAAACAGGCCCTCGTTGCCATGGAAGGTTTTGAAAATTAGTGATAGTTAGGCTTGCATTCATAGTAGTAATAAATCAATAGCTCACAATCAACCTACCAGCCTTGCATAGGCTCAATCTGCTCTACAACATAGATAACCAGCTCATAATCGTGAACCAATGCCCAGGACTCATGGTTGTTTCCCAAACATCTCTACATCTATAGTCCAAAGGTATATACAAAGGCCACATGAGGCTGCAAGGGGTAATGCTATCGACTAGCTTGGATACTAAAGCAAAGTGTAGGAAATAAGAACGGACATGAAGAAAGCAGATAAGGTCTGGGATGAAAACCTAGTAAACCCAACCCAAAGATGCTAAATACTAAAATTGTATTCTATATAAGCAAAGTCAAAGGTAGGTAAGCCATAACCTACCTGGCATCTGATGAATAGCTGCTTGAAAGTCATCGCCCAAGCCTAAACTACTCTGAGAAGCCCTGAATAGAAATTAAGCTATAAAATTCACAATCTACTTATCAAAATGAAGCTAATGGTACCCATAAAGCTAATAATCTAGCCGGATTGAAATCCAGGTCAAAAGCTGGCTCATGATGGGCACTACAACCTAAAACCAAAAATAAAAATTGCCACGAGGTGCCCAACCTCACCAAGAACACATGCTCAGAAAATAAGCATAAATTGATCAACGGAAGGGTAAAAAATAGCCCTTAGCCTCAAGAAAAAATTAAGGATTCAATTGAAGGAAATTCACAAAATTAAAGGCGAGAAACCACAGTTTATGACGGGAAATTGATCATAGGCATGGAATATGTCACGCCTGTACTAAATGATAAACCCACACTGAATTTGGAGTTTGGAGCTCTTCAACCATGGAGGAAAATCATTTGATGTGAGAAGAAAATGTTTGAGAACAAATATATACTGCCAGGGGTCCTTCATCGCAATCGTAAAAGACCCCCATGCAGTCGCAATGACCATGCTAGCTACACCATCACGATTGCAAAGGCTAGCCATGCGGTCATAAAGAATAAAGGGGCAGGGCCTTCATCGTAGTCGTGAGAAGAAACCTCATGATCGCGAAGAGCTAAAGGGGTACCGGGTCCACATGCCCTTCATCACGATTGCGTGATGGGCACCTCATAAATATGATGCCCAAGGAGGAAGACTATCACAATTGTGTGTCCTCCCTCACGGTCGCTATTAAGGCCTGAGGCCTCTATATGCAATAGCAACCAGTAGAAAGCTTAAGGTAAAATATCACCGGATGGGCCTACGAGACTCATCTAGGACCCAATACGCACCAACAAAATATGGTACCACACTAGAAATGACATTCCAAACTTAACAAAATCAACAAAACTCCTAACAGAGATTGTTTTGAAGGAAGGTGGGCCCACACCAAAAACCAACCTTTAACCAAAATGGAAACCAATGGCAAAAAATGAGTCTGGAAGCCTCGAGACTCAAACCAAAGGTCCCAATAGCCCAAAGTCGACATTCCAAAGCTAAAAGTGCTGATGCAATTCCCATCCGAGGTCGTCTTCTCTGAATGTTGACCAAGTCAACCAACCAACTCTAATTGGCCTAAAATCTGATAAAGTGAGATAAAACCAAACCAAAAGCTCCCAGACCCCGACTAAAGGTCCAACTAGACCAAAGTTCATGCTCTAGATCTAACCGAACTATCAGAATTTAATTCTAAGCATGCTTAGTAAGAATGTTGATTGAAGTCAATAATTTCCTAAGTTAAAGCTCTAAAATAGAGAAATGGTCATAACGACCTAACGAATAGCCCAAACATCGAACCACTAGTCCCAATAAGTCATAAATGATTTGGAGCCGCTACAGGCAAGCTGTAATAGTACAAAGAAGATTAAAATGTGAACATGACTAGCTTATTTTGACCAGCTTAGAGGGCCAAGTACACCCATTACCCACTTGAATAAATTCTGGCCCAAAGAAGTGAAAGAAAGGGGAAGAATTGGCAGCCAAGGCCCAATAAGTTTAAATCCAACAAAGCCCGTGTTAAATGGCCAAGAAAGTGTATCACCTACTTGAAATTTTATGGTTCAAAATAAACAAGGAAAGTTGGCCAAAGAAGTCCCCTTTAAAGGGCTTAAGACCAGCTTATTTCACTCATTTTAACTTGGGAAAACAATCAAATTTTTGAAGTTCTTTCTTTCTCTCTCTCTTAGCTTCAGTTAGCAGCCATAAAATACCATTAGGGTTCTTAAATATTCTCCCTATTTTCAAGCTAAGTTGAAAGAGAGTTCAAGCTCTTGAAGAAGTACAAGTTAGGAGAACAAATTTTTCAAACTTTGAGGTAAAGTTACTGCCCATTTCCCCCCCTTTATATACAAGTTTGATGGAAAATACTGTATATGTTTGTGTCAAGAACTATGGGATAGAGATTGGAATCCTTGAATTAAAATACTTTCTTATTATGTTAAAGGATGTTTGGGACTGTTTAAGGGGCTGTTTCATATGTCTATGTTGGGGACAACTTGGTTAATCTTGGAAAGGGATGTATGTAGTTGTCTTGAAGCATGGAATGAGGGTGTGGTGATACACTACTTAATTGGGTGTTATGTTAACTTGCTGCCTGCACAGTTTTGTGTACTATTTGGTATATGTTGTGAAGTTCGAGAACTTTCAAGGGACCTTCTGAGAAGGTCATATAGTATATAGATGTGATTAAAAGAGAAGGTGTGAAATGCCTCTTCATTTTACCGGTTACGAGCTTACTTCCCGATTATTGATTTAGTGAGATTAAGTAGCCTAAATTGGTTAATAAACTACTAATACTAGTGTTGCCACTTATTTCATTGTAGATAAATAATTTGAGCATAAGAAGATTAAGTCATAATATCAAAATTGTACAGCAAGGTATGTAAAGGCTATTTGATTTCAGATTCTTTGGCATGAAATCTTATCCTTGTGTTTACATCAACAAAGTGAGCTTTCTAGGTGCTCTTCCTAGTTACAGACATATTGTGGCAGCGTATAATCTCAATGTATATAGCGAACGATCTTTTCCTCACTCCTTAGTGTATCAAAGTACTTCAATATATGTTTACTATTAGATCTTCATGTTTATTCCTCCAAGTACTAGTATCACAAAGGAATTCTATACAACAAGCTTCATGAGTTATTCTCTAAACAAAATCAGGTTCATTGTGTCATATAATCCCCTAAACGTTACATTGATGTTACAGTTACTTCTTATGTCATTATTACTGCCTTAAGTGCATATTCACGTGTCTTGTACTACTGGTCTACAATTCCAAGCTCAATAATGATTATGACCACCAAGATAACGATCTCAAAGAATAAAGAAACTATATGAAGTAATCTGTATATGTATGGGTGGTAGCCCAGGGGTGAAAACCTAGCATGGGTCAATCCCTATTTATGTACTTATGGGTGGCAGCCTAGGGGCAAAAGCCTAGCATGAGTCGATACCAATTTGTACACTTATGAGGGAAGCATCTCAAGGGATAAATTGCCTAGCATGGGACTCCTCTTCTACCACTGATCAGTTGGTCACTTGTATCACATGCCTTACAAAGATTATAAAGCAAAGAAGAGTAAAGAAGAGAATGTAATATACATGATTTCACAAGTGTAAGCAAAGGTGGTCTTCTGTTCTTATTTACACATTTATGGATTGATACATGATTCTACTTGAGCTCTTATTTAACATATGGTTTACCTTATGCCTTACATATTTAGTACATTCTCTCGTACTGCATCCCTCATGGGGATGCTGCATTTCATGCTGCAGGCACAGGTACTCCGGCTAGTAGACCTCCCCAGTGGAGCACAGGATACTCGACTGCTGTTGGTGAGCTCCAGGTTGATTTGGGGCTTTACCGAGTCTTTGGTATATATTTTTGGTATTGTGTAGTTAAGGGTAATTTGGGGGCCTTGTACCAACCTAAACTAAGTTTATCTATCTTGTAGAAGCTTTGCATACTAATGTTAAAGTAAAGCTTAGTTATGTCTTTTCTCATAACAGTTGTGGCCTCAACGACCAGATCATGTACATAAGTTTTTAACCTATCTACGTTGATCTCGCTATTAAGACATATTATCTATAGTCAAAGCTTAATAATGGTCATAGTTATATGCATGATAACCACAAGCTATAAGTTGGTTCTCTCGAGACTTTAGGGCATCGGGTGCCTGTCCGTCTTGATGAGATCTGAGGCATGACAAAAGTTGTATCAGAGCAGGTCATTCTAGGGAGTCTACAGAGCTATGTCTATGTAGAGTCTTGATTATGGGTGTGTTGTGCACCAAATCTATAAATAGGAGGCTATGAGACATTTAGGAGTTGTCTCTTTTCTTTCATCTATTAGATCGTGCGATAGAGCTAATGTTGTAGGTTTATCATATCTAACCTTTAAATTATTTCATTAAAGCAAAAATGCCGGTTACAAGGAGAAGTAAGAGTACAGGTAAGCAAGTAGATGTGTCTACTGGAGAAGGGACCAATAAATCACCACCTAGACGAGCAAATCAAAGTGAGGCTCAACTTGTGTCTCTATCACGGATATCCTCCACTCCTCCATCTCCAAAAGAGCTAAGGAGGGAAACAGCTCCCCAATAACTACCTGTTAATACTACTGACCAAGATTTAAAGAATGTGGTCCAATTGTTGACTTGTATACTTACTGGTCAAAGACAAGGGCAAACAGGTCCAATTGCAGGTGCTAGTAGTGCAAATAGGGTAGCTAGTGTGCGTATACGTGATTTTCTTAATTTGGACCCTCCATCATTCACCGGGTAAGATCCTAATGAAGATCCGCAACACTTTATTGATCAAATCCAAAGGACCTTAGATATTATGCATGTATCTGGTAAAGAAGAAGTTGAGCTAGCAACATAAAGATTAAACGGTGTGGCTATATTGTGGTATGAAGCTTGGAAACAATTTAGGGGTACAAATGCACCTTCAACTAAATGGAAATAGTTTAAAAAGGCATTCCTTGACCATTATCTGCCATTGGAGATTCGGGAGGCCCGTGCAACTCAGTTCTTAAATATTCACCAAGGGAATATGAGCGTGAGAGAGCATAGTCTCAAGTTTAATTCTTTGGCTAAGTACACTCCTAATGTAGTAGCTTCTATGGAGGATAGAGTTCATCGTTACGTGGATAGATTTGATTCATATCTGGTTAGGGATTGTACTATTGCTACTTTGAACAAAGACATAGATATAGCAAGGATACAAGCTATTGCACAAAAGATGGAGGATCAGAGGCAAAGGAGAAGGACACAAGAGTCAGAAGGAGGGCATTCCAAGAGGGCCAAATCTACGGGGCAGTATACGCCATCCCAAGGTGAGTTTAGGCCTCAGTTTCATAATAGACCGCCTAGGCCATTATCTTCCTACTCTACAGCTAGCGCTCCATGTCAGTTTCAAGCGTATAGGGGTAATTAGTTTGGGCAAAGAAGTGAGAGTCAAGGCTCACAAGTAGCAGGGTACCAAGAGCAGGGAAATACGAGCCAATCAACACCTCCTAGACAGTCTTGTAGACAATATGGAAGAAATCATTCAAGTATATGTAGGCTTGGAATAGATGCTTGCTTTTGGTATGGTAAACCGGGACACATGATGAGAAATTTCCCTCAAAGGGCATGGGTGGCATGACACAACCTACTGGATTGATTGCTGCATCATCATCATCGGTTACTTCTTTAGGTAACTGGCCATAGGTTCCCACAGGTCATGGTAGAGGTTGTAAAGCAGTAGCTACTTCCAACAGAGTTCAGAATCATACATATGCTCTAGCGAATCGACAGAATTTGGATCACCTGATGTAGTTATAGGTACAATGTCCATCTTTTCACATAATGTGTATGCTTTAATTGATCTGGGCTCTACACTATCATATGTCACTCCATTGATTGCTGGAATGTTCAAAAGAACACCGGAATTTTTGGTTAAACCATTTGAAGTGTCTACGCCAGTTGGCGAGTCTATTATAGCTAGAAAAGTCTATCATAATTGCATAGTAACTATTTGCAATCGTAATACATTGGCTGACCTTGTTGAGCTAGAAATGGTATATTTTGATGTTATAATGGGTATGGATTGGTTGGCTTCTTGTTATGTCACGGTAGATTGCCGAGCTAAGAGGGTGTATTTCCATTTTTCAAAAGAGACAGTCCTTGAATAGAGAGGTAATATTGGGGCGCCAAGAGGTAAGTTTATTTCTTATAATATGATGTCCAAAGGGTACATATGTCATCTAATAAGAGTGAGAGATATAGATGCGGAGCCACTAGATCTTTAATCTATTCCAGTGGTAAATGAATTTTTTGATTTATTTCCCGAAGAGCTTTATAGGTTTGCCTCCAGAATGAGAAGTAGAGTTTGGTATTGATGTGATCCCAGGTATTTAACCAATCTCCATCCCCCCGTATAGAATGGCCCCGGCAGAATTACGAGAATTGAAGGATCAATTGAAAGACTTGTTAGATAAGGGATTCATAAGACCTAGTATGTCCCCTTGGGGAACACCAGTTTTATTTGTACGTAAGAAAAATGGCTAATTGAGAATGTCTATTGACTACAGGTAGTTGAATAAGGTGATGATTAAGAACAAATATCCCCTCCCTAGGATTGATGATTTGTTTGATCAGTTACAGGGTGCGAAGTGTTTCTCAATGATTGACTTGAGGTGTTATCACCAAGTGAGGGTCAAAGAGAAAGATATACCCAAGACAACATTTCAAATGCGGTATGTTCATTTTGAATTTTTAGTTATGTCATTTGGGCTAACAAATGCACCATCAGCTTTTATGGATTTGATGAATAGGGTGTTCAAGCCATTCTTGGATGTGTTTGTGATTGTATTCATAAATGATATCTTGGTCTATTCAAGATCAAAAGAGGACCATGCTAATCACATAAGGGTTATAGATTCTTCGTGATCGTAAGCTATATGCAAAGTTTTCTAAATGTGAGTTTTGGTTAAAATTTGTGGCATTCTTGGGTCATATTGTCTCCGATGAAGGAATAAGGGTTGATACTCAAAATATAGAAACCGTGAAAAATTGGCCAAGACGTACAACATGTACGGAGGTTCATAGTTTCCTTGGGTTGACAGGTTATTATAGAAGGTTCGTTGAGGGATTTTCTTCTATTCGGCACCCTTAACAAAGCTAACACACAAGGCAGCCAAGTTCTAATAGAGCAATGCATGCGAAAGAAGCTTCCAAGAGCTGAAGAATAAGTTTACTTCTACACCTATATTGGTACTTCTAGAAGGCATAGAAGGGTATGCAGTTTATTGTGATGCTTCGAGAGTGGGATTAGGATGCGTATTAATGCAGCATGGTAAAGTAATAGCTTATGCCTCAAGACAGTTGCGGCCACATGAGAAACATTATCCAACCAATGATCTAGAGCTAGCAGCGATTGTATTTTCTTTGAAGATATGGCGCCACTACTTGTATGGGGTTCATCTTGACATATATACTGACCATAAGAGTTTGCAATATATCTTTAAGTAGAAGGATCTGAATCTCAGGCAGCTAAGATGTCTTGAGTTATTAAAAGATTATGATGTTGATATATTGTATCATCCGGGGAAAGCAAACGTGGTAGATGATGCTTTAAGTCATAAGACACTGGTAAACACCTATGGGCAGTCCATAAAAAGTAAAATAATAGATAAGTATCTATACCAACTTTCTAGCTTGGTGGTTCGCCTTCTTGAATATCCAGATGAAGGGATTATTGTTCAAAATGTGGCAGAATCTTCATTAGTAGCTGAAGTAAAAGAGAAGCAATATAAAGAGCCTATTATATTACAGCTTAAGGAGAATGTACGATAGGGTGTGACAAAGGCATTTGAGCTCACACAAGAAGAAGTACTCCGGTGCCAAAATAGGTTGTGTGTACCTAATGTAGATGGACTAAGGAAGAGAATTATGACAGAAGCATATCATTCAAGATATTCTACCCATCTGTCTCAACTAAAATGTATCATGACTTGAAAGGACTGTATTGGTGGAGTGATATGAAGAAGAACATTGCAGAATTTGTTGCTCAATGTCCAAATTGTCAACAAGTTAAAGTGGAGCACCAAAAGTACGGAGGTTATATGCAACGTATAGATCTTCCAATTTGGAAGTGGGACATGATCAACATGGATTTTATCACTTGTTTGCTGCGCTCATTTTGGAAATTTTATTCTATATGGGTAATAGTTGATAGACTCACCAAATCAGCACACTTCTTACCGGTCAAGACTACTTATACAGTTGAAGAGTATGGAAGGTTTTACATTAGAGAGATAGTTCGGCTACATGGAATGCTTATCCCTATTATATCTGATAGGGGAGCTCAATTCACCGTGAATTTTTGGAAGTCATTTCAGAAGAGTTTGGGGACACAAGTGAATTTAAGTACAACCTTTCACCCTCAAATGGATGGTCAGGCATAACGTATAATCTAAACACTTGAGGATATGTTATGAGCTTGTTTATTAGACTTCAAAGGTAGCTGGGATGACCATTTGCTACTTATTGAGTTTGCTTCCAATAATAGCTACCATTCAAGTATCAAAATGACACCTTATGAAGCTTTATATGGGAGGAAGTGTAGATCACCAAACGGATGGTTTGTAGTGGGTGAAACTGTCTTATTTGGGCCAGATATTGTTCATCAAGCTATGGAAAAAAGTTAAAGTGATACAATAATGGCTAGCAATGGCTCAAAGTCGACACAATCATATGCATATATTAGAAGAAGAGGGCTGGAGTTTGCTAGATAGGAGATTGATTACTTTTGAAGGTGTCACCAATGAAAGGGGTAATGAGATTTTGTAAAAGAGGAAAGTAGAGTTCGTGCTAAATAGGGCAATATAAGATTATTCGATGTCACGACCCGATTTCTCGGTCATGATGGCACCTAAAACCCCCCAGTAGGCGAACCAATCCACGTAGCCTAGAATGATCAGTAATGGGCTACTATCTAACAATCTAAGTGGAAGAACAATTTAATAAGCAGAAGCAAGGGAACCAGGCGTATAAAATAGATAATAGGAATAATATGTGCAATGCGGAAGCTAAACCAAACCCAAAACCTGGTATCATAGTATAGAGCCGAAACTACACATAAGGAGTACGAAGAATCCAAAATAATATATACACAAATGTCTCCGAGTAGTAATAGAGTACATAAAGCAAAAGATAAACTAAAAGGTAAGATCCAGTTGCTAAGAGCTCACCCTCAGTCTAGATAGTCCAAAATCCTCAAGCACGACTCACAGCGATCTAGCCGCGATGTCCCACACTAGGATATACACCAGAAGATGTAGAGTGTAGTATGAGCACCAAATGTGAAGCATAAGGTACCAGTAGGTATCATAGGCTGACTAGGCACATATAAGATAAAAGCGTAGTAACAGACGGAATAGAAAGACAAGTAGTCATAGAATTTTATGAAAAATCCACACAAGAACTAGCCCAGAGGGAAGACAACAGAAACAATATACAAGGCTAGCAAGTAGAAAATATACACAATAGGCACATGTGAAAGTAAAAAATGGCGCACCTGGGATCCTTGCAATAACACTATAAACATAATAAGTTTTAGAAGTGGACGGTATACCAGTAACCTTAAGTACAAGGGAAGGAAGAGGAGAGTAAATATAGATATGCTCGAAAATAGGAATCAGTAACCCAACTAATCATACCAATCTCAAATCCAACAAGTAATAACTTAGCCGTATATAATCTTATAATTATAACTGTAACAAGGGATAACACCACGATAAAGTAACAAGAGTCTACCTACAGTCCCCTGACCGCCCATACAATCGAGGAATGCAAACAAGTGAAAACAAACCCTCCGACCTCCCATACAATCGAAGCGTACACTCAACAAATAGCAAACAAGGGTGAAACCTCAAACAATGAATGATATAATGCATGAGGATCTCAGGGTGAAATGGTAAATCTGTATGTACCCCTTCCGGTGCTGATCGGCCCAGCAGGTAGGTTCCATGGAAGGACACTGCATATATACCTCTACTCTGCCGTATACCCTCCCTTCAACATACACAACTCTAGGCGCCAGGTCCAGAACGACAAGCTCCATGGAGGTTCCGAACCCCATACTAAAACTCAGTATCAAAACATGTCATTTGGAAGCAAGTCTGGGTTTAAGATAGAGACCCAATCTTGAATATGCATGACCAGACCCTGTCCAAGACTAAAGTACTGGAAAAATGTCTCAAAAACCCCTCCAAGGGTGCTTGGGTGTAACCGGGTCTAAACAATAGAAAGTCATCTCAGGTGCTCGGTCCGATAGAGGCTAAAATCATCTGAAATCAGTAAGAAAACCCAACTAGCACCCTGGCCCTGCCGAGTCTAGCATTAATAGTAAAATTGGTGATAGAAATCATAATTTAACTTTCTTTTACCGCAAGAAGATCCACAAGTTAAGTCAAATCATTTCCAATTCATTTTCGTCGAAAACGCGCCCCCGGGGCCATGCAAAGTTTAGAAAAATAACTCCAGTAGGCCCGAAATCAAAACCATAGTAAAACATGGATAATTCATCCTTATATGCATGTAAATGATATGATCAAACACAAATAGCCGCCCAGCAGCTCACAATCGACCTATCAGCCCTGCATAAGCCCACAACTACTCAGCAAGCATAACCAGTTTAGAAGGATATTTCAATGTCCGGGACTCGCGTACTTTCCCAATAACCCACCTTCTATGTTCTATAGTCAACAAGGCCTCACCGGACCAGAAGGGTGAATAAAACGTATCAAGAAAGTACTACAAACATCAAAGAAAAGAAAGTAGGTGGACATAAATAAAGTGGTCAAGGTCTGTGGTACCAACCTAATAAGCCAACCCAAGGATGCCAGCTAGTACAATTTTATCCGATATATGCTAAGTCTAGGGAGTTTAGACCATAACCTACCTGTCGTCCGATGACAAGCTGCCCAAATAAAAACGTCCAAGCCTAAATCACTCTGAGAGACCCCGAATGATAATCAAACTATCACAAACATAAATAATGCGTTAAAATGAGTCTAATGATACCTATATTGCTATAATTGTAGCCGGGTCAAAATCCGGGTCAAAAGTGGGCTCGCGGGGCCCACAACTCAAAACCAAAAATTGAAAGAAGAACAATGACCACAACGGTGCCAAGAAGACATGCTCCAAAAATGACCAATTTTTGCCAAGGGAAAAGGCCCCAAACAGCCCGCTCAATAGAGGTCTTAAAAGCTAGAATTTAAGAATGAGAATTGTGAATTAGGCAAGAATTACTTACCAAAATGATGGAATTTAAGCCAAGACAGAAAATCCTTCACACCCACGATCATCCAATAGTAGGAGGCAGCCACTACAATAATTTTCCAAGCTTTTGGAATGAGAAAAAATGGTGGATTTTAGAGGAAGACAAAAGAAAGCAAGTTGGGGAAGAAGCTTACTAAGAATCGAAGAACCACGGATAATGGAAGAGCAAAAAGAATTCCCCAAGTCTAGGATTGATATAGGAGCAATTTGGGAGAGTGTTTAAGAGTTTAGAGTTTGGAAAGATTGAGCTAAAATGCTGAAAAAACAAAAACAAGGAAATAAATAGCAGCTGGAAAATGGCTAGCACTATCGATGCTAGGCCAGCGCGATTGTGCTGCCTGGGCGCCGTTGGCTCTGACGGCCTGCAGCTGCAGAAAACTAGCTGCACTAAAATTCTCTACAGGGTATTTCGGGCACAATCAAAAACCGATATTCAAGAACCAATAATGCTAATAGAGTGGAAACGATGCTCCGGACTCAACGAAATAGACAAAACTTCCATATGAGGTCGTTTTGGATAAATGTTGACTCAAGTCAACACTAAAGAATAAGAACCCAAAGGCTCGAAATGAGCCCGGCTCACCCGGACCCCGAACCAACCACCTTCCCAACCTAAACTCATCATTCCAGAGCTGATGGAATCATCAGATTTCGAATTTGACACTTCGATCATCGAAAGCCACCCAAAGTTACACTTTCAACTCCAAATGGTTTAAAAACAGAGAAAACAACACAAAAGACACAAAGGAAGTTCTCAAGCCTTAACTAAAGGTGTAACTAGACCAAACTCAATGCTCCGGATCTAACAGAACTATCAAAATTCAATTCCGAGCATATTAGCTAAGAATGTTGACTAAAGTCAATGATATTCTAAGTTAAAGCTCTAAAATGGGCAAATGGCAAAAACGACCAAATGAATGACCAGGGCACCGAACTACCAGTTACAGCAAGCCGTAAATGACTTGGGGGCCGCTACAGGCAAGCTGTAACAGTACAATAAATGCATAAATGTGAAGATGAACGGAAGGGTCATCACAATATCTACTACTAAAAAGACTTTCGTCCTCAAAAGTCAAGAATGAAGGAGTACATGAAGGTTCAAACAGCTGCAGATACTAATCGCGCAACTCACTCTCAGTCTCCCAAGTAGCCTCCTCGACCAGATGATTTCTCCAATGAACTTTTACAACTGGAATCTCCCTAGATCTCAATCTCCTGATATCTTTGGCTAGAATAGCTATCAGCTCCTCAACAATTGACAAACTCTCATTTAACTAAATTGAATCCCAATGCAATATATGAGACTCATCTGGCACATACCGGCGTAACATCGAGACATGGAAAACTGGATAAACATCTGTAAACATTAGAGGCAAATCTAATATGTAGGTAACACTACCAACCCTTTGTAGAATCTCAAATGGCCCAATAAACCTGGGGCTAATTTTTCCCTGCCAAGCAAATCTCATCACGCCCTTCACGGGCGATACTCGAAGGAAAACCAAGTCACCAACACTGAACTCCAAGGTACGAAGTCTACGATTAGCGTAGCTCTTTTGCCTACTCTGGGATGCTCTAAGTCTATTCTGAATCAAATAGACTCGATCGAAGGAATCTCTAAGAAATTTCTTACTCTGCGGTCTGAACTCCAAACCATCAAACTATCCAATTGGTGATATGCAATGCGTACCATATAAGGCCTCGAAAGGTGCCGTGGCGATTCTCAAAAGGAAGCAATTATTATGAGCAAACTCAGCCAAAGGCACAAACAGATCCCATGAACCTCCAAAGTCAAGAACACAAGCCCGAAGCACGTCCTCTTGGTCCTAGATAGTCCTCTCGGACTGGCCATCTATCTGAGGGTGGAAAGCAGTACTAAGCTGAACCTCTGTAACCAAATCTCTTTGTATAGCCCTCTAGAACTGAGATGTGAACTGAGTGCCGCGGTCTGAAATAATAGAAGCTGGGACCTCGTGCAACCGAACAACCTCATGAATGTAGATCTGGGCTAACCTCACTGCACCATAAGAAGTCAAAACCGGAAAAAAAATGTGCTGACTTAGTCAGCCTATCAACGATCACCCAAATGGAATCAAACCCCCGAGAAGTACGAGGCAAACCAACAACAAAGTCCATGGTAATACCTTCCCACTTCCACTCAGGAATGGGAAGTCACTACATCAAGCCACCAGGTCTCATGTGCTCAAACTTTACCTATTGACAGTTCAAGCACCAAGATACAAACTCTACTACATCCCGCTTCATACCATACTACCAGTAAAGCTGTCTCAAATCTCTATACATCTTCGCCATGCCAGAGTAAATAGAATATCTAGAATAATGTGCCTTACAGAGTATCAACTGAATCAAACCTCAAACCCTCAGAACATAAACGCAACTATCAAACCTCAGAATACCATCAGAACCAAAGTAGCCCAGCTGGCCTCACCCCGAACTACCTGATCATGAAGGTTACACAAACTCTGATCCTCAGACTGTCGGCTCTGAATCTGATCAACTAGAGTAGAACGGACCTCAACACTAGCAAGAACTCTATTAGGATCCGACAAGTCAAGACTAACCAATCAATTAGCCAAGGACTGGATGTTCAAGGCCAACGGTCGCTCAGAAACTGAAAGTGAATCTAGGATGCCCATACTCACCGCCTTCCGACTCAAGGCATCCACTACCACATTTGCCTTGCCCGGATGGTATAGAATAGTGAAATTGTAGTCCTTCAGTAGCTCAATTCATCTCCTCTACCTAGAGTTCATCTCCCGTTGACTCATAATGTAATGAAGACTATGGTGATTGGTGAATATCTCATAATGGACTTCATATAAGTGGTGCCTCTAGATCTTGAGCGAAGACTATTGTCACTAGATCTAAGTCATGAGGGGGTAGTTGAGCTCGTGAACCTTCAACTATCTCAATGCATATGCTATCACTCGACCCTGCTGCATCAATATACAATCAAGACGGACCCCTGAAGCATCACAATACATGGAGAAACTTTGAGCCTCAACCGACAAAGTCAAAACTGGCGCTGAAGTCAATAAGGCCTTAAGCCTCTTGAAGCTATTCTCGCACTGATCCGACCACTGAAATGGGACATCCTTCCTAGTCAGCATTGTCAAGGGTGCTGCTATAGAAGAATATCCCTAAACAAACCGTCTTTAGTACCCAGCTAAACAAATAAAGCTATAAATCTCGGTAGGAGTAGTAGGTTTAGGCCAATCACGAACCGTAGAAATCTTACCCAGATCAACCCTAATCCCATCCTTAGAGCCCACGTGTCTTAGGAATGCAACTGACTCAAGCCAAAACTAACACTTTAAAAACTTGGAATAAAGTCGATAATCTCTCAAAGTCTGAAGTACAGTCCTCAAGTGTTGCTCATGCTTGTCCCTGCTCCTCCAGTATATCAGAAAGTCATCAATGAAGACTATTACGAACATATCCAAGTACAGGCTAAGCACCCTATGCATCAAATACATAAAGGCTGCGGGGGCATTAGTCAACCCAAAAGACATCACCAGGAACTCATAATGTCCATAACGTGTCCTAAATGCTGTCTTAGGGACGTCCTCCTCCCTAATCCTGAACTGATGGCAGTCGTACCTCAAATTGATCTTTGAAAACATGGCTAAACCCTGAAGCTAATCAAATAAGTCATCATTCCATGACATCAGATACCTATTCTTCACTGTCACCTTATTCAGCTGACATCCTTCTTCTTCACGAAAAGAACAGGAGCACCCTAAAAAGACACACTCGGTCTAATGAACCCCCTAGATAACAAGTCCTGGAGCTGCTCCTTAAGTTCCCTCAACTCAGAAGGATCCATACGGTAAGGAGGAATGGAAATGGTCCGGGTGCCCAGCTCTAACTCAATGGCAAGATCAACATCTCTCTTAGGTGGAAAGTCTGGCAGGTCGATAGGAAATACATCTAGGAAGTCTCCAACCACAGAAACTGACTCAGGATACGAAGGGTCAGCACTAGCATCTCGGACATATGCTAGATAAGCTAAACACCCATAGGAAATCAACTTCCTAGCTCGAAGATAAGAGATGATCCCAGATGGTGCATGGCTAATAGAACCCTGCCACACAACTGGGGATACACCGGGCACGACGATGCTAATGGTCTTGGCATAATAATCCAAAACCACACGGTGAGGGGATAACTAGTCCATGCCTAGTATTACATCAAAATCTAACATGTCAAGGAACATCAAATTACTCCAAGTCTCAAAATCACCAACAGATATCACACAAGATCTCACAATCTGATCCACTACTAAAGAATCTCCTACTAGCGTCGAAACAAAAATAGGAATAGATAATGGCTCACTAGCAAATCCCAAACAAGGCAGAAAGTAGACGAATACATATGAACAAGTGGATCCAGGATCAAATAAAGCTGACGCAGACTGATGGCACACAATCATAACATCTGAGGCCTCTGCCTACGATCTCCTAGGGACCACATAGAACTGACGACAACCTCCACATGCCCGACTTCCATCCCTACCACCTGCTCTACTATGTGGATCACCACCTCTACCCTGACCACCACCTCCTCGAGCCGGTAGCTAAACTGAGTGAATAAGCTGAGCTGGCGGAGCGACTGGCTAAACTACACCCTGCTAGAGGAAATCTCTAGAAAAATGACCAACCATACCACAGGTAAAACAAGCCCCTAATGACCTACTCGGTCGGGATAAACCAGAAGAACCCGTATGGTCACCATGGCCTGATACCCCAGAAGCTGTACCCCTCAAGGACTGACTGTTGTAGCCCTGATGGCTACTCTGACCTTACTCAAACTGGGTACTATCGGAAGTCTAAAGTGAAGACTGAACTAGTTGGCTGGACTAACCCTGATGCTACTGTGGCTGATAACCCCGGCCCTACTGGCCTGCAACTCTACCACCATGTCTGGAACCACTGTAGCCATCCTGATGCCGAGGCCTCTTATTTATGGCCCTGGGGTCATGGCGACGCTAATCCTCTACAGTGCGGGCATAGTCTGCAATAGCTTGGAATGACCGATCACTAGCAACCAATATCTCTGCAGGCTCTCTAAACTCTCTCTGTAGCCCCTAAACAAATCTACGAACCCTGTCAGCCTCAGTAGGCATAATCATGGCGCCAAATGGAGCAAGATGATGGAAATGGGTCTTGTACTCTGAGACAGTCATAAAATCCTGAGCAAGTCTAGTGAACTCCTCCCTCCGACGCTCCCTGTCACTCTGTGGCAATAACTTGGCCATAAAGTCCTCATAGAACTCGGACCAAGTAAAGGGAGGTGATGTAGAAGGTCTGCAAGCAACCAGAGCCCTCCACCATAACTTAGCTAGACCCTCTAGCTGATATGTAGTATATCTAACTTTGTGAGTCTCTAGCAATCCCAAATGGTGCAACATCTCCTCACAAGTAGTAATGAAGTCATGTGGGTCCTGACCCGGTGTACCAGCAAATCTCAGTAGTGCCAATCTCAAAAACCTACCGAATGCCTTCTGCTTGCCATCTGTTATAGCTGGGCTAGGAGCAAGAGGCTGTGCAGCTGATGGAATCAGAATAACCTAGGCTCGGGGAGCCACAATCGCAAGCTGCACTCCTGAACTCTGAACACCCAAGGCTGCCCCCTGAGCGGATGTTTGTGCTACCTCAAAAGGTCTCTTCCCAATCATACCCAAAAGCTGTAATAGTAAACCCTGAACATTTGAGGACTGAGTTGGGGCTAAAGCTAGCACAAACACTGGTGCTGGAACTGGTACTAGAGATGGTGGTAACTGGGTGTCCCCAGGACCACATGTTGCTACTCTAGAGCGAACTGTGGCTTGTAGTCAAATTCGAGCTCTATCTTCACTCTAGAAGCTCTAGTTGGTGCTGCTGCTCTGGGACAACCTCTACCTCTACCCTTGCGACCACCCTGACCCACAACTTAAGTCGGAGGTACAGGGATAAGAGGCTTTCCTACGCAAGAAGCTGAAGATCTCGTATGAACTATCTACCGAAGAGTGAACTAGAATAAGTGAGATTTCTAGAAGCTTTCAAGAATACTACGCACGAGAGAGAACAAGAAATGTCCATTTTCCTAAGATGTCACTATAGCCTTCCGAAGATTGAGTACGGACGTCTCTTCCCCGATCTGCATGACTCTTGGCTCCTATACCAATGACACCAGTGATCCAATGAACCTAGAGCTCTAATACCAAGCTGTCATGACCCGATTTCTCGATCATGATTGCACCTACAACCCCCTAGTAGGCGAACCAATCCCCGTAGCCTAGAATGATCAGTAATAGGCTACTATCTAACAATCAAAGCAGAAGAAAAGTTTAATAAGCGGAAGCAAGGGAACAAGGCAAAGAAAATAGATAACAGGAATAATATGTGCAATACGGAAGCTAAACCAAACCCAAAATCTGGTATCATAGTATAGAGCCAGAACTACATATAAGGAGTATGAAGCATCCAAAATAATATATACACAAATGTCTCCGAGTAGTATTAGAGTACATAAGGCAAAAGATAAACTAAAAGCTAAGATCTAGTCACCAAGAGCTAACCCTCAGTCTGGATAGTCCAAAATCCTCAAGCACGACTCACATCGATCTAGCGGCGATGTCCCACACTAGGATCTACACCAGAAGATGAAAAGTGTAGTATGAGCACCAAAGGTGAAGCATAAGGTACCCAGTAGGTATCATAGGCTGACTGGGCACATATAAGATAAAAGCATAGTAATAGACAGAATAGAAAGACAAGTAGTCATAGAATTCTAAAAAAAATCCACACAAGGACTAGCCCAAAGGGAAGACAAGAGAAACAACATACAAGGCTAGCAAGTAGAAAATATACACAATAGGCACAGGTGAAAGTAAGAAATGGCGCACCTGGGATCCTTGCAATAACAATATAAACATAAAAAATTTTAGAAGTGGATGGTATACCGGTAACCTCAAGTAAAAGGGAAGGAAGAGGAGAGTAAAGATAGATATGCTCAAAAACAGGAATCAATAACCCAACTAATTATACCAATCTCAAATCCAACAAGTAATAACTTAGTTGTATATAATCTTATAAGTATAACTGTAACAGGGGATAACACTATGATAAAGTAACAAGAGTCTACCTACAGTCCCCTGGCCGCCCATACAATCAAGGAACGCAAACAAGTGAAAACAAACCCTCCGGCTGCCCATATAACCGGAGCGTACACTCAACAAATAGCAAACAAGGGTGAAGCCTCAAACAATGAATTATATAATGCATGAGGATCTCAGGGTGAAATGGTAAATCTGTATGTACCCCCTTTGGTGATGATCGGCCCAGCAGGTAGGTTCCATGGAAGGATACTGCCTATATACCTCTACTCTGCTATATACCTTCCCTCCAACATACGTAGCCTTAGGCCCCAGGTCTGGAACGACAAGCTCCATGGAGGTCCCGGACCCCATACTAAAACTCAGTATCGAAACATGTCATTTCAAAGCAAATTTAGGTTCAAGATAGAGACCCAATCTCGAATATACATGCCAAGACCCTATCAAGGACTAAAGTAGTGGGAAAATGTCTCAAAAACCCCTCCAAGGGTTCCTGGGCATAACCGGGTCTAAACAGTAGAAAGTCATCTCAGGTGCTCAGTCCGACTGAGGTTAAAATCATCTCAAATCAGTAAGAAAACCCAACTAGCACCCCGTCCCTACCGAGTCTAGCGTTAATAGTAAAACTGGTGATAAAAATTATAATTTAACTTTCTTTTACCCCAAAAAGATCCACAAGTTAAGTCAAATCATTTCCAATTCATTTTAGTCAAAAATGCACCCCCGGGGTAACGCAAAGTTTAGAAAAACAATTCCAGTAGGCCCGAAATCAAAACCATAATAAAACGTGGATAATTCCTCTTAATATGCATGTAAATGATATGATCAAACACAAATAGCCGCCCAGCAACTCATAATTGCCTATCGGCCCTGCACATGCCCATAGCTACTCAGCAAGAATAACCAGCATAGAAGGATATTTCTATGTCCGGGACTCGCGTACTTTCCTAATAACCCACCTTCTATGTTCTAGAGTCAACAAGGCCTCACCGGACAACAAGGTTGGATAAACATATCAAGCAAGTACTACAAACATCGAAGGAAGGAAACTAGGTGGACATGAATAAAGCAGTCAAGGTCTATGGTACCAACCTAATAACCCAACCCAAGGATGCCAGCTAGTACAAATTTATCCGATATATGCTAAGTTTAGGGAGTTTAGACCATAACCTACCTGTCGACCGATGACAAGCTGCCCGAATAACAATGTCCAAGCCCTAATCACTCCAAGAGATCCCGAATGATTATCAAACTATCACAAACATAAATAATGCGTTAAAATGAGTCTAATGATACCTATATTGCTATAATTGTAGCCGGGTCAAAATCCGGGTCAAAAGTGGGCTCGCGGGGCCCACAACTCAAAACCAAAAATGGAAAGAAGAACAATGACCACAACGATGCCAAGAAGACATGCTTCAAAAATGACCAATTTTTGCCAAGTGAAAAGGCCCCAAACTGCCCGCTCAATAGAGGGCTTAAAAGCTAGAATTTAAGAATTAGAATTGTGAATTAGGCAAGAATTACTTACCAAAATGATGGAATTTAAGCCAAGACAAAAAATCCTTCAAACCCACGATCACCCAATAGTAGGAGGCAGCCACTACAACAATTTTCCAAGCTTTTGGAATGAGCAAAAATGGTGGATTTTAGAGGAAGGCAAAAGAAAGCAAGTTGGGGAAGAATCTTACTAAGAATCGAAGAATCACGGATAATGGAAGAGCAAAAAGATTTCCCCAAGTCTAGGATTGATATAGGAGCAATTTGGGAGAGTGTTTAAGAGTTTAGAGTTGGGAAAGATTGAGCTAAAATGCTGAAAAAACAAAAACAAGGAAATAAATAGCAGCTGGAAAATGGCTAGCGCTATTGATGCTAGGCCAGCGCGATCGTGCTGCCTGGGCGCCATTGGCGCTGACGGCCTGCAGCTGCACTAAAATTCTCTACGAGGTATTCCGGGCACAATCGAAAACCGATATTCAAAAACCAATAATGCTAATAGAGTGGAAAGGATGCTCCGGACTCAACGAATCGACGAAACTTCCATATGAGGTCATTTTGGATAAATGTTGACCCAAGTCAACACTAACGAATAAGAACCCAAAGGCTCGAAATGAGCCCGGCTCACCCGGACCCCGAACCAACCACCTTCCCAACCTAAACTCATCATTTCGGAGCTGATGGAATCATCGGATTTCGAATTTGACACTCCGATAATCGAAAGCCACCCGAAGTTACACTTTCAACTCCAAATGGCCTAAAAACAGAGAAAACAACACAAAAGCCACAAAGGAAGTTCACAAGACTTAACTGAAGGTCCAACCCGACCAAACTCAACGCTCCGGATCTAACAGAACTATCAGAATTCAGTTCCGAGCATGTTAGCTAAAATACTAAACCAGATCGAGCCCGAGATCTTCTTGGAAATATTCTAAGTTAAAGCTCTAAGATAGGCAAACGGCCAAAACGACCAAACTAACGACCAGGGCACCAAACTAGCAGTTCCAGCAAGCCGTAAATGACTTGGGGCCGCTACAGGCAAGATCTAATAGTACAATAAATGCAAAAATGCGAAGATGACCAGAACGGTCATCACAACATCCATTACTAAAAAGACTTTCATCCTCAAAAGTCAAGAATGAAGGAGTACCTGAAGGCTCAAACAGTTGCGGATACTAAGCACACAACTCACTCTCGGTCTCCTAAGTAGCCTCCTCGACCAGACGATGCCTCCAATGAACTTTTAAAACTGGAATCTCCCTAGATCTCTGGCCATAATAGCTATTAGCTCCTCAACAAATGACAAACTCTCGTCTAACTAAACTGAATCCCAATGCAACACATGAGACTCATCTGGAACATACCGGCGCAATATCGAGATATGAAAAACTTGATAAAAAGATGCAAATATCGGAGGCAAAGCTAACATGTAGGCAACACTACCAACCCTCTGTAGAATCTCAAACGGCCCAATAAACCTGGGGCTAAGTTTGCCCCGCTGGTCAAATCTCATCACGCCCTTCACGGGTGATACTCGAAGGAAAACCAAGTCACCAACACGGAACTCCAAGGCACGAAGTCTACGATCAGCGTAGCTCTTTTGCCTTCTCTAGGCCGCTCTAAGTCTGTCCTGAATAAAATGGACTCAGTCCAAGGAATCTCTAAGCAAATTTGTACTCTACGATCTGGACTCTAAACCATCAAACCATCCAATTGGTGATCTGCAATGCCTACCATACAAGGCCTCGAAAGGTGCCATGTCGATGCTCGAATGGAAGCTATTATTATAAGCAAGCTCGATCAAAGGCATAAACTAATTCCATGAACCTCCAAAGTCAATAACACAAGCCCAAAGCATGTCCTCTAGGACCTGGATAGTCCTCTCGGACTGGCCATCTATCTTAGGGTGGAAAGCAGTACTAAGGTGAACCTCTATATCCAAATCTCTCTGTATAGACCTCCAGAACTGAGTGTCATGGTCTAAAATGATAGAAGCTAG
Organism: Jaltomata sinuosa; assembly: GCA_003996215.1. NCBI lineage: Eukaryota > Viridiplantae > Streptophyta > Magnoliopsida > Solanales > Solanaceae > Jaltomata > Jaltomata sinuosa. The sequence continues at coordinate 77,474 of QJPP01000884.1, read as the reverse complement.
GACACCGTGCAACCAAACAACCTCACGAATGTAGATATGGGCTAACCTCTCTGCACCATAAGAAGTCTGAATCGACAAGAAATGTGTTGACTTAGTCAGCCTATCAACACTCACCCAAATGGAATAAAACCCCCAAGAAGTACGAGGCAAACCAACAACAAAGTCCATGGTAATACCTTCCCACTTCGATTTAGGAATGGGAAGTCGCTACATCAAGCCACCCGGTCTCATGTGCTCAAACTTCACCTGCTGACAGTTCAAGCACCAAGATACAAACTCTGCTACATCCCAATTCATACCACACTACCAATAAAGCTATCTCAAATCTCTATACATCTTCGCCGCGCTAGGGTAAATAGACTATCTAGAATAATGTGCCTTACAAAGTATCAACTAAATCAAACCTCCAACCCTCGGAATACAAAGGCCACTATAAAACCTCAGAATACCATCAGAACAAAAGTAGCCCGGCTGGCCTCACCTCAAATTACCTGATCACGAAGGTCACACAAACTCTGATCCTCAAACTGTCGGCTCTGAATTTGATCAACTAGAGTAGAACGGACCTCAACACTAGAAAAAACTCTACTAAGATCCAACAAGTCAAGCCTAACCAATCGATTAGTCAAGGACTGTATGTCCAAGGCCAACGGTCTCTCAAAAACTGAAAGTGAAGTTAGGCTACCCATACTCACCACCTTTCGACTCAAGGCATCCACTACCATATTTGCCTTGCCCAAATAGTATAGAATAGTGAAATAATAGTCCTTCAGTAGCTCAATCCATCTCCTCTGCCTCGAGTTCAGCTCCCACTGACTCATAATACACTGAAGAGTACGGTGATCGGTGAATATCTCAAAATGGACTCCATATAAGTGGTGCCTCCAGATCTTAAGTATGACTACTACTGTTGCCAACTCTAAGTCATGAGTGGGGTAGTTACGCTTGTAAATCTTTAGCTACCTTGACGCATATGCTATCACTCGACCCTGCTGCATCAACACATCACCAAGACCGACCCCTGAAGCATCACAATACATGGAAAAACTCTGACCCTCAACCGGCAAAGTCAAAACTAGCGCTGAAGTCAATAAGGGCTTGAGCCTCTGGAAGCTATCCTCACACTGATCCGACCACTGAAATGGGACATCCTTCCTAGTCAGCATAGTCAAGGGTGCTGCTATAGAAGAAACACCCTGAACAAACCGTCTGTAGTACCCAGCTAAACCAACAATGCTGTGAACCTCGGTAGGAGTAGCAGGTCTAGGCCAATCACAAACAGCAGAAATCTTACCCAGATCAACCCTATCCCATTCGTAGACACCTCGTGTCCTAGGAATGCAACTGACTGAAGCCAAAACTAACACTTTGAGAACTTGGAATAAAGTTGATGATCTCTCAAAGTCTGAAGTACAGTCCTCAAGTGTTGCTCATGCTTGTCCCTACTCCTCGAGTATATCAGAATGTCATTAATGAAGACTATCACAAACATATCCAAGTAAAGACTAAGCACCCTATGCATCAAATCCATAAAGGCTGCGGGGACATTAGTCAACCCAGAAAACATCACCAGGAACTCATAATGGCTATAATGTGTCCTGAATGCTATCTTAGGTACGTCCTCTGCCCTAATCCTAACTGATGGTAGTCGGACCTCAAATCGATCTTTGAAAATACGGCTGAACCCTGAAGCTGATCAAATAAGTCATCAATTCTCAGCAGCAGATGCCTATTCTTCACTGTCACCTTATTTAGCTGACATCCTTCTTCTTAATGAAGAGAACAGGAGCACCCCAAGAAGACACACTCAGTCTAATAAACCCCTTAGCTAACAAGTCCTAGAGCTGCTCCTTAAGCTCTCTCAACTCAAAAGGAGCCATACGGTAAGGAGGAATAGAAATGGCCCGGGTGCCGGCTCTAACTTAATGGCAAAATCAATATCTCTCTCAGGTGGAAGGCCTAACAGGTCAGTAGGAAATACATCTAAGAAGTGTCTAACCACATGAACTGACTCAGGATACGAATGGTCAGCACTAGCGTCTCAGACATATGCTAGAGAAGCTAAACACCCACGGGAAATCAACTTCCTAGCTCGAAGATAAGAGATGATCCCACACGGTGCATGGCTAACAGAACCCTGACACAACTGGGGATACATCGGGCATGGTGATGGTAACGGTCTTGGCATAATAATACAAAATCACATGCTGAGGGGATAAATAGTCCATGACCAGTATCACATCAAAATCTAACAAGTCAAGGATCATCAAATTACCTCAAGTCTCCAAATCATAAACATATATCACACAAGATCTCACAATCTGATCCACTACTAAAGAATCTCCTACTGGGGTCGAAACAGAAACAGGAATAGATAATGGCTCACTAGCAAACCCCAAAAATGGCAGAAAGTAGGCAAATACATATGAACAAGTGGATCCAGGATCAAATAAAGCTATAGCAGACTGATGGCACACAAAAATAGTACCTTTAATCACATTATCCGAGGCCTCTACCTCCAATCTCCCAGGGACCGCATAGAACTAACGATAACTTCTACCTGCCTGACTGTCATCCCTACCACCTTCTCTGCCACGTGGATCACCACCTCTACCCTGACCACCACTTCCTTGAGCTGGTGGCTGAACTGAGTGAATAGGCTGAGCAGGCTGAGTGGCTGGAAGAACTGCACCCTGCTAGGGGCAATCTCTAGCAAAATGACCAACAATACCACAGGTAAAACAAGCCCTTAATGACCTACTCGGTCGGGATTAACTAGCTGAACCCATATGGCCACCACGGCCTGATGCCACAAAAGCTGTACCCCTCAAAGACTGACTGTTGTAGCCCTGATCACTGCTCTGACCCTGCTCAAACTGGGTACTACCAGAAGTCTTAAGTTAAGCCTGAACTGGTTGGATGGACTAACCCTAATGCTGTTGTGGCTGATAACCCCAGCCCTACTGGCTTGAACCTCTACCACCATGTATGGAACCACTGTAGCCACCCTGATGTCGAGGCCTCTTATTTCTAGCCCCGGGGTCATGGCGAGGCAAATCCTATACAGTGCAGGCATAGTCCACAATATCCTGGAATGACCGACCACTAGCAACCAATATCTCTGCAAGCTCTCTAAACTCTCTTTGTATCCCCCAAACAAATCTACAAACCATGTCAGCCTCAGTAGGCATAATCATGGCCCCAAATGGAGCAAGCTGATGGAAACGGGTCTTATACTCTGAGACAGTCATAAAATCATGAGCAAGTCTAGTGAACTCCTCCCTCTGATGCTCCTTGTCACTCTGTGGTAAGAACTTTTCCATAAAGGCCTCATAGAACTCGAACCAAGTCAAGGTAAGTGATGTAGAAGGTCTACAAGCAACCAGAGCCCTCCACCATAGCTTAGCTAGACCCTCCAGCTGATATATAGTATATCCAACTTTGTGAGTCTCTAGGAATCACAAATAGTGCAACATCTCCTCATATGTAGTAATGAAGTCATGTGGGTCCTGACCCGGTGTACCAGCAAATCTCAGTGCTGCATATCTCAAAAACCTACCCAATGCCTTCTGCTTCCCATCTGTCATAGCTGGGCGAGGAGCAAGAGGTTGTGCAGCTGATGGAATCAGAATAACCTCGGCATGGGGAGACACAATGGCAAGCTTCATTCCTAAACTCTGAACACCCAAGGCTGCCCCCTGAGCGGATGTCTGTGCTACCTCAGAAGGTCTCTCCCTAATTATACCCAAAAGTTACAATAGTAAGCCCTGAACATCTGAAGACTGAGCTGGGGCTGAAGCTAACACAAACATTGGTGTTGGAACTTGTACTAGAGCAGGTGGTACCTTGGCTTTCCCCGGGACAACATGTTGTTGCTCTGGGGAAAACTTTGGCTCATAGTCAAACTCGGGCTCTATATCCACTCTAGCAGGTCTAGTTGAGGCTACTGCTCTAGGACGACCTCTACCTCTACCCTTGTGACCAACCCGACCCCTAGCTAGAGTCAGAGGTGCAGGGACATGAGGCTCTCCTCCGCAAGAAGCTAAAGATCTCGTATGAACTATCTGCAGAAGAGTGAACTAGAATAAGTGAGATTTCAAGAAACATTCAAGAATACTATGCACGAGAGAGAACAAGAAAAGTCCATTTTCCTAAGATGTCACTATAGCCTTTCAAAGATTGAGTATGGATGTCTCTGCCCCGATCTGCATGACTCTACTAGACATTGGCTCCTATACCAATGAAACCGGTGAACCTAGAGCTCTGATACCAAGCTGTCATGACCCGATTTCTTGATCATGATGGCACCTAAAATCCCCCAATAGGCGAACCAATCTCCATAGCCTGGAATGGTTAATAATGGGCTACTATCTAACAATCTAAGCAGAAGATCACTTTAATAAGCGAAAGCAAGGGAACAAGGCGAAGAAAACAGATAATAGGAATAATATGTGCAATACAGAAGCTAAACAAAACCCAAAACCTGGTATCATTGTATAGAGCTGGAACTACATATAAGGAGTATGAAGCATCCAAAATGATATATACACAAATGTCTTTGAGTAGTAATAGAGTACATAAAGCAACAGATAAACTAAAAGCTAAGATCCGGTCACCAAGAGCTCACCCTCAGTCTGGATAGTCCAAAATCCTCAAGCACGACTCACAGCAATCTAGCGGCAATGTCCCACACTAGGATCTGCACCAGAAGATGCAGAGTATAGTATGAGCACCAAATGCGAATCATAAGGTACTCACTAGGTATCATAGGCCGACTAGGCACATATAAGATAAAAGCGTAGTAACAGACAGAATAGAAAGATAAGTAGTCACAAAATTCTACAAAAAAGCCACACAGGAACTATCCCAGAGGGAAGACACAAGAAACAACATACAAGGCTAGAAAGTAGAATATATACATAACAGGCACAGGTGAAAGTAAGAAATGGCGCACCTGGGATCCTTGCAATAATAGTATATACATAATAGGTTTTAGAAGTGGACGGTATACCGTTAACCTCAAGTACAATGGAAGGAAGAGGAGAGTAAAGATAGACATGCTCGAAAACAGGACTCAATAACCCAACTAATCATACCAATCTCAAATCCAACAAGTAACAACTTAGTACTATATAATCTTATAAGTATAACCATAATAGGGGATAACACCGCGATAAAGTAACAAGAGTCTACCTACATTCCCCTGGCCGCCCATACAATCGAGAAATGCAAACAAGTGAAAACAAACCCTCTGGCCACCCATATAACTGGAGCGTACACTCAACAAACATCAAACAAGGGTGGATCCTCAAACAATGAATGATATTATGCATGAGGATCTAAGGGTGAAATGGTAACTCTGTATGTACCCCCTCCGGTGTCGATCGGCCTAGTAGGTAGGTTCTATGAAAGGAAACTGCATGTATACCTCTACTTTGCCATATACCCTCCCTCTAGCACACACATCCCTAGGCCCCAGGTCAGGAACGATAAGGTCCATGGAGGTCCTGGACCCCATAATAAAACTCAGTATCAAAACATGTCGTCCGGAAGCAAGTTTGAGTTCAAGATAGAGACCAAGTCTCGAATATGCATGCCCAAACCCTGTCCAGGACTGAAGTAGTGGGAAAAAGGTCTCAAAAACCTCTCCAAAGGTGCCCAGGCATAACATGGTCTAAACAGTAGAAAGTCATCTCAGGTGCTCGGTCCGACCGAGGCTAAAATCATCTCAAATCAGTAAGAAAACCCAACTAGCACCTCCATCCTGCTGAGTCTAGCGTTAATAGTAAAACTGGTGATAGAAATCTTAATTTAACTTGTTTTTACCCCAAGAAGATCCACAAGTTAAGTCAAACCATTTCCAATTCATTTCCATTAAAAACGGGCCCCCGGGGCCATGAAAGTTTAGAAAAACAATTCCAGTAGGCCCGATGCCAAAACTATAGTAAAACATGGATAATTCCTCTTTATATGCATGGAAATGATATGATAAAATACAAATATCCACCCAGCAACTCACAATCGACATATCGGCCATGCACAGGACCACAACTACTTAGTAAGCATACCCAGGATAGAAGGATATTTCTATGTCTAGGACTCACGGACATTCTCAATAACCCACCTTCTATGTTCCACAGTCAACAAGGCCTCACCGGACCACAAGGGTGAATAAAATGTATCAAATAAGTACTACAAACATCGGAGGAAGGAAAGTAGGTGGACATGAATAAAGCGGTCAAGGTCTGTGGTACCAACCTAATAACCCAACCCAAGGATGCCAGCTAGTATAATTTTATCTGATATATGCTAAGTCTAGGGAGTTTAGACCGTAACCTATCTATCGTCCGATGACAAGCTGCCAGAACAACAATATCCAAGCCCGAATCTCGAGAGATCCCGAATGATAATCAAACTATCACAAACATAAATAATAAGTTAAAATAAGTCTAACGATACCCATATTGCTATAATTGTAGCCGGGTGAAAATCCGGGTCAAAAGTGGGCCCATAACCCAAAACCAAAAATGGAAAGAAGAACGATGACCATAACTATGCCAAGAAGATATGCTCCAAAAATGAGCAATTTTGGCAAAGGGAAAAGACCCCAAACAGCCCGCTCAAGAGAGGGCTTAAAAGATAGAATTTAAGAATGAGAATTGTGAATTAGGCAAGAATTACTTACCAAAATGATGGATTTTAAGCCAAGACGGAGAATCTTTCACTCCCACGATCATGCAAGAGCTAGGAGGCAGCCACTACAACAATTTTCCAAGCTTTTGGAATGAGCAAAAATTATGAATTTTAGAGGAAGACAAAAGAAAGCAAGTTGGGGAAGAAGCTTACCAAGAATCGAAGAACCACTGATAATTGAAGAGCAAAAAGATTTCCCCAAGTCTAGGATTGATATAGGAGCAATTTGGGAGAGTGTTTAGGAGTTTAGGGTTAGGAAAGATTGAGCTAAAATGTGCTATCGATGGAAAATGGCCAGCGCTATCGATGCTAGGCCTGTTCCATCAGCGCTAGGCCAGCGCCATCGACACTCAAGGCCTGCCATAGGCTAGCGTGATCATTCTTTGTGGGTGCTATTGGCATTGAAGACCTGCAGCTGCAGAAGACTAGCTGCACTAAAATTCTCTATGGGGTGTTCCAAGCACAATCGAAAACTTATATTCAAAAACTAATAATGCTAATAGAGTGGAAATGACATTCCGAACTCAATGGAATCGATGAAACTTCCATACGAGGTCATTTCGGAGAAATGTTGACCCAAGTCAACACTAACGAATAAGAATCCAAAGGCTCAAAATGAGCCCGGCTCACCCAGGACCTGGACCAACCACCTTCCCAACCCAAACTCATATTTCTAGAGCTGATGGAATCATTGAATTTAGAATTTGACACTCCAATCATCAAAAGCCACCCAAAGTTACACTTTCAACTCCAAATGGCCTTAAAATAAAAAAAACAACAAAAAACCCATACCGGAATTTCTCAAGCCTCAACTAAAGGTCTATCTAGACCAAACTCAACGCTTCGAAGCTAATAGAACTATCAAAATTCAATTCTGAGCACGTTAGTTAAGAATGTTGACTAAAGTCAACAATATTCTAAGTTAAAGCTCTGAAACAAGCAAACAACCAAAATGACCAAACGAATGACCAGGACACCAAACTACCGGTCTCAACAAGCCATAAATGACTTGGGGCCGCTATAGGCAAGCCCTAATAGTACAGTAAATTCATAAACACAAAGATGATCAGAAGGGTCATCATATTTGAAGAGTTGGCCAAGTCGCATATGAGTTAGAGCTACCCCAAGAGCTTGTAATAGTTCATCCGATGTTTCATGTCTCAATGCTTTGAAAGTGTATAGGTTACCCATCCCGTATTACTCCTACTGAAGATGTACAAGTTACGAAAGATCTCACTTATGAAGAAGTACCCATTGCTATTCTAGATCGACAAGTTAAGAAATTAAGAAATAAAGAAGTAGCTTCTGTAAAAGTACTATGGAGGAACCAACAAGTAGAAGAAGTTACATAGGAAGCATAATAAGCAATGAAATCCAAATATCCTCATTTATTTTAGTTCGATGACAAAGATGAAAATGTTGAGTTGAGAGATTAACAAGTAAGTATGTCTGTATGTATTATCTGGATAATAGTGGTACTTAAATTAGGCTTGAAATGGTCTGGGCTGGTTAACTATGATATCATTCGAGGATGACTGTTCCTAAAGGGGGAGGATGTAACACCCTGTATTCTGCGTATACTAATTTTATTCATATGGAACTTGATGTAGCCTTGTTTTATAAGTGAGGAACAAGTTTTTTTATATGAGTACTGACGGTTTAACATAGATTGGAAGGTGTTGTAATGCCCCATAAGTTTTGCATGAATACTTTCAAGTTAACCGCAACGAAAGTATTTAAACTCGAGATGGTAAGGTGGTATTTGAGCTTAATGTTTAGGGTGAAGTGTTAGGTTAAATCAAAAGGGATTAGAAGTTAGAAAATGGAATAAAATAAGTGAGTTGCTTGCTTGACTTAACTAAGTTAGTAAGTGACAAATAGGTGCATCACCTACTTTGACTTATTGACCAGCCTAAAGAACTAAGTAGGTGCATCACCGACTAAGATTATTTTGAGTAGCTTAGAGGGTCAAGTACACCCATCACCCACTTGAATTAATTCTGGCCCAAAGAAGTCAAAGAAAGGGGAAGAATTGGCAGCCAAGTCCCAATAAGTTTAAATCCAACAAAGCCCATGTTAAATGTACAAGTATGTATATCACCTACTTGACATTTTATGGCTCGAAATGAGCAAGGAAAGTTGGCCAAAGCAGTCCCCTTTAAAGGGCTTAAGACCAGCTCATTTCAGTCATTTTAACTTGGGGAAAAATTAGATTTTTGAAGTTCTTTCTCTCTCTCTCTTATCTTCAGTTAGCAGCCATAAAATACCATTAGGATTCTTAAATATTTTCCCTCTTTTCAAGCTAAGTTGAAAGGGAGTTCAATCTCATGAAGAAGTACAAATTAGGAGAACAGATTTTCAGACTTTGAGGTAAAGTTACTGCCTATTTTTGCCCCCCTTTATATACAAGTTTGATGGTATATTCTGTATGTGTTTGTGTCATGAACCATGGGGTAGTGATTGGAATCCTTTAGTTAAAATACTTTCTTATTATGTTAAAGGATGTTTGGGACTATTTATGGGGTTGTTTCATATTTCTATATTGGGGACAACTTGGTTAATCTTGGAATGGGATGTATGTAGTTGTCTTGAAGCATGGAATGAGGGTGTGGTGATACACTACTTAATTGGGTGTTATGTTAACTTGCTTCCTGCACACTTTTGTGTACTATTTAGTATATGTTGTGAAGTTCGAGAAGTTTCAAGGGACCTTCTAAGAAGGTCATATAGTATATAGATGTGATTAAAAGAGAAGGTGTGAAATGCCTCTTGATTTGACCAGTTACAAGCTTAATGCCCGATTATTGATTTAGTGAGACTAAGTAGACTAAATTGGTTAATAAGCTACTAATACTAGTGTTGCCACTTATTTTATTATAGATAAATAATCTTAGCGGAAGAAGATTAAGTCATAATATCAAAATTGTACAGCAAGGTATGTAAAGGCTATTTGATTTCAGATTCTTTGGCATGAAGTCTTATCCTTGTGTTTACATCAACAAAGTGATCTTTCTAGGTTCTCTTGCTAGTTACAGACATATTGTGGCAGCATATAATCTCAATATATATAGCTAACAATCTTTTCCTCACTCCTTGTGTATCAAAGTACTTCAATATGTGTTTACTATTAGATCTTCATGTTTATTCCTCCAAGTACTAGTATGACAAAGGAATTCTATACAACAAGCTTCATGAGTTATTTTGTAAACCAAATGAGGTTCATTGTGTCATATAAGCCCCTAAACATTACATTGATGTTACAGTTACTTCTTATGTCATTATTACTGTCTTAAGTGCATATTCACATGTATTGTACTACTGGTCTACAGTTCCAAGATCAATAATGATTATAACCACCAAGATAACGATCTCAAAGAATAAAGAAACTATATGAAGTAATCTGTATATGTATCGGTGGAAGCCCAGGAATGAAAGCCTAGCATGGGTCGATCCCTATTTATGTACTTATGGGTGGCAACCTAGGGGCAAAAGCGTAGCATGGGTCAATCGCAATTTGTACACTTACGAGGGCAGCATCTCAGGGGCTAAATTGCCTAGCATGAGACTCCTCTTCTACCACTGATCAATTGGTCACTTGTATCATATGCCTTACAAAGATTATAAAGCAAAGAAGAGTAAATAAATTAATGTAATATACATGATTTCACAAGTGTAAGCAAAGGTGGTCTTCTGTTCTTATTTACACATTTATGCATTGGTACATGATTCTATTTGAGCTCTTGTTTTAGATATGGTTTACTTTATACCTTACATACTCAGTACATTCTCTCGTACTGACGTCCCTTATGGGGGATGCTGCATTTCAGGCGAAGGCACAAGGACTCTGGCTAGTAGACCTCCCAGTAGGAGCACAGGATACTCAGCTGCTGTTGGTGAGCTCCAGGTTGATTCGGGGATTTATCGAGTCTTTGGTGTATATTTTTGGTATTGTATAGTTAAGGGTAAGGCGGGGCCCTGTCCCGACCTAAACTAAGTCTGTCTATCTTGTAGAGGTTTTGCAGGTCAATGTTAAAGTAAAGCCTAGTTATGTCTTTTCTCATAACACTTGTGGCCTCAACGGCCATATCATGTACATAAGTTTTGGACCTACCTATGTTGGTCTTGTTATTAAGACAACTTATCTATAGTCAAAGCTTCATAATGGTCATAGTTATATGCATGATAACCACAAGCTATAAGTTGGTTCTCTCGAGCCTTTAGGGTATCGGGTGCCTGTCTGTCTTGATAAGATCTGAGGTAAGCCAAATATTATGGTTGTTAGGGAGTATGATGACAAACTAGAAGAGGATATCATGATTGAGAACAAAGTTGATGAGAGTCCAAATATTGGGGTGAAGCCTAGTGCACCCAATGTGATTGAAAATGATAAAGACCAACATAAAGAGAAGGATGAGACCGAGTTTCCTTCTCAAATTGCTATTGATATTGAGGAGGATGATCCAAGTGTGCCAAAGCCATTCCCAAAAGGGCCCCCTCCATATCCTCAGAGGTTAGCCAAGAAAAAGAAAGTTGCTCAATTCAAAAAGTTTGTTTACATGTTCAGAAAGCTAGCCATAAATATTCCTTTGGTTAACGCTCTTATGCAAATGTCAGGTTATGCCAAGTTTATGAAAGAGCTGTTAAAGAAGAAGCTAGTGATTGAAGTGGGGACGGTGGTAGTGTCCCACAGTTGTAGTGCGGTAATGACAAGCAATATCGCCCCAAATAGGAAGATCCGAGAGCCTTCACCATCCCGTGTACTATTGGAGTATTTTTGTTTTGAAAGGCCTTATGCGATCTCAGGGTAAGTATCAACTTGATGCCCATTGCGATTTTGAGAAAATTAGGCTTAGGTACTTCTAAGCCTACACCAATGAGATTGCTAATGGCTGATCGTTCAATCAAACACCCAGTTGGGATTTTTTGTTCGATGTGTTGGTAAGGGTAGACAAGTTCATCTTGCCAGCCGACTTTGTGGTCTTCGATTGTGATGTTGATCTTGAGGTACCCATCATATTAGTGCGACCACTATTGGCAACCGGGAGAGCTCTTATTGATTTGGATCTAGAAGAGCTCAAGTTCAACGTGTGCCAACCTACTAAACTACTGGATGAAATTAGAGTTGTATCGGTGTTCATTTTTCTAGAGAGTGTCCCAGCATGCGATGATCGAGCCTTTAACACCAGCTGCTCAGTCTCTCAGAGTGGTGCCATTAGATAGAGGTGGTGAGCAGGGTAATAGGCGTGGTCCCTATGTTTTTAAAGGTGGTTCTCAGCTAGAAAGGTCAGGAGGCCATAGTGGATGTAGTCAATCATAATCTTATTTAGGTAGGCCAGAGGTTGAGGCTCCACATGTCGTCACAACAAGTATGATCCCTATTATCATTAGCTAGATTCTTGTATTGTTTTCTATGAGGTATGTATATTATTATACATCTTCTTATTGTGCTTCTCATTTAGGTCTACTATGTGAGTCATTAGTTGTGTCTATGGAAGTAGCTACCTATAGGAAAATTCTTTTATTAGTGGATCGATTATGAGCCTTGGGAGGTAGGGTATAACATGTGGATAGATCTTGTTGTCATAATGGTGGTTTATTTCAGCATAACTCTAGGCCTAGGTTGATTATCTCAGTATCTAGTGGTCTTGGATTGTTTTGCCAAGACTATTACCTTACATATGCCATGTATCCCTCAGTTTATGTGGAAGGGTATTAGTAGCTATTTTTCAAGAAGAGTTGTGTCATTTCTAAGATCTTGGTGGTCAGTACGCTAAAGGGTGTCTTGGTTATCTTGCTTGTACTCATTATACTAGTGCCGACATTCTTCACTTTGGTCAGGTTTTGCAGTTAGTGAGTATTTAATAAATTTTCCTACTATTTCACCTAGTCTTTAGCTTGGTTGTGTTTTGACTTCGACATTGATGTTAAGTTGGGCACTCAACCCTCTCCCTTTCTGCAATATCGGACAATACCAACATAGTTGTAAGAGTTAAAAGAACATCTCCAAGATCTTTTTAGAAAGAGGTTTATCAGGTCTAGTGTATCTCTACGGAACATTTTATTCGATTTTCAAAAAGAGGAAGATGACTTCTTGAGTATGTGTGTTGACTATCAGCAGTTGACTGAGGTGATTATTTGATATGATCACGATTAGCTTGTAGCACATTAGGAAGGGCTTCCACATATGGATGATAGCTTAGAGACCAGAGGAAGCAATGGAACAACAAATACATAACGCCATGGTTGATCAAGATGCCATTCGGGCAATCAAGAAGGGCCCTCGTGGGTTATTTCCTAAATAGTCACATTTGGGCTATTTTTGTAATAGGCGATTTGTGTAAAGGAAATAACTATAAATAGTTGTCTTAGCCATTTTCATACTTAGATTTTATATGATTGAATTGTCTTGAATAGACATGATATTTAGTTATGCTAGTTTAGGGTAGTGATTGGGTTCAATTTCAATAGTTAGCTTAGATCGAGTGATTAGGATGGATTCCCGAACTACTTGTGTTATCTTCTTTGTTTGATTGATCATCAAGTTATCATCTTGTGGATTCAATTCTATTTCACATGCATTTGATTGAGTTCTCTTATTCCTTGGACTATTTGTGACTCATTAAGACCTTCCTTTCTTCTATTCTCATCTCTTTTTCTAATCTATCCCTCTATCTTCAATTTGTATGATTTGATTTTGTGTTTCCGATATCAATTTTGATTATCTTTATTGATATCATTATCCTTTTGGTATCAACACTTATAGTGGCATGACTCCATTTGTGAACACACTTCCCGTGGGAAGTTTCCTTTAAAGGAAGGGTAATTTGTACCTAAAATTCATGATTTAATCCTTGGGTGTTCCAACTTGTTGTGATTTACTTGCTAGCTCTCTTGAGCATGTTGGTACTCTTGTATATGGTAACACCTTGGATGGGCCTTATATTCTTGTTTCCTTTCTCTATTACCTCTTCGCATATGATAATATCCATGTTTGTATGGGATTTGTTTTATATAGAAGTAGGGGTTTCTTGGGTTGGTCCATTTGCTTTTGTGACCAATAGGTCTTTCATATCTTTGACCCCGGTAAACCCTCATGGGTGTTTAAACCAATGGTGTACCTTTGGTATGGTTTTATGGAAGAATAGGGAAACAATTGTATCTTAGGACCTTTGAGGTTTCTTTGTTCCATGATATTTCTCATAGCCAAATCCATTGTTGGTTAAACAATGCATTGCCCTTATGGAACACAAAGGATTCTTGGTTGTATTTCAAATTTGTGCCTCCTTGGCATGATGATATTAATGTTAACCCTTTTGCTAACCCTTATACTATGAGGATTTATGTCACACTCCGAGCCTACCCCCTAGACATAACACGGTACTTAGAGTCACAAGTGACCCCAAGATAACCCATGGTCAGGCATATACTAAGCATTCTGATTAAACTAATATTTGTGCAGAAGTTAAAGCTAGGGTAATAATATAAGTTGTGGAAAATAAACTAGCAATCTCTGAATATATCAATATAGTCTGAAATATCAACTAACTAAAAAGCTGAAAACTAACTCTATGTCTGAAAACCTCTACTAAAATGAGTTGATGGGACAAGCCCCCAACTTAATCTATTAATCTGAAAACTAAAATAAGGAATGAAATAATTGCACATAAGTCTTGTCCTCGAATGATGAGGATTCACTAACTGTGCTGCTGAGAAATTTGGAAAATCAATCTAAGTGTGCTCTATATACTGAGTGCCTGAACCTGCATCTTGATAGGATGCAGAACAAAAGTGTGTTTCCTTACTCAGAATGTACTGAGCAAGCAAAATATGCACCAATCTAAATATGTTTGACATGAAATGATAATTGAATATAAAAGGTCAACTGATCATAAAACTGAAATAAGTAAACTGATGTAGCTACCAAGTAGATAAACATGTAACTGAAATAACCTGAAATGAATAACTGACTACAAGATCATGCACTAATTGAGTCTGAACTGTGGGATATACTATTAACTGACATATCCCAAGATGAGCTAACTATGCGACCAACCTGTAGCCCTGGTTAGGAGGGCGTTCATACCTTGCCAAGGGGATGAATATTAGCTGGCGTGGATCTACTAAATTGATGCCCAGAAGGGCTAAGGTGTCAAGCCTGATCTGATGGATGACCCTTTAAAACCTACAGTGGCACCGTAGTTCTGGGACTCAAAGACTCTTACTAAAGGTCTCTGTCCTAACTAACGAGTGAGCCTTCATTCCTTCGTCCGCTCGGTGCTAAGTACTACTCCCAACTAAATATGTAATAGACTTACATACTAGATAGCTCAAAATACTATCTTTCTGAGAATGATAACTAATGCTAAGACTAAAAGCATTTAAATCATGTAATTTTGAATAACTGAGCATCTATCTGAAAATGCATGAAAACATAAACTGATCGGGTGTTCATAACCCATCATCCTAAGAAATTGAATTACTCTTAACAATTCTAGGACATAAACAAAATATGCAATTTAAGAGCATAATTCGAATTCATGTGTTAGACAACATGTTGAGGGTTCGAGTGTTCTGAATGTACCATATACTAGACTTTTAGGAAACATGAAAACAAAGGTTCACACATAAAAAGGGAACTGAAATACAAAGGAATTCCTAAAAACTTAGGAACCCTAGATTCTGGAAAACAGAACATAACTAAGAACTATGTTAATTTAAGGACTCAACGGGTGAAAGGAGACCCATTGATGAAACCCACATACATGGAAGTAGAATCTATGGAAGAATCCCTGGGTTTAGGAGCCCGAAGTTTGAGAAACCTTCGGCTTGCTTTGGAGAGGAAAGAACGTTTATTTTTCTCTATTCTTGCTAAAGTTGATGTTATTATGAGGGAATGAGGGGGTTTGGGTAGTTTTAGGATTAATAAATTGTCTTAGTTTAGTTAAACTGACATTGTTTAACCCTTTAAAATCGTAGAAAAGGTTTGAAATACCCCTGGGAATTAAAATAGAAAACTACTGAAACTTTTGCGTCTGGGTTCCACGGATGGGAACCACGGTCCATGGATGGTTCCACGGGCTGTGGAAACCTGTTGTGGTTCCTAGGACTTTTTGAGAAGTTGCAGGTCTGATTTCCATGACCCCCATCCATGGACCATGGATTCTTCCACGGTCCATGGAAGCTGGTCGTGGTCCTTAGCGAAATTCTAACGCTTTGCATATCTGGGCTAGTTTTTGGCTTAAAATTTTCCGGGCTGTTACAATATCTCCTCATTGGGATCATTCATCCTCAAATGAATACTAAACAAGCTGAGTTTGGAGGAAAAGAGCTGTGATCCCTACTAACTGAATTCTAAAAGCTGATTTCTAAGTGAAATGAGTTCTAAGGACATGAAAGCACGCTGAAAATGCAAAGAGAGCTGAGGGAACATGAAACTGAGGGGAGAATGCAAATGAGGAAACTGAGATACTGGAGAGGAATATTACCTCAAGATGGATCTGATTCAAAATAAAAGAGGTGAGGGTACTTGGTCATCATGGTTGCTTCTGCTTCCCAAGTAGCTACCTCAATGGACTGGTTCCTCTAAATGACTTTCACTGAAGTGACCTACTTGTTTCTCAACCTGCAAACTTGATGATCAAGAATCTGGACGGGGACCTCCTCATAGGTGAGACTATCTTTCACACCTACACTCTCCAATGGCACAACCAAGGCTGGGTCACCAATACACTTCTTCAACAAAGATATATGGAAAACTGGGTGCACTGATGCTAAGTCTGCGGATAATTCTAACTCATAGTCTACCTTGCCAATTCTCCTAAGAATCCTGTTGAGGCCTACATATCAAGGACTAAGCTTTCCTTTCTTACAAAACCTCATCACACCCTTCATAGGTGAAACCTTTAGAAATACTCGATCATCAATCTCAAACTCTAAATCTTTTCTCCTCACATCTGCATAGGACTTCTAATGACTCTTAGCAGGCTTAATCTTTTCCTAATAAGTTGAACCTTTTCCATAGAACCATCAATCGAATCTTTCCCAATCAAGGATTCTTCACTACCTCAAACCAGCCAACATGTGATCTATACCTTCGCTCATAAAGTGCCTCATACTGGGTCAACTGGATACTAGAATGGAAGTTGTTATAGTAGGCGTACTCTAGAAGAGGTAAGTGCTCATACCAATTTCCTATGAAGTTGATCACAGAAGCCCTCAATATATCCTCTAAGGTCTGGATGATACACTCTACATGACCATCCATCTGCGGATGAAATGTTATGCTAAGATTTACCTGAGTAGCAAGACCTTTCTGAAATAATCTCAAGAAATAGGATATAAGCTGGGTACCCCTATCTGAGATGATAGACAAGTGAACCCCATGCAACTTGACTATCTTACTGATGTAGAATCTAGAATAATCTTATGCTGAATCTGTAGTCTTGAGAACCAAAAAGTGAGCTGACTTAGTCACCCTGTCTATTATTACCCAAATAGAGTCATACCGTTGGCAAGTATGCGGTAAGTCTATAATGAAATCCATATTGATCACTTCCCACTTCCAAATAGGAATGTCAATGTCCTGAGTCGCACCTCACGATTGGTGATGTTCTACTTTCTCTTACTGACAGTTGGGACACTTTGCCACAAAATCTGTGATGTCCCTCTTAATTCTATTCCACCAATAGACTTCCTATAGGTTACAGTACATCTTGGTGGCACCAGGATGAATAGAGTATCTTGAGCTATGATCCTCTGTTAAGATCTGCTATCTCAACTCATCTACTTTAGGAACACATAATCGACCCTCATAGTGAAGTACACCATCTCCCCCTTGGGAGAAAACCTCCACTCTCTGCTAATGGACTGCATATTTTAACTTAAGTAAGATGGGATCACTGTCTTGCTTCTCCTTTCAATCACTAAGGAAGATTCTGACCTATTTTGAACTATCACACTTTCCTCCACTGTGTCTATTAGGAAAACTCCCAAACGAGCGAGCCTATGAATATCCTTAACTAATTCCTTCTTCTCTTCCTCAACATGTGACACACTACCCATAGACAGTCTGCTAATCTCATCAACCACTATATTTACCTTACCCAGATGGTAGAGTACATTCATATCATAATCTATGAGGAAATTGAGATACTTTATTTGGTGAAGATTCAACTGTTTCTGGGTGAATATATACCTGAGGCTCTTATGGTTTGTAAAAACATCTACATGGACACCATATACATAGTGTCTCCAAATCATTAGGACAAATACAACTGCGTCGAGCTCAAGGTCATGATTCGGGTAGTTCTTCTCATGAGTCTTAAGTTGTATAGAGACATAAGCAATGACCTTACCATGTTGTATCAAGACACAATCCAAGCCAACTCTAGATGCATCACAATACACCACAAAGCCATCTAAACCCTCGAGTAGAGTTAAAACTGGAGTTGTGGTTAACCTGGTCTTAAGCTCTTGGAATTTTTTCTCACACTCATCCAACAACTGGAACTTAACCTTTTTACGATTCAATCTTGTCAATAGGGAAACTATGGATGAAAATCCCTCAACATACCTAATGTAGGTTGGAGAAGTGGGTCTATTCCAGTTCTTCACTGCCTCTATCTTCTGCGAATCAACTTGGATACCTTTACTAGACACCACATGACCAAGGAAGGAAAATGCCTTCAACCAGAATTCATAATTACTGAACTTGGTGAATAACTGGTGATCCTTAAGAGTTTGCAGCACAATTCTTAAATGATCTAAATGTTCCTCCTCACTATGAGAATATATAAGGATGTGATTGATAAAAATGATGACGAATATGTCCAAGTACTGCTTGAAAACCCTATTCATCAAGTCCATGAATGCTGGAGGAGCATTTGATAGTTCAAAAGACATAACTACAAATTCATAGTTACCAGACTGAGTTCTAAAGGCTATCTTTGGAATGTCACACTCTCTGACTCTGAGCTGATGATAGCCAAACCTGAGATCAATCTTAGAAAAGCAACTAGCACCCTAAAGTTGGTCAAACAAGTCATCAATCCTGGGAATAGGCAGACAATACATATCCTGAGAGAACCATCTTTCTTATGCACAAAAAGAACTGGAGCACCCCATAAAGAGATATTGAGTCTGATGAAGCCTTTATCTATAAAGTCTTTCAACTGCTCCTTTAACGTTTTAAGTTCAGCTAGAGCCACATTGTAAGGTAGAATTGAGATAGGCTGGGTATCTAGGAGGAGATCTATTCCAATGTAAATTTCCCATTCGGGAGGAACTCCAAGAAGATCTTCTGGAAACACTTTTGCAAATTCATTAACAACAAAGACTGATTAAAGAGTAAGGGTCTCGGAATCTAAATCCTTAACCCAAACTAGATGATAGACACACCTTTTTGAAATCACTTTTCTGGCCTTAAGGTAAGAGACAAACTGACTTTTAGGCACTGAGGTACTACCCTTCCATTCTAAGACTTACACATTTGGAAACTTGAATCAGACTATTCTGTTTCTACAATCGACTGAGGCATAACAAGCATGTAACTAGTCTATGCCTAGAATAACATCAAATTAAGTCATATCTAACTCTACAAGATCAGCTGAGGTGACTTTTTGAGACACTGTGGTCGAGCAATTTATGTATACTCATCTAGCTATAACTGAATCACCAACTAGGGTAGAGATTGAGAAAGTTTCTGGGAAAGTTTCCGGACTAACACTAAAGTCTACTGCAATATAAGGGGTCACAAAAGAAAGTGTAGTTCCAGGATCTAACAATGCATATACATCAAGATGAAAGACTCATAATATATGACTGACCATATTGGGGGAACCCTCCTGATCCTGATGAGTATGTAGAATATGAATCATATTCTATCACTAACTGCCACCTATACTAGATGAGGCAATGTAACACCCCGAAAACCTATTCAACTTTTAAAAATCAAAATCTCAGAAAATTTCAAGTTTCTAGGGATGATGGGTCTAAACCACGGACCATGGTTTGAACCACGAGTCATGGAATAGATTTGTGGTTTAAGTTTGTTAGGCTCAGACTCTTGTCTGAGAACTACGAGTTGGTTCTACGGACCATAGTTCAATCTATGGCCCGTCCTATCAACTCGTGGTATTAGACCTGAGGGCTGACTGATCCCCAGGAACCATGAGTCCAGTCTACGACCCTTAGTTTGAACTACGGACTGTCCTGTTGACTCGTTGAACCTTATTAGAGACATGCCAAGTCCTTCAGGAACAACGAGTCAGGTTGAAGACTCGTGATTCATTTTACGGGTCCGTCCTGTTGACCCGTAGTTTGCCTTCTGCAGCTTGATCATTGGCTAGAAACCATGAGTGGGAACCATAAGGAGTGGTTCAAACGATGACCCGTTGAACCAACCCGTGATTCCTGAACCCGAAAGGGTCATTTCCCACCCTTTTAACTCCTGAATGATGTCGTTTTGACTAATTCTAGAAGGGTTTTCACCCTCAATAGCCTAAGTCCCTTCTCATTACCTCATTCATCTCCCAAAAAGGAAAAGAACTCTCTCAAGCTCAAGGTCTCAAGCTCCAAGTCCAAGTCTCCTAATCTTTTTAATTTCGAGTGGGTTAACTTCGATCAAGGGGAATGAGTATTCAACAATGGATTCCTTTCACCCTTGTGCCCAAAACCCTAAATTTCAAATTGTGATTTTATGAACTTTTAAATTAGGGTTCTTACCCAATTCTTATGGGTTTTGCTATAAATTACCTTCTCTTGATTTTATTATGAAATTTTATTAAATTGCATGATTTTGCATGGATTTTTACATATGATTTCCTATTTCATGAATTAAAGGTTAATTATGGTAAATCCTACATGCATGAAGTGATTTAAGAAAATTGGGCAAATTGATAGCATGATTTCATGAAGTCCAAGTAAAAGCATGTCTAGTTCCTATATTTTATGAAAGTATATATTATTATGAAATTAAACTAAGGCCATGGAAGTTTTCAAGTTATGTATTATTATGCAAGAGAAGACACCCGATGTACCATCAATACTCCTGAACCATTTCTAAAACCAAGGTCGATGAGTAGTATGAAGATCCGGGGTATGAATATGTTTATGAACAAGCTTGACATCTAGATATGTCACATGTATGTGAGAATTATGTTATATGTTTTGGGAGTAGTATTTAGCACCAAGTGATGAGGGTTCTAGATAACCCAAGTCCAAAACTACGTTGCCACCATAGGTTGCCCTCCGTGGCCTATGAAAGGATCTTTATGAACATGGTTCTAACTTTGGCCGATTAGGATAACCTTTTTCAGTGTGGGTGTATGACACTGGACTCCATGTAGCTCATCATGGTTTAGGTCGGTTAAGAGAAACTCCCACATGATTATTTTCAAGATATGAAGTTATATGATATCATACTTCAAATTTTAATCTTATTTCATGTTTTATGTCTTATATCTTGATAATTCTCTCATGCTACTTCTTTATGAATAAGTTCACCTTATGCATGTTTTAAGTATATTTTTTATCATGATCATGCATTACTCACATACTCAATACATCCTATAGTACTGATGCATATTTTATGCTGCATCTTCCAGATGATGCAGATTCAGGTGTTTCCCATCAGGCTCGTGGCTAGAGGAAGCTAGATATCTAGTCAGTATTGGTGAGTCCTCATGGTTCTAGGGTCTGTTTCAATTCTAGTTGTGTTGTCTATCTTTCCTTTAGATTATTGAGTCAGTTGGGGTCTTGTCTCATCGGCTCTATATGTTTGTTTAGAGGCTTTTCAGACATAGACAGTGTTCGAGTCTCCTCTTTGGATTGTACTTTCTATTCGACTTGACTATATATATTCTTATGTTTCCAAATTCTCTTATCATGCTTTCGCTATGTTAAACTGATATACCTGAGTTATGCTATGACCAAGGATTAGCTTGGGGAACTCGTGGTCCCGAGTTCCATGTTTCATCCAGTGGGTAGCCTCGGGGCATGACATGCACCCTGTTAAGTCATGCAACCTACTAGAGCCACTGAGGAGTTAGCCTGATTCTGCTGAGAAGCACTCTTGTCTCTCTAGGAAGCCAGTGGCCACTTTCTTAACCTATGACCTAATTTGCCACATCTGAAACAATTACCGCTGCCTGCCATACACTCACCCTGGTGGTTCCTACCACACTTCATGCAAACTAGTTGAGTACACCCACTAGTGACACACTCTGATACATAGAGCCTAGTGTCTTATCCCACTGATCTTGTTGGAACTTGGGCATTAGGGCACTGGTAGAGGATGGGGCTGGAGCTGAACATTTCTGCTAGAATTAAGAACGGTTACCACCATCCGACCTCTACTTAGAATAATTGAAGTTATATGTTTTGGCTCTCTTATTGTCTCTTTCCCTCTCCTTAAACTTCTCCTCTTCAATCTGTTAAGCATGAGTGATCAACCTAGAGATATCCATCTCCTTCACTAGCATAGCAGTCCTACACTTTTTGACCATATCTTTAGACACTCCTAATACAATCTTACTCATACGGGCCCTTTAGTGAGCTACCATCACCGGAGAATATTTTGAGAGTTGAGTAAACTTGAGAGAATATTCCTTTGCACTCATGTCACCCTACCTCATGTTGATGAACTCCTGGACCTTGGCTTCTCTTTGTTCAAGTGGAAAGAACCTCTCCAGAAATATAGTCATTAACTGATCCTTATCTACTAGGCCTGCATCTTCACCCCTTGCCTCATTCCATTGCTTGTACCGAATATGAGGTTCATTTCAACTGATAAGAATCCAAGTATGCACTTTCCACTGGAGTGACACCCATGATCTCAACAACTTTCTGGATGTCATCGAGGAATTCTTGTGGATCCCTCATCCATGAAGGGATTCATCCGAGTGAAGTCTTGGACTCTAGCTGCTATTATGCTATTGTAACACCCCGTGCGTTTGAGGTTATATATTATCTTGTGTCGAAGGCTTATGAGCCTATGTTGGAGAGTTTTATTATAACACCCCACATGTTCGGGTACATTCCATTAAATTAGAATTCAATAAAGTATTTTTTTTTCTTCCTAAATGCCTTGAGATTTAATTTTTTTTTACCCATGACATATTAGTAAATGTATTTAATTTTATCAAATTTATAATAAAGATATTAAGTCTAGCTATTATAGATATTATTATTATAATTAGATAAAATTCCACCATTTTATTCCATATCTATCAGTTAGCCATGTTGTATATATATGTGATGACTAATACATACTAATAAATGGATCTCCTCCAGTTCTGGCCCCCAAGGTCACGAATGAGGAGCTTAGGAACACAATCCATTTTCTAGCCCAGACCTTAGCCGCTCAGGCCAACCAGTTGGCTCCTATCCCCGTCCACCCTCAAGGTGGAGTAGCGGCCCGAGTTCGCAATTTTGTCTGTATGAACCCCCAGAGTTTTGGGGTTCCAAAGTGAATGGTATCCGCAAAATTTTATTGATGAAGTGAAGAAAATCTTTGATGTGATGCAAGTGGTTGGTGTTAATTATGTGAAGCTCGTGTCATATCAACTCAAGGATGTAACTCATATCTGGTTCACGCAATGGAAGGAAGCTAGAGCTAGGGATAAGGTCCCTATGAAATGGGAGTGTTTTGAGAGGACTTTCCTCGACCGGTTCTTTCCCCGAGAGTTGAGGCAAGCGAAGGCCGAAGAGTTTATGAACTTGAGATAGGGATCTATGACTGTTCAGCAGTACAGTTTGAAGTTCACTCAGTTGTCTAGGTATGGCCCCTCTATAGTAGTGGCGGACCCACATGATTATATGAGCAAGTTTATCTACGGGGTTTAAGATTTTGTGAAGAAGGAGTGTAGGTCTGCTATATTGTTGAGTGATATGAACATTTCTAGACTTATCACCCATGCTCACTAGATCAAGATAGACAGGCTTAGGGAGATGGCTAGGGAGAACAAGAGGGCTAAATCCAAGGGTTCAGGTTTTGGTCATCAAGAGTCCGGTGGCAGACATCGCTTCTCATTCCAGAAAAAGTCATCTGGACCCGTTCAATCTTCTGCTAGTGCTCCTACCCAGGCCCAGAAGCCTCATCATTATCAGACTAGTAGAGGATCTGGTTCCTATTCACAGTCTCAAGGGAGTGTTGCTAAGGGATCTTCCCACCCTATTTGCAGCAAGTGTGGGAAGAATCACTCGAGAGAATGTCGTTTGATCACAGGTGCATGTTTTGGGTGTGGATAGGTTGGACAAATGATTATAGACTACCCTTTAGCTAAGAAGGGGCAGGGGGATAGTAGGGCTCAAGCTACTCCAGCAGCCCCAGGAGGTCAACCAGCCAAGCAGGGCACAACTTCTAGTCTTGGTGGTCAGTGCCAGAACCGTCTTTATGCTATATCATCTCGTCAGGACCAGGAGGGTTCCCCAAATGTTGTTACTGGTATATTGAAAGTCTTCTCTTTTGATGTGTATGCTTTGTTGGACCCCGGTGACTCCTTATATTTTGTGACCCCTATATAGCATGCAATTTCAAAGTATGTCCTGAATTGCTTTTAGAACCCTTTTGTGTTTCTACTCCTGTTGGTGAGTCAGTCCTAGCCAAAAGGATCTACCAAAATTGCCCTATCTCAGTCCTTCATAGAGTCACTTCAGCGGATTTAGTAGACTTGGAGATGACATATTTTGATGTTAATCTTGGTATGGATTGGCTACATGCTTGTTAGTCTTTTGTCAATTGTCGTACTTAGGTTGTCAGTTTCAAGTTTCCAAATGAACCAGTCTTAGAATGGCAAGGTAGTCCCCCATCCTGAAAAGGTCATTTCATATCTTATATTAAGGCTAAAAAGCTGATTTCTAAGGGTTATGTTTATCATATAGTTCGGGTTATAGACACGGAGTCCGGAACCCCATCCCTTCAGTCTGTTCCTGTTGTGAATGAGTTCCCAAAAGTTTTTCCCGAGGATTTTCCTGGAATTCCTCTCGAGCGGGAAATTGACTTTGGGATAGATCTTCTTCCCGATACAAATCCTAAATCTATTCCTTCCTATAGAATGGCTCCTGCGGAACTTAAAAAGTTAAAGGATCAGTTGAAGGATCTTCTTTATAAGGGGTTTCATCAGGCATAGAATTTCTCCATGGGGTGCCCCAGTTTTGTTCGTGCAGAAAAAGGATTGTTCCCTTAGGATGTGTATTAATTACCGTCAGTTGAACAAGGTCACAATTAAGAATAAGTATTCCATTCCTAGGATTGATAGCTTCAGGGTGCTAGTTTCTTTTCCAAGATCGACCTTAGATCCGATTATTATCAGCTTCATGTTAGAGAGTGTGATATTCTGAAGACAGCCTTCAGGACTCAGTATGGTCATTATGAATTTGTTGTGATGTCTTTTGGTCTAACGAATGCTCCTGCAGCTTTTATGGATTTGATAAACCATGTGTTTAAGTAGTATTTAGATATGTTTGTGATTGTTTTCATTGATGATATCCTTATCTACTCTCGGAGTGAGAAAGAGCATGCGGACAATTTAAGAGTTGTGTTGCAAACTCTCAAGGATCGGCAGTTATTTGCTAAGTTTAGCAAGTGTGAGTTTTGGATGTAGTGTGTTGCTTTTATGGGTCATATTGTGACTAAAGATGGTATTCAGGTTGATTCCCAAAAGATTGAGAAAGTAAAGAACTGGCCTACACCCACTTCCCCATCTGATATTAGAAGCTTTTTGGGTTTGGCTGGTTACTACAGGAGGTTTGTGGAAGGATTTTCTTCCATTGCTACCCCTTTGACCCGATTGACTCAGAAGAAGGTAAAATTTCAGTGGTCTGATTTGTGTAAGAAGAACTTTTAGGAATTGAAGACTAGATTGACCACAACTCCAGTGTTGGATTTACCCGAGGGCCTAGATGATTTTGTTGTATATTGTGATGCTTCGTGGATTGGTTTTGATTGTGTTTTGATGCAGCATGGTAAAGTGATTGCTTATGCTTCGAGACAACTTAAGACTTATGAGAAGAACTACCCTACTCATGATCTTGAGTTAGCAGCCGTGGTCTTTGCTTTGAAGACTTGGAGACATTACTTGTATGGGGTGCACGTGAATGTGTTCACCGATCATAAGAGTCTTCAGTATGTGTTCACTCAGAAGGCATTGAATCTACGACAATGAAGATGGCTTGAGCTTCTTAAGGATTATGACATGAGTGTGCTTTACCATCCGGGTAAGGCCAATGTTGTGGCGGATGCACTTAGTAGATTATCTATGGGTAGTGTGTCTTCAGTCGAAGATGGGAAGAAGGAATTGGTTAAACAGGTTCATAGGCTAGCTCGGTTGGGAGTTCGCCTTATGAACTCGACAAAAGGTGGTGTTATTGTCTAGAATGGTTCCGAATCATCTTTGGTAGCTGAAGTGAAGGCAAAGCAAGACAGTGATCTTATTTTACTTCAACTAAAAGGTGCAGTCCATCAACAAAGAGTTGAGGTTTTCTCCCAAGGGGGAGATGGTGTGCTTCGCTATCAGGGTCAACTATGTGTTCCAGATGTAGATGGGGTGTGACAACAGATTTTGACTGAGGCTCATAGTTCCCAATACTCAATTCACTTTGGTGCCACCAAGATGTATCATAATCTACGGGAAGTCTATTAGTTGAACAGTATGAAGAGGTATATAGCCAGTTTTGTGGCTAAGTGTCCCAACTGTCAATAAGTGAAGGTAGAGCATCAGCGACCGGGTGGCATGATTCAGGATATTGACCTTCCTACTTGGAAGTGGGAAGCAATTAATATGGACTTTATTATAGGTTTTTCTCGTACTCAAAGGAAACATGATTCAATTTGGGTGATTGTCGATCGGATGACCAAGTCATCCCATTTCTTGGCTATTAAGACTATAGATTCAGCAGACGATTATGCCAGACTCTACATCCGGGAGATAGTTCGATTGCATTGTGTTCCTTTACCCATCATTTCAGATAGAGGTACTCAGTTTACTTCTCAGTTTTGGAGATTGTTTTAGAGAGGTCTTGATACTCAGGTGAAGCTTAGCACAACTTTTCACCCTCAGACAGATGGCTAGGCAGATCATACTATTCAGACTTTGGAAGACATATTGAGAACTTGTGTGATTGATTTCAAAGGTAATTGGGATGATCACTTAACTCTTATCAAGTTTGCCTACAAAAACAGCTTTCCCTCTAGCATCTAGATGGCTCCGTATGGGGCACTTTAAGGTCGGAGGTTTAGATCTCCTATTGGTTAGTTTGAGGTAGGTGAGGCTACTTTTATTGGCCCAGATTCAGTTCATGAGACTATAGAGAAAGTTGAGCTTATTAAGGAGAGGTTGAAGACCGCTTAGGGTCGACAGAAATCATATGCGGATGTGAGGAGAAGGGAATTGGAATTCAAAGTTGATGATTGGGTTTTTCTAAAGGTGTCACCCATGAAGGGTGTGATGAGATTTTGAAAGAAAGGGAAACTTAGTCCCCGTTTTGTAGGTCCGTATCGGATTCTGCGGAGAGTTGGTAGCATTTCTTATGAGTTGGATTTGCCAACAGAATTAGAAGTGGTTCATCTGATTTTCCATGTTTCCTTGTTGAAGAAGTGTGTTGGTGACCCGACCTTAATTGTTCCTTTGGAGGATGTAAGTGTGAAGGATAGTCTCACCTATGAGGAGGTCCCCATAGAAATCCTTGATCGTCAGATTCAGAGGTTGAGAAACAAAGAAGTCTCCTTGGTAAAAGTTCTTTGGAGAAATCAGCTTGTTGAAGGAGCTACTTGGGAAGCGGAATCAGCCATGAAAGTCAAGTACCCTCATCTCTTTCCTTCGGATTCCATTCCAGCTTGAGGTAATATTTTCCTCCTTAGTATGTTCCTTCGATCCTATCCCATCAGTTGCTCTCATGATCCTAGCATGTATTCATGTTTTCTAAGTTGGTTCATTCATGTTTTAAGTTAAAATGTTCCATTTTCATGATTATCCCTTGATTCCCATGATTTGTGGCTAGTTGGGTTGTTTTCTCTTTAGTTTTCCCTGATTTAGTCTTCATTTGAGGACGAATTATCCCATGGGGAGATATTGTAACACCCTAGAAACCTATTAATCTTTTAAAAATCAAAATCTCAGAAAATTTCAAGTTTCCAGGGATGACGGGTCCAAACCACGGACCGTGGTTTGAACTACAGGTCGTGGAATGGATCTGTGGTTTAAGTCTTCCAGGCTCAGACTCTGGTCTGATAACCACGAGTTGGTTCTATGGACTGTAGTTCATTCTACGGCCTGTCCTATCAACTCGTGGTATCACACCTTAGGGCTGACTGATCCCCAGGAACGATGAGTCCAGTCTACGGCCCGTAGTTTGTACTACGGACTGTCCTGTTGACTCGTGGAACCTGATCAGAGACATGCCAAGTCCTTCAGGAATGACGAGTCAGATTGAAGACTCATGATTCATTCTACGGGTCCATCCTTTTGACCCATAGTTTGCCTTCTGTAGCTTGATCATTGTCCAAGAACCATGAGTGGGAACCATGAGTCGTGGTTCAAACGACGACCCATGGAAATAACCTGTGATTCCTGAAGCCGACCATTTTTCTAGCTTTTTCCTAATTACATCCCAGGGGTATTTTAGTCATTTCCCACCCTTTTAACTCCTAAATGATATCATTTTGACTAATTCTAGAAGGGTTTTCACCCTTACTAGCCTAAGTCCCTTCTCATTACCTCATTTATCTCCCAAAAAGAAAAAGAACTCTCTCAAGCTCAAGGTTTCAAGCTCCAAGTCCAAGTCTCCTAATCTTTTCAATTTCAAGTGGGTTAACTTCAATCAAGGTATGTGGGTGTTCAACAATGGATTCCTTTGACCCTTGTGCCTAAAAACCCAAATTTCAAATTGTGATTTCATGAACTTTTAAATTAGGTTTCTTACCCAATTCTTATGAGTTTTGCTATAAATTACCTTCTCTTGATTTTATTATGAAATTTCATTAAATTGCTTGATTTTGCATGGGTTTTTACATATGATTTCCTATTTCATGAATTGAAGGTTAATTATGGTAAATCCTACATGCATGAAGTTATTTAAGAAAATTGGGAAAATTGATAGCATGATTTCATTAATTCCACGTAAATGCATGCCTAGTTCTTATGTTTTAGAAAAGTATATATTATTATGAAATTGAACTAAGGCCATGCAAGTTTTCAAGTTATGTATTATTATGCAAGACAAGACACCCAATGTACCATCAATGCTCATGAACCATTTTCTAAAACCAAGGTTCGTGATTAGTATGAAGATTCGGGGTATGAACATGTTTATGAACAAGCTTGACATCTAGATATGTCACATGTATGTGAGCCTTATGTTATATGTTTTGGGAGTAGTATTTAGAAACGAGTGATGAGGGTTCTTGATAACCCAAGTCCAAGCCTACGTTGCCACCGTAGGTTGCCCTCCGTGGCTTATGAAAGGGTCCTTATGAACATGGTTCTAACATTGGCCGGTTAGGACAACCTTTTTCACTGTAGGTGCATGACACTGGACTCTATTCAGCTCAGCATGGTTTATGTCGGTTAAGAGAAACTCCCACATGATTATTTTCAAGATATGAAGTTATATGATATCATACTTCAAATTTTAACCTTACTTCATGTTTTATGACTTATATCTTGATAATTCTCTCACGCTAATTCTTTAGGAATAAGTTTACCTTATGCATGTTTTAAGTATATTTTTATCATGATCATGCATAACTCACATACTCGGTATATCATATAGTATTGATTCATATTTTGTGTTGTATCCTCTTGATGATGCAGATTCAGGTGTTTTCCATTAGGCTCGTGGCTAGACGAAGCCAAATATCCAGTTAGTATTGGTGATTCCTTATTGTTCGAGGGCCTATTTTCATTCTAGTTGTGTTGTCTGTCTTTCCTTCAGATTATTGAGTCAGTTGGGGTTTTCCCCATCGGCTCTATATGCTGGTTTAGAGGATTTTCAGACATAGATAGTGTTCGAGTCTCTTCTTTGGATTGTACTTTCTATTGGACTTTACTATATATATGCTTATGTTTCCAAATTCTCTTATCATGCTTCCACTTGTTAAATTGATATACCTGAGTTATGCTATGACCAAGGGTTAGCTCGGGGCACTCATGGTCTTGAATCCCATGTTACATCCAGGGGGTAGCCTCAGGGCGTGATAGGCACCCTGCTGAGTCGAGAGACCTACTAGAGCCGCTGAGGAGTTAGCCAAATTCTACTTACAATCACCCTTGTCTCTCTGTGAAGCCAGTGGGCACTTTCTTATCCTATGACCTAGTTTGCCACATCTAAAACAATTATCGTTGCCTGCCATACAGTCACCCTAGTGGTTCCTACCATGCTTCATGGAAACCAGATGAGTACGCCCACTACTAACACACCTTGAGACATAGAGCCTAGTACCTTATCCCGCTGATCTTGTTTAAACTTGGGCATTGGTCACTGGTAGAGGATGGGGCTGGAGTTGAAGATTTCTGGTAGAATTGAAAGCGATTACCACCATCCAACCTCTACTTAGAATAATTGAAGTTACCTGTTCTGGCTCTCATATTGTCTCTTTCCCTCTCCTTAATCTTTTCCTCTTCAATATGTTGAGCATGAGTCATCAACCTGGAGATATCCATATCCTTTACTAGCATAGCAGTCCTACACTTCTTGACCACACCTTCAGACACTCTTAACACAATCTTACTTATACGGTCCCTTGAGTAAGCTACCATCATCGGAGCATATTTTGAGAGCTGAGTAAACTTGAGAGAATACTCCTTTGCACTCATGTCACCCTGCCTCATGTTAATGAACTCCTGTACCTTAGCTTTTCTTCATTCAAGTGGAAAGAACTTCTCCAGAAATGTAATCATTAACTGATCCTAATCTACTAGGCCTGCATCTTCACCCCTTGCCTCCTTCCATTGCTTGTACCAAATATGAGGTTCCCTTCAACTGATAAGCAGCCAAGTTTGTACTTTCCACTGGAGTGACACCCATGATCTCAACAACTTTCTGGATGTCATTGAGGAATTCCTGTGGATCCCTCATCCATGAAGGGATTCATACGAGTGAAGTCTTGGACTCTAGCTGCTATTATGTTGTTGTAACACCCCGTTCATTTGAGGTTATATATTATCTTGTTTGGAAGGTTTACGAGCCTAAGTTTGAGAGTTTTATTATAACACCCCGCATGTTCGGGTACATTCGATTAAATTAGAATTCAATAAAGTATATTTTTATTTTCTTCCTAAATGCCTTAAGATTTTAAAATTTTTTACCCATGACATACTAGTGAATGTATTTAATTTTATCAAATTTATAATTTATTAATATTTTAACGAAGATATTAATTCTAGCTATTATAGAAATTATTATTATAATTAGATAAAATTCCACCATTTTATTTCATATCCATAAGTTAGCCATGTTGTATATATATGTGATGACTAATACATGCTAATGAATAACCTTTTGTACTTATCCCAATTGCTTTTCTTCATTTTGAAGTAGCTATCCCAAATATTTAAAGTGTGCAACATCCAACTTTACATTAAATAGTTGATAATACCCTTTGCCTCACCCCACGGCCCCTATCTTTATTTGCGTATCTATGTGTGTATAGATCTGGATCTCAAGAAATAATTTGCAATATTTTCTCCAGCATATCTACTCTATATACACATACATATACCCTTCAAAAACTGCTAAGTGTCACCCTTTTCGTTCCAAGCCAGTGATTTCTATGTAATTTCTCGACCTCTATATCATCTACTTTTAAATTGTAGCAAATTTTAAGTGTTGATCAATGAAAATGGGGAAACAGAGTTAATGGTGTCTTTGAGACATAGGCGCTAAGGTATGTTAAGCCTAAGCTTCGTCCTTACTTTGAGCATGAATTTTAGAAAGTTTCTAAATCATCAAATATGATATTTTACTACTCTATTGCTGGAAAGACCTTCCGTAAAAGGCATTGGGATCACATCTGAAGTATTTTCATGATATTATCAAGTTGATATTCCACTCATTCAGTTATATAGAGTATTCGATATCTATATGTCATTTTGTTGAATTCCTTGACTATATATCCATATGTATGAATTCTTATTCTTTTTGAGTGTGGTGACTTAAAATAATTATGAAGGGTCATTAAGAATTTACAACCAGTCCTCCTTCCTCACTCAAATCTTTTTGAAAAACTCTAAAATAATATGTCCATTTTCAAAATTCTCAAATATAACTCATATGTTTATACTACTAAAGGACATAGTTTTTGAAATACTTTCTTTTACAAACTATTAGTGAAGCATATATAGAAACTAAGTGAAGCACCTTAAGCTCTTTATGAACATCCACAGGTTTAAGTTACCTTTCTAAAGTCGAGTTAAGTGTCCAAGTTTATTCTAAAAGTGTATGAGGTTTCACAAGGTATTTACCAGTGGACCAAGATTGGCAACATGATTATGATGTTCCTGCATTAAGAATCCATGACATGACATGACATGCTATGTATTTACTCTCGAGCTATAATTGAAAGGTATGAGGCCTATTGCCTATATTTATACGCATGAGACATAGATGGCCATAAGTTGGTTGATATGATATCGGTTAGCTACCAAAATACACCACCATTGCTAGCATTTTATTGGGTTTGACATGTATTTGCATTCATATATATGTATTCACGAAATACGATCACATGAGCATACCTTGCATATTTGATTTCTATAATGTCATATATGGGCCATGGAGGCTATCAGAGTTTCAATTTCATGTGGTATCTCTATTATCCTTTTTACAGCAGCTATTAATGATTCTACTTTCTGCCTTACATACCAGTACATTTTTATTCGTACTGATATCCTATTACCTGGGGGCACTGCATATTTATTTCATGCATGTAAATCAAGGTAGGGATTCTGATCGACCCTTCTGCTAGGATTTGGGGTTCAGCTATGAGTTGGTAAACTCCACCTTTTCCTAGAGCTATCAGATAATGTTTACTTTTTGTTGTACAAGTTTGGTATAGTCTAAACCTTGCTCCGACAAGTGCTTATGATACTCTTAGAGGCTATTATGGACACAGTATTATAGGTTTATTTTTTTTAGCTTCTATCCTTAGTTCTATAGGCTAGACATGTATATATATGTATGTATGTATGTCTTGAGTTATTATTCAGGTTATGACCTTAAAGGTCCAGGCTTCGTATTTCAGATATTGTGCTGCCCAATTTTTTTTTGGCCCACAATTTAGTCAGTTAGTATATTTTAGTGGTTAACTTAGTCGAATAAGGTATCGAGTACTAGTCGCTCCTTCTCTAGTTTAGTGCATGACAAACTTGGTATTAGAGCGGGTCGTATCCCAAGGAGTTCACAAGTCGTGTCTAGTAGAGTCTTACTTGTGAGTATGTTGTGCACCACACTTATAATCATGAAGCTACCAGGCATTTAGAGATAGTTACTATTTGTTCATCTATTAGATCGTGCGATAGAGCTAATGTATAGAAAGTTACTTATGATTCGCACTTTCTTACATTTCATACGATTTCTATCTATTAAAGGACACCTCAGATTAGGAAAAAGGGGGAAATGCTAGTTTTTGTGAAGGATGCACTTTCCAATCTATGACCGCTAGTCACATGGATAACTTCTATGATTGTGTGCCTTTGATTAACTGACTGGATAGTGACTTATCTGAGTTCTTATATGAGTACTCAGTTTGGGTGTAAGTATCTTCGATAGTTTTATAAGGATTTATATGTGAGAAGTTGTCTCATTATGTTTTACGATAAGATTAAAGGAGATTACTCTACTACTAAAGGTTAGAGTCAATGAATATCGAGGGGCTAGACATAAGTTAAATACTCAGAGTAGCAGAAGATATAGTATATGTTAATTGCACTAGGGAAGGTAGTAGTTATGTTTGAGATATAGAAGAGTGTTATCTGGGTAACATGAATTATATATATATGTGAAATGAAGTTTTCAGTTTGGGTATGGCATTTCTAAGAGCTATAGGAATGATTGTATAATTTTCAAAGGTACTAATTACCTACTGAATCAAGTTAATATAAGTTCATATGTGCGTCTTTTATAGTTTACTAGTTTATAGGATTGTGTATGTTACACGCCTTATAGCTTCACTATTACTTGTTGCTAATTTCATAAGTTGCTAGTTATATGCTATTTGTCTATTCATTGGTAGAGATCATTTGTTTTATGATATTTGCATTGTAAGTTATTTGTCTACACCAAATATACCATATTAGACCAATTACTTGCATGTCATGAGCTCTATACATAAAATTCTTATGTTTTATCTATCAACCTACATGTTAGGTATGTTATAGATTATAAATCATGAGTAAGATGATCCCATCGAATGTTCCATAGTTAGTAAAGGCCTTGGATGCCTATGAGAGTAATTCATCAGAAATCTCAATATGAATATGTTATAGTACATTTTCTTATAATATTATATGTTCTACATGTTTTATGCTATAAGTGTATATATGCAACTATTTTTATAGGTTCACTAGCTTACTTACGAAGCGCTTTTTTGGGATTAAAGATGCGCATATTGTTTATACCACGAACTCCTTGTCTACAGTTACCAGTTATGTTAATTATCAAGTATATCCTACTTGTTTTATAAAGAATTTACTTAGATGTTATCGGTTACCTGAAATATTGACGTATGTGCACTCCCCTCGACATGAATTTCATGGCATAAATATTCTTTATGAAAGCTTTTAAAAAAAATACTTACCATAATTATTTTATTCACATTATTGAGCATAGTTCTTGACTTATTGCTTCACCTTGGGCTCTATATATGAAGAGTTAAGAATGTTCAATGTATTAGTTATTTGTAAATTCCTTTTAAAAATATTGAAAAATTATTACGTCATATTGTTCCCGTTAATTTGAATAAATAAGTAATTGGAGCTCCTAATATATTTAAAGGAAGTGCGAGATGAGTTGGCTTCTAACTTGTTAAAGTAAGGACCAAGTTGATCATAGATTTTCAATTTTGAGACGTTACTAGAAAGGAGATTATGAGAGCTTACTCTATAAGAGTCTTATGTTGTAGTGTTAGGTAATTCTTTGCACTAGTTCATATCATTTTATTTGTCTTTTAGCTCATATAGTTTATTTTGTCTATGACTACTAAGTTGTCGTTTAATCATATAGTACCTTATTTTATTTTGAGGATAACTAAGCTCTTTAGAGGTAGATTCATAAGGTAGTAATATAATTGAAATATGTCCTTTATTAGGGTAAGAAGACAATTAGAGAGAATTATTTTATGTTTTGTAAGTGTATACACATATACGAGAATAATAAGTTATGGTATGGGTCCTAATTGAAATCATTTGGGAGTAAATTTATTTGCTAGCTTGTCCAAGTTTACTTGTTAGCCATTGAGACTTATTTTTTTCTGATCTGTTAAGAATCTGATAGTTGGTTTATCAAAACTAAGTTGGTATCTCACAAATGTCTACTCAATCATTGAGCAGGACTTTCTTACGTGCATCACTAGTTAATTAGTTATATGTTATGTGTATTTTAGATCATTTGTTTATAGATTCTGTGCCAAATGCATTTTTATATGTTATATTCTTTCAAAAAGGATTGTTTATGCATTATGCATTTTATAATAAAGAGACTCGTATGTTATATGCTCACAGATTACTTGCTGACATATTACCTTCTTTCTAGAATGCATGACCATATGATTACGTGCATTTGTGTTAGAGACTATACGCTCACATGTCATAAGTTAACTGGTCACATGTGATAGAACTTATAAGTTACATTTTAATATGACACAGGCTTCGTAGGTCACTATTTGGGTGTTATGCATTTTTCAAAGTTTTTGTGATGTAGAATTCTATGTTTAATCAATTGTATAATGTATGATTAATTGTTTATTAAACGGAGGTGTATATATTATGAGAGTATATTTTATATGCTTTTAGGACACTGTTCCTCATATCTCAATATTTGCATGCCCTGCATCCCTTAAGTACATTTACTTAGATGATATTGTACTACAAATCGTATGTATATAAGATTCATGTTGCTTTGACTATTAGTTATATATTGTGTGCTCTCACCACGAAAGTGGTTTTATGAAAAATATTCCAAAGTATATTATCTCATATGCCAAGTGCTTTCTATAATAGTTGTCTAACTGTTATTTGTCTCATAAGAGTATTTGTTCATATGTGTATGCTTATGCATCAGGGATCATGGATTGTATCTTAAAAACAATGTTCGCTTTTGCATTACGAGAATCATAAGCTTTGTAGGTTACTTATCTGTGTGTCATATGCCTCACAACATATATCGTTTGAATGGTCTATGCCTCATATATCATATGTATATAAGGTAAAGAACTAGCATTCATGGGTCAAAAGTTTAGTTTTGTGAAGACTATGAACGTATAAGTTATCGGTTAAGTGTTATAAAGCTTATGTGTCGTAATTGAGTAGCCATATATTCTAAGCTTTTACAGCCTAAAATTTTAGTTAAAATAATTATGCATTTGCCTTCCTTATGAGATTAGCCAGTAAGTTTCAGATTATAGTCTATTTGTTTGCTTATTACCTATTTTAGAGGTTGTTGGTACGCACAATGTTATACAATACATAGTTTATTTACACAGAAGATTACATATTCTTACAATTTAACCATACATTCAGCCTACACTTAAGGATAGAAATGTTCACAAGATAAGAAATTTTTGTTATGTTTTTATGATCAAGTGCCCCTACATGCTCAACTACTTGAATGTTATGAATTCTACGTGACTAAATTTCTTAGATGTCATATACTATTCTATGCACACCAACTTGATTAGAAAGGTAAGGGTGAGCCACCCTCTTAAATTACAATGTGTGTTATGTGGTAATTAGTGATATCTTATTAATCATGGCCTTGTTAGTATGTTTTGTATCACCCTGTGAGGCACATAGGTTGGTTTTAGTTGAGTTTCAAGTTTGGCATAGTCCCATAAATAGAGAAAATTCTGCCAAAAGTTTGAAAGAGGTCCTAGCCTTAGCCCACACATTTATTTTCATTCGAGGATGAATATTCCTAAAGGGGAAAGGATGTAAAACCCCGTGCATTTGAGGTTATATATTGTCTTGTATTGAAGGCTTACAAGCCTAAGTATGAGAGTTTTATTGTAACACACTGCATGTTCGGGTACATTCGATTAAATTAGTATTCGATAAAGTATATTTTAATTTTCTTCCTAAATGCCTTGAGATTTTTTTAAAAATAATTACCCATGACATATTGGTGAATGTATTTAATTTTATCATATTTATAATTTATTAATATTTTAATGAAGATATTAAGTTTAGCTATTTGAGAAATTATTATTATTATTAGATAAAATTCCACCATTTTTTCATATCCATCAGTTAGCCATGTTGTATATATATGTGATGACTAATAAATGCTAATGAATAACCTTTTGTACTTATCCCAATTGCTTTTCTTCATTTTGAATTATCTACCCCAAGTATTTAAAGTATACAACATCCAACTTTACATTAAATTGTTGATAATACCCTTTTCCTCACCCCACCTCCCCTCTCTTTATTTACGACCCACTTGTATGCAATAGAATCAAAATCAAGGCAAATTCCCCTTATGGGAGTGAACATAGGGATTCCCCGGGGGGGGGGGGGGGGCCACGATGAAACAAGGGAATGCAATTGTCACTCAACCATCAAAATATGGTATATAATTAACAAATTCATTTTTTTATTTACTTAAAATTACACATACATATACCCTTCAGAAACTGTTAATGTCACCCTTTTCGATCCAAGCTCGTGATTTCTATGTAATTTCTTGACCTCCATATCATATGGCTTTTGAATTGTAGCAAAGTATGAGTGTAGGTCAATGAAAATGGGTAAATAGAGATAATGGTGGCTTCGGGGCATATGCGCTAATGTATGTTAAGGCAAAGCTTCGTCCTTACTTTGAGCATGAATTTTAAAAAGTTCCTAAATCATCAAATACGATATTCTACTACTCTATTGCTAGAAAGACCTTCTGTTATAGGCATTAGGATCGCAGCTGAAGTATTTTCATGATTCTATCAAGTTGATATTCCACTCGTTCGGTTATATAGGGTATTCGACATCTATATGTCATTTTGTTGACTTACTTAACTATATGTCCATATGTATCAATTCTTATTCTTTTTTGGGTGTGGTGACTTAAAATAATTATGAAGGGTTATTAAGAATTTATAACCAGTCCTCCTTCCTCGCTAAAATCTTTTTGGAAAACTCTAAAATAATATGTCCATTTTCAAAACTCTCAAATGTAACTCATATGTTTAAACTACTAAAGGACATAGTTTTTGAAATAATTTCTATTACAAACTATTAAGGAAACATATATAGAAACTAAGTAAAGCACCTTAAGATCTTTGTGAATATCCACAGGTTTAAGTTATAAAGTCGAGTTAAGTATCCAAGTTTATTCTAAAAGCATATGGGGTTTTACAAGGTATTTGCATATTATACGAAAGTGATTATGAGATTATGAAAATAACGACTACCAGCGAGCCAAGATTGGCAACATGATTATGATGACATTCTTGCATTATGAATCCATGACATGACATGACATGCTATGCATTTCACTCTTGAGCTATAATCGGGAGGTATGAGGCCTATTGCCTATATTTATACATATGAGACACAGATGGACACAAGTTGATAGATATGATGCCGGTTATCTACCGAAAGACACCGCCATTGCTAGATTTTGATTGGGTATGACATGCATTTGCATTTATATATATGTATTCATGACATACGATTACACAAGTATACCATGCATATTTGATTTTTATAAAGTCAAATGTCGTACATGGAGGCTATCAGAGTTTCAGTTTCAGGTGGTATCTCTATTATCCTTTTTACAACAGCTATTTATGATTCTATTTTACAACTTACATACCAGTATATTTTTATTTGTACAGGCATCATATTGCCTGGGGGCACTATATTTTTATTTCGTGCATGCAGATCTAGGTAGGGATTTTGATCGTCCCTTCCGCTAGGATTCTGTAATGACCGGATTCATCGTTGTTGGTAAATATTTCGTGTTAAGTTTTGGCTTAGAAAACTTCCTGGTTTGGGAATTGAAAATTCTGGGCTAGGCTAGTCTCGGCAGATTTAGGAGTGAGGTATGGTCTAGGGCAATCCGGGTAAGGATTGGGAAGGGAGTCTTGACTTGAACTAGTTTTTCATTTAGCTAAGACATAAAAGAGTCCGGGGGACTTTTTGGAATCAAATTTGGATAAGTAGAACTCCTGTTATTAAGGTTGACATGAAGGGGTTATTTCGGGACGTCGGGGAAATATGTATGTTGTAAAATGGACCAATTTTAGGGACTTTACGACGTTCTGTTCCATGTCAACCACCAAGACGGTTTACACTCTGCCATAGCAACCTCTGTTGTAGTGGAGAAAATACTGCTATAGTGTAATTCAATAACGGTCAACCTCTACCATAGTGGATGACTCTGCTACCGTGGTATCGCTATTGTGGAGTGGACCGCTATAGCGGGCTCGACAAGATTTAATGCATAAACATTCCCCAAAACATTTAGTTTTCACAAACATGTTTGGGAGAAGGGCTAGGGCAATTCTAGGCAATTTTCCTCCGTCTTGCATTGTTTTTCTTCCCTAAGGTAAGGTTTCTACTCCCCAAGCTCTGTACTACTTTCTCTACGCTATAGAAGTGCTAGGGGTAGACTTGGGGAAAGATTGGGAATGACTTAGGAATGGTAGAATCCAGGGAAGGAGAGGGATTCTAGGTGTGAAAGTCCTTGGGTAAGGTAAAAAGTACTGTATTATGATCACATGACTTGAATTCTCTAATTATATCCATGAAAAATTGTAGAACAAGGAGAATTAATGGTGGAAAAACAGGAAAAAGGGTGGGATGATCATGGTTGGCCTGGGGTTTTGGATTTGGTGTAATCTGGGTAATGTAGGACATGTTTAGTAATTTAGTACTTGTATATTGGTTTAGACCTAGAACAAGCAAGAATTTTGGAGAATGGGAAATCTCGGGTTGAGTAGAGCTTTGGATTATTTCGAGGTAGCTGATGGTTATTGATTCCTGTATACCTTGTATGTTTGTGTACTCTTATCTAAGTAATTGTATGATGTTTGCATTTCTCAGGGAATGATTTAATAATGTCTAATGGTCTTGTTTAATAGTCTGGTGAATTGAACTGTGTATTTTTGATTGATTGGTTTACAAGTTGATTTTCATTATTTGTGATTGTGGATTGGTTGACATTCGGTTGGCTTGGGTACCACGCCTGGTATGGGTATACTAATGGTTGGCTAAGGTACCATGCCTGGTACAAGATATACTTATGGTTGTCTCAGGTACAACGCCTAGTATTGGAAATACTAACTTGTAGGCTCGGGTACCACAACTAGTACTGGTTTACTTTATTGCATTGTGCATTAAATTGTGGGTCCCCTAAGTGGACCGGGTTGTATTATTGAAATGTGATAATTGTTTATGGTCCTTGAGAGGCTGGGTTATTGTTATATCTGATTTTGAGTTGGTCTTGGTGTAGACCGGGTTGCATGTTTAACACTTAGGTGTTGTTTTAAGGGGATCTCAGGGTGGGTCAGGGGTATATAAAGAGGGTTGTTTAATTGTTATACTTGATTGTTGATCATGGTGATAAAAGTGGATTACATGTTGGAACAAGCTAGGGAGAGACATGTAGTCTAGGGATGCCTGTTGACTTTTTACATGTGTTCATGTACTCTTACTTGATTTGTTGTACTGCTCATACACTGTTTATTTGGAAATGGCTGATAATTCTACCAGTACATGATGGTTGTGTATTGATACTGCACTTGTTTTTCTTTTATGAGTACAAGTGATCATCCAGCATTTGACACACGACCTCACTTGTAGTCCCAGCGCTTTCAGACGTCAAGGGTGAGCTACTTTGATCGAGCTGCCTTGATTTCTATCTTTTTGAAGTTATAGCCCACTTGTTTCGGGCTTAGACTATTTCTTTTATTGGGGTTGCATCTCCGTACTCTAGTTTTGGTACGTTGACTTTCAGTTTCTAGGAGGGATTTTCTGCAGGGTTATTATAATAGAGTTGTTTTATTGATATTGATTGCTAGTTTACCTTTTGCACATTGGTTTTGAGCTGTTAGAACTGTTAAGTTTAGGGAAGTGATGGTTCACTCACCTTGGGGTTGGGTGAGTTCCACTCACGGCGGCCTGGGTCATGAAAAGATGGTATCAGAGCCCTAGGTTTGTTGATCTTGTCGTACCAAAATGGGTCTACTAGAGTCTTGTGAAATGGTATGGAGACATCTGTACTTGTCCTCGAGAGGCAATAGGACTTTAGGAAAAACACTCTTCTTTCTTCTTTCATGCTATAACTAGATTCCAATTTTATCTGGTGATATAAATTGGTATCTGACTCATTCACTCTTCTATCTGTAGATGGTTAATACTAGGAGCAATGGAGATAGAGCAGTTGTCCCAACAGCGGGGCTGTCCATGGTAGAGAGAGGGAAAGTGGAAGAAGATGAGGTAATGCACACACGCCAGAGGTGGTGATCAAGCTGCTGTAGGAGTACAAGAATCAAACCCCTCCCCCACCTCAAGAACAGGTTGTCGAAGAAGTGGAGGTTGTTGCTGAGGATAGTGAGGCACAGGCGGAGGTAGCACCAGCTGGAGGTGCAGGCCTTCCCCCTTTGATGCCCGAGCCATTTCAGCAGGCTTAGAACTTCTTGAATGGTTTGGTTGGTGCTGGAGCCACCCCAATGGGTGTTGCAAATAAGGCTCTGGGAACTTATCTAGCGGTCACTACAGCTCCTAGGATGGATGCAGCTTCAGGCATCGGTGATTTCTTCAGGCCAATGCCTGGTCCGGTAATGATAGGAAATTAACATGAGATGCTGACCAAATTTCTCTAGTTGAAACCTCCTAGGTTTTACGGTACTTATAGGGAAGATGCTTAAGAGATCATCTTAGATTGCTATGAAAGGTTGCACAGGTTGGGTATCATACGTCAGCATGGGGTTGAATTCATCACATTTCATCTACAGGGTGATGCTAAGCAATGGTGGAGGTCTCAAGTAGAGTGCATACCATCAACATTGCCTACCTTGACTTGGGAGGAATTACATGCTCTCTTCTTAGAGAAATATGTACCTCGTACTTTGAGAGACATGAAGACGGATGAGTTCTTGCATCTGGAATAGGGAAGCATGTCAGCCTTTGCTTATGAGTCTAAGTTCCATGCTTTGTCTAGTTATTCTACTCAGTTGTTGGGTTCAGAGGAGGAGAGGGTCTGATTGTTTGTGAAGGGCCTGAACACTGAACTACAGGTACTGTCCATGCACATGACTTCTTCAGGTAAGGGCTTTAATGCAGTGATTGATTATGTTAAGAAATTAGAAGGGGTCAAGCAAGCGGGGTAGGCTAAGGCATTAGCCAAGAAGCCCCAGAATGAGGGAAATTATGATGGTTCATACTCCAAAGGCTAGAATCAGCATGTATACTCAACCCGTCCTATTCTGTCAGCTCTGTCAGCTGCTACACGTGGTCATCCAGGAGCTAATCAGTAGTTTTCAGCTCCTAGAGGCTAGGGAGACTCTTACATATCTGCCAGCAGGCCTACACTTGATCGTGGTTGCTTCCATTGTGGTGATCTAGGCCACTTTAAGAGGGAATGCCCTCAGAGGCAGATTGGTAATCAGGTTCATTAGCAGTCTAAGGCTGTGGTCCCAGCTGGGAGAGGTAACTTTCAGGGAGGCTGGGGAGACAGGGGGAATGGCAGCGCAGCCAAAAAGGGAAGTAGCTCAGATTGATGACCGGGATCAGTGTTACGCATTCCCAGGGAGGTCAGAGGCTGAGGCATCAAACGCGGTGATCACATGTACAATTCTAGTCCGTGATAGGATGGCTTTTATGCTTTTTGACCAATGTTCTACTTATCCTTATGTGTCTGTGAAGTTTTCTTCGGGTCTAGACTAATATGTGATAACCTTGATTCCCCTATCCATGTTTATACCCCAGTGAAAGAGTCTGTGATTGTGATTCACATGTATCGTGATTGCTTTGTTGTGTTTGTGGGGTTGCATACTTGGGTAGATTTGGTAATTCTGGACATAGTTGACTTCGATGTCATTTTAGGCATTACTTGGCTATCCCCTTATCATACTATGTTAAATTGTAACATCAATACTGTGGCTCTAGAGATTCTGAGTAAGGATAGGCTAGAGTGGAAGGGTGTTTATAGGCCTAAGCTGGTCAAGATTATATCTTTTGTTCGGGCTAGGAAGCTAGTGGGAAGAGGGTGTTTAGCCTTTTTGGCTCATCTCCGGGATGATAGTATGGAGTCCCCATCTATTGAGTCAGTTCCATTTGTTTCATACTTTCAAAAGGTGTTCCCAGCGGATTTGCCTAGTATGCATCCGGACAGGGATATCGATTTTTTATTGACCTGGAGTAGGGCACTCGCCCAATTTCCATTCCTCCATATCGAATAGTTCTGGCAGAGTAAGGAAACTTAAGACTCAGCTTTAGAAACTCCTAGATAAGGGATTTATCCATCCTAGCGCTTCGCCTTGCGGTGCTCCAATATTGTTTGTAAATAAGAAGGATGGTAGTATGCGGATGTGCATATATTACAGGCAGTTGAACAAGGTTGACATCCGGAATAAGTACCCTTTACCCTGTATCAATGATCTGTTTGACCAGTTACAGGGTGCGTCTGTGTTTTTGAAAATTGACTTGACGTCAAGGTGTCATCAGTTGAAAATTAGGCCTAAGGATATTCCTAAGACTACTTTTTGGACTCGGTATGGGCATTACGAGTTCTTAGTGATTTCGTTTGGGTTGACTAATGCGCCGACGACATTCATGAGTTTAATGAATGGGGTATTTAAGTCATATTTGGATTCATTCGTCATTGTTTTTATTGATGATATTTTGATCTACTCTAAGTGTAGGGAGGAGCATGCTGAACATCTCCGAGTTGTGTTAGAGATATTGAGACATCAAAAGCTTTATGCGAAGTTCTCCCAAGTGTGAATTTTGGTTGACTTCAGTTGCGTTCTTGGGGCATGTAGTGTCATAAAAGGGGGTGATGGTAGATCCCTAGA
The DNA here is from genome assembly GCA_003996215.1 of Jaltomata sinuosa. Classification (NCBI taxonomy): domain Eukaryota; kingdom Viridiplantae; phylum Streptophyta; class Magnoliopsida; order Solanales; family Solanaceae; genus Jaltomata; species Jaltomata sinuosa. The sequence continues at coordinate 33,559 of QJPP01000884.1, read as the reverse complement.
AAATTGAGGCAGTCAAGAGTTGGGTCCGGCCTAGCTCTGTGACTGAGGTGAGGAGTTTTGTTAGGCACGCAGGTTACTACCGGAGGTTAGTCAAGGATTTTGCATCTATTGCTACTCACTTGACAAGGCTAACTCAGTAAGAGGTACCATTTGTGTGGCCCGACAAGTGTGAGGAGAGCTTCCAAAAGCTCAAGACACTTCTGACCACGACTTCTATTTTGTCCTTGCCGGTTGAAGGTAAAAACTTTATTGTTTACTGTGATGCTTCACATTCAGGTTTGGGTGTTGTGTTGATGAAGAATAGGAATGTGATAGGATACGCTTCTAGGCAGTTGAAGGTTCACGAGAAGAACTATCCAACTCATTATTTAGAGTTGGGAGCGGTGGTGTTTGCACTCAAGATTTAAAGACATTATCTCTATAGTGTCAAGTATGAGGTGTTCACTGATCATCCAGTCTGCAACATATTTTCACTCAGAAGGACTTGAATCTGAGGCAGTGAAGGTGGATGGAGTTGTTGAAGGACTATGATGTGACTATTCAATACCATCCGGGTAAAGCTAATGTCGTGGCAGACGCATTGAGCTGGAAGACAGTTAGCATGGGCAGTTTGGCTTCTTTGGGGGTGTCCAAGCAACCACTAGCAAGGGAAATTCAGGCATTGGAGTCCAAGTTCATGCACTTGGGTATTTCAGAATGAGGTGGGATATTAGACAGTGTTGAGGTTAAAGCCACTTTCATAGAGGATATAAAGGCCAAGCAATTTCAGGATCCATAACTGAATGGGCTACGAGGTAAGGTAATATCTAGGGACTCTAGGGACGCCATGTTGGATTCTGGCAGGGTACTAAATTTCAGCGGGAGGATTTGTATTCCTCGGGTTGATGATATAATACCAAATATTTTGGCGGAGGCTCATTGTTTGCGGTACACAATTCATCCGGGTGTGACTAAAATGTACAGAAATTTGAGACAGCTTTACTGGTGGCCCGGGATGAAGAAGGACATAGCTGATTTTGTGTCCAAATGTCAGAATTGCTAGCAGGTAAAGTATGAGCACTAAGGACCTGCATGACTACTTCAGAGAATGCCCATTCTAGAGTGAAAGTGGGAGAGAATAGCCATGGATTTCTTTGTGGGTCTTCCCAAGACTTTAAGGAAGTATGACTAAATTTGGGTCATTGGTGATAGACTGACCAAGTCAGTTCATTTTATTCTGGTCAGGGTAGACTACAATTCGCAGCAATTGGCTAAGATCTACGTGAAGGATATTGTGAGATTGCATGGGGTACCACTATCCATCATTTCAGACAGGGGTACACAATTCACCTCTAAGTTCTGGGGTAAGTTGCATGAAGAGTTGGGTACACAAGTCACTTGTAGTACAACCTTCCATCCTCAGACTGATGGTCAGTCGGAGAGGACGATCTAGGTGTTGGAAGATATGCTGAGAGCATGTGTGATTGATTTCGGGGGTCATAGGGACCAGTTCCTACCATTGTACGAATTCTCGTACAATAACAACTACCACTCCAGTATTGACATGGCACTATTCGAGGCATTGTATGGGAGAGGTTGTAGATCAATGATTGGGTGGTTTAAGAAAGGCAATGTAAAGCCGTTGGGCGTAGACTTGGTAAGGGAGGCGCAAGAAAAGGTAAGAGGCATTCAGACCAAGTTACTAGCTGCCCAAAGCAGGCAGAAAGAATATCCGTATCGCAAGGTCCAGGACATGGAATTTCAGGTTAGTGAACATGTATTGTTGAAAGTGTCACCAATGAAGGGAGTTATGCGTTTCGGTAAGAAGGGCAAGCTCAAACCTCGGTTCATTGGACCGTTTGAAGTTCTTGAGATTGTAGGGCTAGTGGCTTACAAATTAGCACTGCCTCCCAGTCTGTCGGGTGTCCATTTGTTATTCCATGTATCCATGCTGAAGCGATACCATAGGCATGGTTAATACATTATCAAGTGGGATGAGGTATTATTTGATAAGGATCTTCGCTATAAAGAGGAACCAATTTTGATTCTTGATCAGGATGTACGGAAATTAAGGACAAAGGTGATCAGTATGGTAAAGGTTCAATGGAAGCATCGTCCGGTTGAGGAAGCCACTTGGGAAAATTAAAAGGATATTCGGGACAAGTACCCTCACCTGTTTGAGGATAAATGTACTACTCTTTTTGCTTTTTACTTACCGTATTTTTGGGTTTGATCATTTAGGGATGAACAATGGGTAAATTGGTATTTTTTGTTACAACCGGGTTCGTCATTGTGGGTAAATATTTTGTGCCATGTTTCGAGTTAGAAAATTTATGGGTTTGGGAGTTGAAAATTCTGGGCTAGGCTAGTCTCGACTGGTTTAAGAGTGAGGTATGGTCTATGACAATACGGGTAAGGATTGGGAAGGGAGTCTTGACTTGAAATAGTTTTCCATTTAGCTAAGACATAAAGGAGTCTGGGGGACTTTTTGGAATCGAATTTGGATAAGTAGAACTTCCGGTATTAAGGTAGATGCGAAGGGGTTATTCTGGGACGTCGGAAAAATAAGTGTGTTATAAAATGGACTAATTTTGGGGACTTTATGACGTTCTGTTCCATGTTAACCACTACGGGGGTGACACTCTTCCATAGCGACCTTCGCTGTAGCAGAGAAAATATTGCTACAGCGAAAGTCAATGATGGTCAGCCTCCGCCATAGTGGACGACTCCGCTATGGCGGTACCGCTATAGCGGAGCAGACTTCTATAGAGGGGTTGATGGGATTTAATGCAGAAACATTCTCCAAAACATTCAATCTTCACAAACACGTTTGGGAGAAGGTATAGGGAGATTCCAAGTGATTTTCCTCCATTTTGCATTGTGTTTCTTCCCTAAGGTAAGGTTTCTACTCCCAAGCTCCGTACTACTTTCCCTATGCTATAGAATTGCTAGGGGTAGACTTGGGGAAAGATTGGGAATGACTTAGGGATGGTAGAATCTAGGGAGGTTGCAGGTATGCTTTCCACGACCCCCATCCACGGTCCGTAGAAACTAGTCATGGTCCTAGGCAAAAACTCTGACTCTTAGGGCTGATTCAAGAATGGAAACTATAGTCTGTGGATCCCTCTTGTGGATCAGGACTTGAGAGTCTGATCTATAGGACTTTTTCATGGAGGTCATCTATGGTCAGTGGAAACCATCTATGGTTCATGTTCTATCACTCGATAGTTCACACTCTGCATTTCTAGGCTGGTTTTAGGCTTAGAATTTTTTGGGGTGTAACATATTCTTGGTTGCTTGTCCTTATTATGTTTTTGCAAGGTTCAGATTTGAGGATGAATCCTTTTGAAAAAGGGGAGGATGATACAATCATGGTTAGCTTGGAGCACATTAGGAGGGACTTCCACATATGGATGATAGCTTGGATCCTTGAGGAAGCCATTGAGCAACAAATACACAAGGCTATGGGTGATCAAGATGCCATTCGAGCAATCAAGAAGGACCCTTATGGGTTATTTCCTAAATAGTCACTTTTGGGCTATTTTATAATAGGCTATTTGTGTAAAGGCAATAACTATAAACAGTTGTCTTTGCCATTTTCATACTTAGATTTTTTATAATTGAATTGTCTTGAATAGACTTGATATTTGGTTACTCTAGCTTAGGGTAGTGATTGGGTTCAATTCAAATTATTAGCTTAGATTGAGTGATTAGGGTCGACTCCCGAATTGCTTGTGTTATCTTCTTCACTTGATTGATCATCAGTTATCATTTTGTGAATTCAATTTGGTTTTTCATGCATTTGATTGAGTTCTCTTCTTCCTTGGTCTATTTGTGTATTCACTAAGACCTTTCTTTCTTCTATTCTCATCCATTTTCTAATTTATCCCTCTATCTTCAATTTGTATTGTTTGATTTTGTGTTTCCAATATCGATTTTGACTATCTCGATTGAGATTGTTATCACTATTAAGGGTAGGTATCGATGTCGAGAATTGATGACTTGTTTTGACTATATAAAGAGTGCATCGGTGATTTTAAAGATGGATTCAAGGTGAAGCCACCTCCAGTTAAAGATCAGGGTGACAGGCATTCCAAAGACTACCTATGCCCCAGCAGTGTTTTTGGATTCGATGAGCCATGTGTTCACAACCTATTTGGTTTCAGTTGCTATAGTTGTAGTGACCCTCTTGGGAAAATGCCACTTCTGAAATAAAAACAAATATAATACTTATAATATTTAAAAGGGCTTAATTTAAGACATATTAATTATTTTTTTATATAGCAGAATTAGGCCCGTTCAAAAAGAGTTAAAGGTATAATATTTTGATATTTAATAATTCATATAATCACGAGTAAAAATAATATAAGAGTTTCAATTTGTGATGGTGGAACCTTTCTCCAATAATAAAGACTGTTATAAATTGTTACCAAACTTTTGAGTATCAAAAGATAACTAGTTCTTCCTTTATACAAAATTACAAAACAAAATGTAAGTTTAGTTACAAAACATAAACTTACACACCCTAAAATAGCCAAACAAGTTACAAAAATTTAAGTTACAAGCCATGGTCTTAGATCAAATAAGCCTCCAAACATTATATATATATATATGTGTGTGTGTGTGTGTGTGTGTGTAACACATGGATCATGTACAGTCCCAAAAATTACTACTAAATGTAGATGCGTATATGCAAATGTGATCTTCTTAACAGCTCCAAAAAATCTACTTCTAATGGTCATCTTCAATTGTTCTACCGAACGTCACCTATGACAGAAAACAACTATCGCTAAGTATAAAGCTTAATGGTGTATAAACTTTGGACTTGGGGCAAGTATTGGCTGCTCAAATGTAACATATATGAAAACATCAAGCAACAAGTATATTACAAGTATCAAATTCGGCATTCAAAGGTTCAAGTGTCAAGAAAGCTCATAGAACTATTTTACGAGATGTCAAATGATAAATTTCATCCAATATGTACGTCATGTGGTAACACCAAGAAAAATCAAATATAAAAAAAGACTGATAATCGAGAGAATCAATAACCATGTTAAAAATGGCTTTCTAGTTTGTACTTAAATGGATGATTTTCATAATTAAGACGAACCACAAATCCAAAGTAAAGATGGAAAAAGATCTAAATCAAGTGGCATTCCAATACAGTGACTATACATAGTCACTGTCACAAGAAGACTAAAGCCCTAACAAGAATGCAAAATGATCAAGCAATCCGTACAAGTGAGCGAATTAATGAATATCTCGCAATAATTAAAAAATAATAATAAGACAATATAAAGTCATGAGAAGGTAAATAAAAGTTCCAAGATAATAGTTGAAATACTCCAGTAAGTAAAGAGAGTACAAGTTTCAGTTTATACACAAACCTTGGATTCTCACATAAACAGTCCTACCACAACTTGAAGAGTTCAAATCGTAGATCAAACAAACGTGCCAACTTGCTCAAATAACTTTCCTTGGCTTGAACAAGAGTATACACACATTGAATACACAATCAAATACTCATATAACATTTAGTGATTTTAGCAAGTGAAAATAAACAAGATACACATCAAAAGTGAGCCTAGTTTGTGCAAATCACGCCAAATTCTCAAAACACTAAATCTTGGAAGCCTAACTTCCTTATGTTGTGACTGAGTTTTGAATAGGTAGATGGTAAAACTAGGATTTGTAGTATTAAACAAATTATAGGTACACGTCTTAGAATTGCAAGAAGTTAAGAACCATCACAAAATATGTTTCTTACAAAAGGATATGCTCAAAATACTAACAGCAGTACATAGAAGATTTCTAAATTGGAAAAATTAGGCAGAACTTTTCCTGTATTGCGTCCCCATTTTTGAACCCATAAAAGCAAAACCAGGTTTTGACATAAACATAATAGTTTTAGATCTATCTGTTAAATTTCCAAAATATATTTTTTCACTCAAAACATATCTTGACACAATGATATATTCTAAATTGACTGACATCTATACAAATCCAAAAATGAGTTTTGATTACTTACCACAAAGGAGGATGTTTCCTTGAGATTTAGCCAAAAGGAATAAGGTTTTCTAGTTGATAAGCTAAGAGAATTTGATAAGGAGAGCATTTGGAGGTTTCTTTAGGTTGAAGGAATAAATAAATGAGAGGAGGTGGAAAGTATGTGATATAAAAGTGATGTATATCACTTTATATTACATTGAAAAGGTGGCTGCCCAAATGAGGAAAATGGTTGCCCCAAACCTAAAATTATCTTCCAATTCATTATTATACGTAAAATTATTATGGTTGTAGTAGTTTACATAAATAACCCAAGTCAATTCCTTAAAATACTATCAGAATTAAAGGTAAGCAAATTTTCAAACATCGCAAAATTTATGTTTAGGAACTATGAAGTAGAACTTATTCTTTTTATCAAGAAATTATCAATTGATGATGAAAATATTAACATTAGTATTCTAGGGTGCTATGAATCTCTTCCACTTAAAGAAATTTTGCCCCGAAATTTACCTAATTCTAGTTCCCAAAACAAATGTGGATATTGGGTTCGCATGTCCGCCTCTCGCTCAGAGGTGGCTTCTTTGCCAAAATGATTTCTCCAAAGTTCTTTCACTAAAGGAATTCTCTTATTTCTAATTTGTTTTACTTCACACACTAAGATCTAGATAGGTTCTTCTTCATATGTCAAGTCAGGATCAACCTCAATAGATTCAGTAGGGAGAACATGAGACAAATTTGAGCCATATCTTCTAAGCATAAAAACATGGAAGACGTTGTGGATATTATCTAACTCAGGGGGAAAATATAATTTATAAGAAATTGGGCTAACTTCTCAAGTACTTCATATGGTTCAATAAATCGAGGGCTAAGTTCTCCTCTTTGGTTGAATCTCATAATCTTCTTTCATGGAGAAACCTTTAAAAATACCTTACTGCCAACTTGATGCTCAATTTCATGCCTCTTAAGATCAACATAAGACTTTTGTCTATCTGAAGCAATTTTGAAATGATCCTTAATTATTCTTACCTTATCTCCCATTTGTTGTGCAATCCCAAGACCAATAAGTTTCGTTTCACCAACTTCACTCAAAACAAAGAGGAGTTTGACATTTTGTTCATATAGAGCTTCATAAGGATGCATGTCAATACTTGATTGGTAGTTATTATTTTAAGCAAATTCTATCAAAACCAAGTGATTATCCCAATTACCCTTAAACTAAATAATGTGGGCTCAAAGTCTTCCAAAATTTGTATTACCCTTTTAGACTCGCCATTTGTCTGGGGATGTAAAGAAGTAATAATGTTCAACCTAGTTCTCAAAGCTTCTTCTAATCTTTCCCAAAATCTAGATGTAAACCTTGGGTCTCGATCAAATACAATAGAAGTGGGAATCTCATGTAGTCTCACAATCTCAATTGATGTACAATTCTGCTAAACGCTCAAGTGAGTAATCCACTCTGATTGCCAAGAAATAAGCACTCTTTGTTAGCCTATCCACTATAACCCAAATTGCATCATGATTTCTTCGAGTGTGGGGAAGTCTAGAATCAAAGTCCATAGTTATTTTCTCCTATTTCTATTCCGGTATCAACAAGGGTTGTAGCAAACCAGCTAGTACTTGATGTTCAGCCTTCTTTTGTTGGCAAACCAAACATTTTGAAATAAAGTCTGCAATGTGTTTCTTCATACCATTACATGAATAGTGTTCTTTAATGGTTTGGTACACTTTTGTGCCTCCAGGATGCATTGTATATGGTAAAGTATGTGCTTTATTCAAAATTTCTCTCCTTAAAATTTTATCATTAGAAACACATAACCTATTCTAATAAAATAGAACACAATCCTCCGACAATGTAAAATCAAGTTTTTCTCCATTTTGAACTTTCTCGATCAATTTTGTGAGCTTCTTATCTAATTTTTGTGCTTCTTTCACCTGTTCAATTAATTTTGGCTTGACTTGCAACTTAACAACAACTGAACCATCAAAATTGAGTGCAAGGCAAGCATTCATGGCTCTTAACTCAATAATCAAAGGCAAGGGACTTAAAGATAAACTTTTAAAGGATTTACGATTTAAGGCATCTGCAACAACATTTGATTTTCCTAGATGATAGTCAATTGTGCAGTCATAATCTTTTATAGGTCCAAGCCATATCCCTTTCCTCCTTGCTTCTATAAGAGTTTCAAGGTTGTTGCTAATTTCACCCTTTTTTGCCGCCTCTCATTTCCTTATTACTCTCTTTGTATCCTCCTTCGTTATCTTTGTCTTGTACCAGTCATCAATCTTACCTACTATTCTGGCAATTGTTAGAGTTCAAGGAGGGATTTGGTTATGTTATTATGGTTGCTTGCATAGCATGTTGTAATCTCTGGGTGGTTCATTTTTATCATTATCACTGACTTTATTAGCCCTACTATTAAGTAGTTCAGGGTGCTACACCCTGCAACTTTAATTGTCATGACTCTACAATTTGCATTTGGTATAATATTTGTGTCATTCCCTGAGTCTATAACCAGGACGTGGCTGGCACTTGGAACCACTAATGGCTCGAGCAGACCCTGGGCTTGGCTTGCTACTAAATTGAGTATTAAATGCTATGTGGAAGCTATAAGAGTAATGGGCATCCAATACTTTGAAAACCAAATTTGGAGCTTTTATAAGTAAATATTAAAATATGAATAATAATTATGTTTACCAAACAATTGATAACTAAACTTAAATGACTATTTGACTGACTCATTTATGAAGCTTCTACTTATGAAAATGGTTCACTAGGACAAGACCCACGGTTAACTGATTAAGATACCATCAACATCTAACAAATACTAATAAACTAGATAGATGAGAACCCTCCAAAAGTGAGGAGGTCTCACCAATGCTGGATGAATAAGATCCTACTTATGTGTCTGCTTCCAGCTCTGAACACCTAAATCTGCACCATATAAAGATGCAGCACCAAATGGTATCAATACGTGTGAATGTACGATATGTAAATATCTAAATAAAATAACAGGCTAACTGAACTACTGAGCTGAAAGAGTAACTGAATGATAAGTGAAGTGTACTAATTGATACAATAAAACACAAGTATAAATGATGTGTAAAACTATAATACAAAGGCTAATAATAAATACTAAAGACACTTTTGTTTAGTTGGGGAGTTTTTCTTAACTGACATACATCATATGAGCATATGATGTCCAACCTTTGACCTAGTTGGGAGATCTATTCCAAACCTTTCCACTGTAAGAAATGATACTTAGCTAACAATCCATATCTGAGCCACTTTAGGTCAAACTAAGGAGTCACCAAAATTAACAACATGATCTTATCCTACATTGACAACGTAGTTTTGTGGTTTTGGTTATCTGAACCCTTGCCTATCTCGGTGCTAAATACTCCTTCCCAAAATAATGCTCATAAAATAAAGCCTATCTAAGACACCTTAAAAGTCTTTTATTAGAGCTTTGTAGCTCAAAAATCATTACATATGTTATAACTCATTAACTTGGGGCTCAACAAACTTAGATTTTCTGCTAGTGAGCCTCTATGCTCAAAACTGCTTATCTAAAACTAATTTTCTTTACGTTCTTTCTGAAATCATGCTTTGAAGCTAAAGTTGACTAGGATAAAAGTCTTTTCGAAAATACTTTCCTAGAGTTTGAAACCACTTTCTTTATGATAAAAAACAATGCAATATAGCTAATATAACAATGCTTTCAAAATATCACATTTTCTACTAAAAAGGGGTTCATTGGGTAAGAAGATAACATGAACCAGAAGCCAACAATTAGGAGAGATAGGGTCATTAACATGTGTAATGCTGTAATAGAAATGAATAACTCAGAGTATAGAGAAAGAATCAAAAATGCAGACTTTAGGCAAAATCCCTAGCTCTAATCTCGTCTAAAACTAAAACTTAACATGTAGGGAATGAGGAAGAATAAGGTTCCTCACTATGAATAGCCTTACATACCTTTAAGGAGAAGAATACTTAAGGAATATCTTTGAAAAACATTCTTGCTTGAGCTTCTATGCTATTTCTAGATTGAAACCCTAGGTTGAATACCTTAGAGTCTTAAGAGCTATTTCTCTGAGAATGATCGACTAATCTGAGTGAATTAACCCCTTATGGGTGTTAAAATAAGGTGGGGGAAGGACTCCATTAGGTGAGTAAAGGACCAAACTACCCCTAACATAAATAATCAAAATATGCAGGAAAATCCATCGGATGGCTCACCTCACGAGCCATGAGGTGGTCCATGAGTCATGGGCCTTAACTGTCATATCTTACCGAAGACTTTAAAGTCTATTGAACAATCTCACTGATTGGGTTCATGGTTTTTGGAGCTTATCATGAGCCATGATCCCATCCGTGGAGTCTAGGGAAGGCTTGAGGGTCTTCTAGACCAAACTTAGGAGTGGTCCCATGGCTCATGGACTAACTCATAGTCTGAGAAGGGAATAAGAGGGCTCCCATGACTGGGTTCATAGACCATGGCCTTTCTATAGCCCGGGACCCTATTTATGAATCCTGGAAACAACTACAAAACAACTCTAAGCGTTAGTCTAAATGTTGGGTCAAAATCTGAGGTGTTAAAATATCTCCCATTTAAGATCATCTACCCTTCAATGAAGGTAAACTAGAGTGAACTAACAAGAACATGCAACTCAACTGAAGTCTTATAAACTGATCTTACTATCAAGGTCTAAATTGAACTAGTCTCAAGGTTATAACAGTACATGAGAAGGCATAAGGCACGAACATGAACCCTCAAAACTAAAAGTGTGTTGAATTTGAAACAAGAGAAAGACTATGTAATGACCCTCCAGGTTATCTCTATGTTTCCTTGTGTTTTCTGCATTTTGAGTTTCCCCACAGTGGCTTCAAATTATTTATGACTTGCTGAGATTGACGATTTGGCGCATGGGTCGTTCGTTTGGTCGTTATGACCATTTTTATGTTTTAGAATTATAACTTGGGAAATCATTGACTTCAGTCAACTTTCTTGGTCAACATGCTCGGAATCAAATTCCAATAGTTCTGTTAGCTCTAGAGCATAGACTTTGGTCTAGTTGGACCCTTGTTCAGGATTTGGGATCTTTTCAACTTTGAAGTTTCTCTCATTCTGTGTTTTCAGGATAGTTGATCTTGAAGGGTTAACTTTTGTCAACAATCGGAGAGGACGATCTCAGATGAAAATTCCACCATTGATGTTAGCTCTGGTATATCTACTTTAGGCTAGAGGGACCATTGGTTCAGGCCCCGAGGCTTCTGGACTTGATTTCATCCCTTGGGTTCCATTTTGGGAATTATTGTCCTAAAGGTTGATTTTTGGCGCACGACTCACTTTTTATTAAATCAACCTCCGATGGGATTTTCATCATTTTTGTTGGATTTGAAATGCTTTTTTCTAGTCAAATAGCTTAGCTCATTTGTGTTAGTGGGACCCCAGATGCATTCCTGAGGACCCATCGTGTGAATATGTGCCTTGGTATGTTGCTGTTGTTGTTGGGGCATTGTGGCCTGTGCCTGGGCGCCATGGCACCAGTGCACCTTGGTGCCTGGGCACTGTGGCACCAGTGCACCTACGGTGCGTTGGCGCTGTGGCACTAGCGCACCTGCGGTTCCTAGGTGTTGTGGCACCAGTGCACCTGCGGTCGCCTGGGCATTGTGGCACCTGAGCATGGCAGTTTATAAAATGTTGGCTAGCCACTTTCTCCCTCATTTTCAAAAAATCCCAACTTTATTTTCCTCCATTAAAATAGCTCTCAAGACACCATTTTGACACCTTGATCAACCCAAAAACTTGGAGGAAATTATTTTGTCGATCCTTGCTCGTTTGTGGACTCCTAAATTTGGTAAATTCTCTCTTTAAATTCAAAATTCTCCATGGATGATGAACCCAAAACCTCCATTACTCACCTTGATCGTTCCCAACATCTTGGGGGTTGATAATTGATGAATCTTGATTGTTTGTTGGCTTCTAAATTGGGTAAGTTCTTCCTTTATTTTTCCGATTTCTTCCATAAATTTCCATCTTTAAATCCTTGCTTTGCGGGCTGTTTGAGCCCCATAGGTGGTCCATTTTTGCTCAAATTTTGAGCATGTCCTCCCGAGAATGTGGGGAATACTGTGGTGATTTTTATTTCTAGTTTTTGGTTGCTGGGCCAACGAGCCCGCTTGTGACCCAAATTTCAACCCGGCTAAATTATTCACAATATGGGTACCATAAGCTTCATATTGATGTGTAGAGTATTGTTATGATAGTATGGCTGCTTGCGGATGCTTCTCGGGGGAGATAGGCTCTCGTATCATGTATTGGATTGTGCGTGCGTGCTCAGCTTTTTCGGTAGGTTATGGTTTATTATTTCTAGACTTTGCTAGTATGAGGTATGAATATAATAACTTGCTAATAGTTGGTGGGATATTGTGGTTTGGATCTGGTTCTGAGTAGGCATATTTATCCTTATAAGTGATTTAGGTACCTTAGAGTAGATTCTAGCTAGTAAATCCTTAGTATAGGTTGTAGTCTTCCCGTGAGACTTGGCGTAGGTGGTGTGATATCCTTGGGATTTGGGTTATATGCCTTAGTTTAGTTTAGACTACTTGCGGTTGAGATTATTAAATTAGGAAGCCTTAGCTTAGAATTAGATAAAGGTCTGGGATATAGTAGATGCTATCGTTGTTTTATTATTATTATTATTATTATTATTATTATTATTATTATTATTATTATTATTATTATTATTATTCTTTCTGGTTTGGTGTTCTATTTATCATAAACTTGTGGACTCGAGGTCGTGGCTGGATTGGCTGGATCCCAAGTTAGTATGGTTGTGCTTTACTTAAGTTCCTCCTTGTTGTACACTTTTATGCTTAGTTCCGGTTAGTGTTTTTCCTTAGGCGGGTCCCTTGAGGGTTGGTAGATAGTGTAGTGTCCCCTTTTTAGTATTTGTATTAGATTAGTCAACCTTATCATCCAATGTGTATAGTTCATGGTAGTGTAGTTCTTACTTGGCTTTCTGGTTATTCTTGTCATGTTATATTCTTATGGTTTGCTTGGTATGCGAAATTATGGGGCCATGGTGTTGAGCTAGCTGGAGTCCAGGTTAGTACGATATTGTTATGAAGAGTCAAATGACCTATCTTGGTTTAGCTGCGTGCATTTTATGCATACATACATACATTTAGTTGATTCGTGTTCATCTCTTTTTCACATATGATTGGGTTATGGTATGGATTGAAAAAAATTGAATGGTGCGAATTTACGGGAATTGATTGGCTCGCTTGTTTAATAAGAAACTCTTCTTTTAACAAATGGGTTTCAAATTAAGGAAAGATTTTACTGATTTAAGCTGGTTGGTAATGTTTAAAACTCAAAATACTTCCCTTCAAAATAAATGGAGCTCCAGGGAGAGCGTCCCACTTTTAACACTCTTTTTGGTTATTAAAAAGGAAAAATTGTTTCTTTTACTATGAACTTGTGCTACTAAGGAGAAATATTTTATCAATGCTTTACTGACTTCAGAATGGGATAATACTTTTATTTTATGCACTTGTCTGAGAGGGCGGTTCTGAACCTTACTTTTCATGGTCTTGTGGGATTATATAGATAAGCTCCAGCGGCCACCTTGGCATACATATGGGGTTTTACTTGTGGTTTTCATCATATTAGTAAGCTCCGTCGGCCCATGAGAATACTCGGGGTTTTCTTAATTATACGTAGATATTGTGGCATTGGTTGATATAAATAAGCTCTGATGGACTAAAGGGATATTCCAGATATTATGGTACGGTATTGGTTGGTATGCTTCGGTGCCCCGTAAGGTGACTCAGGTTTCATTCAATATTGCATTGGCCACATTTCATTTCATTCCATTTCATTCATTTCATATCGCATTCTATAGTATTCTTTGTATCTTTACTATAGAAATCTGTGTGTAGTTGTCTTTCTTAATTGGGTGCACTTTTTGGACTCTGGGAAGTATGACTTGGTTGTTGCTGGAATATTATTTATAACTTTCATATTGTGACGGTATTTCTCCTTTTTAGTTAGGTTTTGACCATTATATTTCCTTCTGACTCATCTTTCTGACCCTTGGGTTATGTTCACTTTTTGTTATAATATATCTTATTTGAGCTCATTCGGCCGATGATGCCTACTGGGTACCACATGTTTTGGTAATCATACTACACTTCTACATCTTTTTGTTGATGCAGATCCTAGTATGGGTTATCGCTGGTGATTTTTGTCCTCGTGCAAAGTTGCTGACTAGAGACATTAGGTGAGCTCTTAGCAATCGAAGTTGATCCATGTCCCTCTACTTTTGGACTAGTCTCCTACTGTACCTTCAGAGATTGTCTGTATTTTGTTGTATCTATCTAGAACATCTAAATTGTAGTAGCACTTGTACCGATTGACACCAGGTCTTGGGGAATTCTTATGTATTTTACTCTTTTTTTTTCTTATTTCTGTTTATCTTGTCTTCCGCTTTTTATTGTTGTTTCTTCCACTTTTGGTTTCTTTCTGGAGATAGCCCATTACTTGTAATTCCGAGATAAGGGTTGGCTTACCTACTGGTGGGTTATAGTAGGTGCAATCACGATTGGAAAATTTGGGTCGTGCCAAACTATTACCTTTAACATTCTCTTCTTAAGAAGTTATGAAATTAGGGTATCTAACTTTTATATCCTCTTTCACTTCCACGTAGCCTTTTTAACAAACTAATTTCTCCGCAAAACATTCACAAATGCTACTTTCTTGGTTCACAACTTGCAACCTGATGATAAAGAATCTTAACTGAAACCTCTTCATAAAATAAGTTGTCTTTCACCCCAACATTTCTGTAGGCACAATGAGTGAAGGATCACCTACACACTTATTATGCATGGAAATGTGAAATGGTGGATGAACTGCTTCTAGCTCTGCCTGTAACTCTAAACTCATAAGCTACTTTACCAACTCTCTTCAAACTCATGTACACACTGATATAATGGGGACTGAGTTTCCCTTTCTTCCCAAACCTCATGACACCTTTCATGGGTTAGAACTTCAAATATACCCAATCATAAACTTCAAACTCTTAGTCTTTGCGCCTAATATTAGTATAGGAATTTTGGCAACATTGAGCAGTCTCCAACCTTTTCTGAATGGTCTTAAATTTTTCTATGGCCTGATGAACTAAGTCTTGCCCAATCAACTTAGTTTCACCAACTTTGAACAAACCAATTGGCAATCTACACCTCTACCCATAAAAATCCTCATAAGGAGCCATCTGAATACTGGAGTGATAGATGTTGTATGCAAACTCTATGAGAGGAAAATGGTCATCCTAATTTTCCTTTGAAATAGATAACATAAGCTCTTAGAATAACCTTTATAGTTTGAATAGTACACTCTGCCTGACCATCTGTCTGTAGATGAAAAGCGGTACTAAGGTTTACCTTTGAACCCAAACCTTTTAAAATGACTTCCAAAACTAGGCGGTGAACTGGGAACCCCTATCTGAGATGATGGATAATGGAACTGCATGGATTCTAACTGCCTCACAAATGTACAATCTGGCATAGTCCTCGGCTGACTATGTAGTCTTTCTACCAAGAAATGAGTTGACTTGGTCATTCGGTCTATAATTACCCAAATAGAGTCATGCTATCATCGAGATAGCGGTAGACCTGTGATGAAGTCCATATTGATCATCTTCTATTTCCACTTTGAAAGTGCTACATTCTAAACCATCCCACATGGCTTTGGGTGCTCAACCTTAACCTACTAATAATTTAGGCACTTGGAAACAAAGTTTGCAATATTTCTCTTTTTACGCATTCCACCAATAAGCTTCTCTCAAGTCACGGTACATCTTTGTAGAACCTGGATGAATTAAATATCTAGAACTGTGTGCTTCTTCCATTAATCTATCTCTGAGACCATCTATATCTGGAACACACAATCTACCTTGATACCTCAAGACACCATATCCTCTTTATGCAAAAATTAGCACTTTTTGCTTGCGAACATCTTCCTTTAACTGAAGCAAGATCGAGTCCTTGTTATGCTTCTCTTTAACTTCTACCACTAGAGATGATTCAGAGCCATTCTTTACAAGTAAACTACCTTTATCAGAGTCTAAAAGACAAACTCCCAAATGTTCCAGTTTGTGCACTTCATTTGCCAACTTTTTCTTTCCTCCTCTACATGAGTTGTATATCCTACAGACAACCTATTAAGAGAATCAGCAACCACATTATCTATACATAGATTCTAGAGAATACTCATGCCATAATCCTTAAGAAATTCAAGCCATCTCCTCTTCCTAAGATTCCACTGCTTCTCGCTGAAAACATCTTAGAGACTTTTGTGACCAGTAAACACATGAACTTGCACGCAATAGAGATAATGACGCTAGATCTTCAAAGCAAACACTATAACTGCCAACTCAAGGTCATGAGGTGGATTATTCTTATCATGGACCTTAAGATGTCTAGAAGCATAAGCTATAACTTTACCATTCTGTATCAACACATAACCAATGCCCACTCTGGATGCATCACAATATACAACAAAACCCTTTGTACTCTCTGGTTGGGTCAACAATGGAGCAGTAGTCAAATGAGTCTTCATTTCTTGAAAAAATTTCTCACAAGCTTTAGACCATTGAAACTTAGATTTTTTCTTAGTCAACTTAGTCAACATGGGAAACATAGATGAAAACCCCTCTATGAACCTTCTGTAATTGCCAGCAAAACCTAAGAAACTCCTAATATCAGTCAGAGTAGTGGGTCTGGGCCAACTCTTCACTTCCTCTATCTTCTGAGAGTCAACCTGGATACCCTTGCTAGAAACTATGTGGCCTAGTAATGGCACAGACTTTAACAAAAACTCACACATAAAAAACTTGACAGAAAACTGACAGTCTCTGTGGGTCTGAATAATTATTCAGAGGTGATTAGCATGATCTTCCTTACTTCTGAAGTAGAATAGGATGTCATTGATGAACACAATAATGAACTTATCATGATGCTGCTTAAACACTCTATACATAAGTTCCATGAATATTGTAAGAGCATTAGTCAAATCAAAGGACATGACACTGAACTCGAGTGACTATAACCTATCTTGAAAGTTGTTTTGAGAATATCACTTTCTCTAACTTTTAACTAATGATAGACTGATCTGAGGTCTATCTTAGAGAAACTAGTGGCACCCTAAAGCTGGATGAATAAGTCATCACTTCTAAGGAGGGGATACTTATTCTTTACGGTGATTTTTTTCAATGGAAAATAGTCAATACACATTCTGAGGGAACTATATTTCTTATGTACAAAAAGGACTACAGCACCCTAAGGGAAAGACACTTGGGAAAATAGACCCTTTATCAAAGAGATCTTTCAACTATTTTTTTCCCTCTTTTAACTCTACTAAAGTCATTATATATGGAAGAATAGAGATAGGCTGAGTATCGAGAAGGACATCTATGGCAAAGTCTATTTCTCTATTGAGAAGGACTCTGAGAAAATAATCAGAAAAGACTCCTAGAGACTAACTCACAAATGGAACTTACTTAAGGGGTGGTGTCTTAGCATGAAAGTCTCTAACTCTTACTAAGTGATAGATACACCACTTAAAACTAACTTTTTGGCCTTATGGTATGAAATGAAATAACCCTTAGGCACAACTAGACTACCTTCCCAAACTATGACTGGCTCAGCTAGAAATAGAAACTTTACTGCTTGAGTTTTACAATTAACTGAGGCATAGTAGGAATATAACTAATCCATGCCTAGAATAATGTCAATATCCACCATATCCAGCTCAATTAGGTTAGCTATGGTGTCTTTATGATGGACTTGAATGGTGCAATTTCTATAGACTTATTTTGCTATAACTAACTCACTAACAAGAGTAGAAACACTGAAGGGCTCTAAAAGTTATTGGGGTCAAATCTTGAACTTAAAAAATATATAAAGAGTCATAAAAGACAAGTAGCACATTGATCAAGTAAGGCATAAGTACATATATATATAGAGGACCTTTAACATAAAAGTAATGACGTGGGAGGAGTTCTCCTGATCTTAGCGACTAGACATGGCATACAGACGATTCTAACCTCTGGCTATACCTAAAATATCCCTTCTAGGAAACTCTGCATGCTGATGCTGCTAAAGTTGTTGACTAGGCTCTATTTCCCCCATTACCCTATCGTGCTGACGGACAATCCTATAAGAAGTGGCCCAATTGGCCCCACCCAAAACATACATCTTTACTTGATTGACATTCTCCTAAATGGTTCTTGCCACACTTTTCACAAGTTGGGTACCAAGTAGCTCCCTGAGCCATACTACCCTGAGTCTAAGACTTTTATCCCTAAAATTATGGCTATTTTAAAACCTCTAATCATTTATATTTCTCTGTTGATTGGCCTTATGGCCTGCTATCTTTGACCTTTTACTCGGATGTTCCTCTCTGTACTTCTTCTTATCCTCCTCAACCTGCTGAACATACTCCATAAGTCTAGACATGTTCATGTTATTGATCAATAATGTGGCCTTGCCATTTTTCTTCACATTCTTATTCAAACCTGACACAAAGTTCCTCATTCTAGCTCTTATTTCTGGCACTATTTTTGGAGCATATCAAGATAGCTTGGTGAACTTGAGGCCATATTTCCTCACACTCATGGTACCCTGCTTCAAGTTTATGAATTCTTATACCTTAGCCTCTCTCAATTCTTAAGGGAAGAAATGGTCAAAGAAAGCCCACTCGAAGTTATTCCAAACTGTTAGAGATAAATTCTTGCCACTACTTTCTCCCACTAATCATACCATACACTAGCAATATCCTTGAGATGATAAGAAACCAATTCATCTCTTCAAGTATTAGTGGCACACTTCACTTTCAAGATTTTCCATATCTCATCAACAAAGTTCTGGGGGTCCTCATCAATCTTGGACCTGGTGAACACTAGCGGGTTCATTATGAGGAACTCTTTAATCCTTGATTCTCCTAAAGACTCATAAGAATTAGAGCTGGTAGATGATGATCCCTAATAGCATGACTAATCAACAACTAACTGTGTGAGCATCTGAATAACTCCCTTAAACTCTGCCTCTAAAGTAGCATAACGGGGAGGCTGAGGAACATTTATCTTTAGAATTCTCACTGTGTTGGCTGGCAGAGCTTGAGCTCCGCTACTAGCATACTGGTCTGACAAACAAGTTCAATTTCTAGTTTGCATCCTAGTCTAGGAAGGCAAAATTCTTGAGGTATTCCTCTGGCTGGTAGTAAACATTGAAGGCATGATCTTAAATATACGAAAGCATAAGTTAGGATGAAATTTTTATTGAGTTAAACTCTATTGCATAAACTAGAGTATGAAAGAATAGTGGTATTTCCTAATGCCATGTAGATTCCCTCTTATATATGTGGTGTGCTTCACATGCATAAGAAGGACTCTACTAGATGCAGCTTCATAGATTTCCTAGGACTCTTGAGCCTAGTACTCAGATATAAAGTTTGTCACACCCCGAGTCTATATCTTAGACATGACTGACACTTGGAATCACTAATGGCTCGAGAAGAACCTTGGCTTGGATTGCTACTAAACTGAGTAATAAATGCTATGCGGAAGCTATAAGAGTAATAAGCATGCACTACTTAGAAAATCAAACTTGGAGCTTTTATAAGTAAATCTAAAAATTCAAATAATAATTATGTTTTCAAAAAAATTAATAACTGAACTGAAATGACTATTTGACTGATTTATCTATGAAGCCTCTAATAATGAAATTGGTTCACCGAAAAAAATCCACAACTACCTGAATAAGCTCCCAGCAATATCTTACAAATACTAATAAACTAAATAGATGAGAGCCCTTTGAAAGCAAGGAGGTCTCACAAATGTTGGATGAATAAGATCCTACTAATGCATCTATTGTCGGACCTGAACACCTACATCTACACCATATAAAGATGCATTTCCAAATGACATCAATACATGTGAATGTATGATATGTTAATAGCTAAATGAAATAACAGGCAAACTGAAGTACTGAGCTAAAAGAGTAACTGAATGATAACTTAAGGTCACTAATTGATACAATGAAAAACAAGTATAAATGATGTTTAAAACTTAAATGCAAAGCTTAAAACTAAAGGTTAATAATAAATATTGAAGACACTTTAGTTTAGTTGGGAGTTTCTCTTAACAGACAACATCACATAGGCATATGATGTTCGACCTCGAGCCCAGTTAGAAGAGTTGTTCCAAACCTTGTTAGGGTCAGGAATAATACTAAGCTATGGATCCATACCTAAGCCACTATAGGGATATTTGAGGAGTTACCCAAATCAGTGGCACGATCCTATCCTATGCTGGTAACATATTTTTTGGTTAGGGTTATCTGAAACGTTTCCCATCATGGTGATAGATAATCCTCCCCAAAACAATGCTCATAAAATAAAGCCTATCTAAGGAAAGTGAAAAGTCTACTGTTAGAGATTTCTAGATCAAAAATCATTCATATGTTATGACTAGTGAGTCTACGCTCAATTGACTGAGATTTACTACTAGTAAGCCTGTATGCTCAAAACTACTTTTCTAAAATTAGTTTTCATTACTTTCATCATGCTATGAAGCTCAAGCTGACTAGGCTGAAACACTTTTCAAAAATACTTTCCTAAAGTCTGAAACCACTTTCTTTATGATAGAAAACAATGCAATATAGCTAATATCACAATGCTTTCAAAATATTACTTTTTCTACTAAAAGGGGGTTTATGAGGAAAGATGACATGAACTATAATCCAACAATCAGGAGAGATAGAGTCATTAACATGTATAATGTGGAAGTAGGAATGAATAACTCAGAGTATAGAGAAAATATCAAGATCACAGACTTTAGGCAAAAATCCCTAGCTTTAATTTTTTCCTAAACTAAAACTGAAGATGTCGGGCATGAGGAATAATAGGGTACCTTACTATGAATAGCCTTACATACCAAGAATTAGCAGAATCTTGAAGGAATATCCTTGAAGAACCTTCTTGCTTGAGCTTCTATGCTCTTACTAGCTTGTCTAATGACCCTTATTGTCAATTCCTTTTTTTTGTGCATTTTTACCATTGTAACCTTTCTCGTAGCTTCTACACTACTTTTGAGTTGTACTAGGATGGGTGGCATATTTCTCAAGGTGTACGGTCAAGTTTTAAAGGATTTCCCTTATTTTGGAACTCTTAAGTTAAAATAGTTGACTTTGGTTAACATTCTAAGTAAACATGCTCGGATAAGAATTCTATCAATGTCGTTAGCTATAGAACATGAATTTTGGGCTAATGGGACCGTTTGTTTGGGGCCTGAGGCTTTTAGACTCATTTTGTGTACTTCATTGGTTTTTATGCAAAAGAAAAAGGGAGTTTTCTATCAACATTTATAAAGACGACCTCCATTTGTCATTTTGATGATTTTGTCGAGTCTGGAATGTTATTTCCAGTTGGGTAGAATATTCAATTTATGTTTTCAGGATTCAAAATGAATCTCGAGGGTCCATTCAGAGTCATTTTTAGACTTGGCGTATGCTAGTTTGGGAGCTGCTGGGGCAACTCATAGTTCCTATTCGCGTTCGCAAAGGGGACTACTCATTTGTGGTTTTGCATTCATGATGGGTCTTTTGTGTTTCTGATGAAGGGTCATTAGGACCCGATCAAGGTCCCTCTTCACATTCACGAGGGGAAGGTTGCATTTGCAAGCTTGTATTTTTGTTAGGGTCCCTGCATTTGTGGTGAAGGATCCCTGGCAGTATATTTATCTCAACGTTGATTTTTTAGCCATTGTTGTTCAAGAAAATTCATCTCTTTGATCTTTGAAATACATTTCTTGGTAAATTATTACCTACATTGTTTTGAGGAAGTCCCTTGTACTCCCCCGTGTTATTTCCTCTAGTATGTCATGTATATCCGTCTCTAATTTCATCGATTTTGTCTCTTAATTCTCCAAATTTCCATTGTATAAAGTAGCTTTCCAAGCTATTTTAAGTCCCGAAATGATTCCCATTTTACCCAACTTTTGGACATGGTTTTTTTACCTTATAGGGGTCATAATTGTGAATTTTATTTCTGTTTTCATCGATGGGTCCTGAGGGTCAAATTTTTACCCTAATTTCAAAATAATAATATGGATGTCACTAGTCCCATATTAACGTATATAATATTTTTATGATAGCATGTCAGTGATCTGTTAGGGGAAGGCTCCCGAGTGATAGTTCATATTTGCTATTAGGCCGTGAGGTAGGTTACAGTTTCCTTTCTTTAGACTAAGCTCTGTTAGATAGTATATTTTATATGTTTCATAATTGTTGAGGTGAAATTCCAAGTAGAATTAGAATATGTTGATATTTTGTATAATTGGACATTTTTGGGACCTTAGAATAGTATTTCTTTTTAAGCCTTGGTTTAGGTTGCTTGCTTCCATAAGATTGTTCCATCAATTCTTAATACTAGGTTCATAAATCTGAAAATTTCAAAAAAAAATTAGAGTAAAAATGTTTTTGGAAAATTTCAAAAAAAATTGTTTGATTTGAGTTTTGTTTGAAGTTTTTGATACTAGATTTGTGTTCTCTAGTGTCAATTGAGTCTATATCTATGATTTGAGCTTACTTGGAGTTGAATTGAAGGTTTCACCATTGTTGGGTGAAGAAGCTTGAAGAACAAGTTCAAGGGTTTCATAGATCTTGGTTGATTGGAGGCTTTAAACCTATTGGGCTTTGATCTCCTAATCATAAGGAGCTTGAATATCAAATTTGGAAGCATTTGGTTGAAGATTGAAGGATCTACCATTTTTGAAGTTTGAAGAACTCAAAGAACTCAAAATTATTCTCTTTGATTTGGTTTGAAATTGATCCCAATTTGTACTGGGCTTTATTCTTTATATCGAGGAACGGCTATGTTTCAAATTTGAGGTCAATCCGAATTAAATTGAGAGAGTTGGAAATTTTGAAATTCATAAGTTGTTCTTGGTGTTTTTCAAGGAATTATTAAAGAAGAAGGTTGAAAAAGGTGTTTGATCCATAGAAGAAGCAAAAGTAAAGAGTACTTGTGTTTGTACAAAAGGGAATTTACCAAAAAAGGCAAGTACTAGGACAAAAAAGTACAAAAATCAGAAAAAAGGTACAAAATCGGAGGCTTTAGGTGTTCTGTCTTGGGGG
The DNA here is from genome assembly GCA_003996215.1 of Jaltomata sinuosa. Classification (NCBI taxonomy): domain Eukaryota; kingdom Viridiplantae; phylum Streptophyta; class Magnoliopsida; order Solanales; family Solanaceae; genus Jaltomata; species Jaltomata sinuosa. The sequence continues at coordinate 10,374 of QJPP01000884.1, read as the reverse complement.
CATGTGCGAAGGCACATGCGACCACACAATGGCATGTTCATTTAGCATATGGACTTCACCTGAGAGGTGTTGAGCTTCTGGTTTCATGTGCGAAGTGATGTGCGAGCAGCACAATGGCATGTGCGTTTAGCACCTACCTTAGCACATGCTGAATTTTGTAACTTCAATTTTCTCCAACAAATCCCAGGTTCTATCTCTTAGTTTCTTTGCCTTGATTCTTCTTATCATCTAGAAATCCTAAGACTAATTAACAATAAGTATTTGATCTACTTAGTTGTGATTAGCTCTCTTGCATCCATTTTCATTTCGTACCAATTCTTGTGAGCTTTTATCGTTTAAGCAATCGTTAAAAACCTTCTTAGATTCGTCCATTTGGTTTGAGTCATCCTTCTTTTGAGTAACAAGAATCCATTCATCCACAAAGTATAGGTGACCTTATGACTTGGTTGAGCGAAGGAAGTTTACTATAAATCTTAAGAAGACACTTAGAAGGTAAGTTGAGCGTTCACATACAAGAGGTGTGAGGACCTTTACTACTAATCTCGTTTGTTAAATTTCGTAGGTACAATGTCTAAGGCACTCAATTGCGGAGATGAATGGGAGGATGAATCGAATTGAGGTTAGGATGGTGAATGTTGAGAGTCCTAATCGGGAGGACTCACGTCATACTACTCAATGGTCGGGAGAAAATAGGAATACAAATTCCTCAATGACAATTACTCAGTGATGTCTGTGTAATATTTGAACCCTATGAAAAGCATATTGAGTTCTTACATACCTAATATTCTAAAATAAAGCTTTATAACTCATTTGGGAATTGGATTTCCCCCCTTTTAGGCACCACCCTAGTAGGCCTACTATAGTCTATTTTGATCTTTGCTTTCTTGCCTTTGGTATGAGTTGTCGGAGATATCTCTACTTTATTTAGTATTTGCTGTAAATTACTTTAGTTCTCCTTTTCTCATGGTCTTCTGATACATCTTCCTTATCCCTGCTTACTTTATCTGCTACCTTTGATGTTTCTTGAACTTGATGAGAAACTAGTTCATGCAGAATTTTGTTTGGTGAAGTCAATTTACTTAGAAATATAGCCTGGTCATTAGTCTTGTCTATGTCAACCTCATTACCACCATGTTGTTCCTGTACTTCATCACTAGTGTCACCTTTCCTGTAGGTAATCTACAAAACTGGTGATACCCTTGGCACCCTTGACTGCCCTATTTCATTTTCAATAAGGCTCTCTGATCTTGGAGTACTAAATTGCAAAGGAGTATGATATTTAGCTGCTGCAAGAGCTTGCAGGAGTTTCTGAAGCTGTTGAAAATATGCATTTGAGCAAATTAGCTCCACCCCAACCTCTCCCCTATCTCTAAAGGTAATAATATCTTTACAGTTCTGTTTCCCTGTCATCCTGTTTTGTGCTTCATATGGTGATTCTATTAGTTTCTTCTCTTTTATGCCCATTGTGTAGTTACTGTCAAAAACTTATTGTTGTTGGTATTCCCCTTTACCCAGCCCCTTGGTAGGTTATTGTGAAGTGTTCCTTGTGTCACATATTTGCATGATATCTTTTTGTAATTGTTCAGCTAATTCCTGCTCTTTTTCCTTTCCTTTTTCTGCTTCAACTCTATCACCCTATTTTGTGTTATGAAAAGCCTTTTGCAACCAATACTTTGTACTACTGTTATGTTGTTTCCATTTTGGTGAATCAGTAATAGATTCATTAAGATTATGCATGTTCTCATTTGCTAGCTTATCAGGCAAACCCTGTAGGGACTCAAACTTATTTGATGTGATCATTTTCTCCTTTGTTAGACTGCTTGCTGACTTGTCTTTGCTATCCACTGTAGAATTTTGCCCATATTTGACAATGGCCCAAGCATTAGGATCACCCACTATTCTGACCCTGGCCAAGACCCTCGAGGGGAATTGATTAGATATAACCACATGTGAAGGATCAATGGTATCTCTGCTATGCTCATTCACTTCATTTTATCCATTGTTATAATTATTTCTCCAGTTAGGGTTTAGCCTCTTACACCCCCTCTTCATTATGCCTTTGTAATTTACATACCTTACAATATTTTGGGAGTGAGTCATATTGAATCTTAACATTTGTTGTGCATTTTTCTCCTATGGATTCATATACTATGATCATACACACAACCTTTGGTAGTTCTGCAGGAAGGTTTTCTTGTACCTTAACTCTTGCACAGTTGGGCTTGGTTTTGTGAATTGTGGTGGTATCCAGGTGAAGGGGTTTTTGTAATGACCTCTAGGTCATATTTCTATTTTTTGTGCTTTTTTCATGTTTTGAGCTTTCTTGCAGTGGATACAGGTCATTTATGACTTGCTGGGACTGACAGTTTGGTGCTCAGCCATTTGGTACGTCGTTATGACCATTTCCCTATTTTAGAACTTGAACTTAGAAAATCTTAGAATTTAGTCACTTTTTTGGTAAACACACTTAGAATTGAATTCTGATAGTTCCATTGGCTCCGAAATAGGGATTATAGTCTAGTAGGACCCTTAGTTTGGGTCTGAGTGCTTTCGGTTTTGGCTTTGTGTTTAAGATAGTTTAGCTAGTTGTGTTGACTTTGGTCAACATTCAGAGAAAACGACCTCGGATGGAAATTCCGTCAGTGTTGTTAGCTCTAGAATGTCAACTTTAGGCTAGAGGGACCTTTGGTTCGGGTACCGAGGCTTCCAGACTTGTTTTGGGGTATTGAGTTCCAAGTTGGTTTTGGGCATGAGGCCCACTTCTTGTTAAAACAATCTCAGTTAGGAGTTTCATCAACTCTATTGAGTTCATAATGCTGTTTTTGGTAGGATAGCATGGTTGTTTTGTGTTCACAGGGTTTCAAATAAATCCCGAAGGTCTATCGGGGGAGTTTTTAGCCTTGGTAAATTGCTGGTTGATGCTTTAATGTTGCAGACCATCTTGGTCATCGCAATAGTGAGGTGGCCATTGTATTTGTGATTGTCTAGTTTCTTGACCATCAAAACCGAATGGGTTACTTCTCATGACTGCGAAGAAGCAGGTTGGAACCTGATCCAGCTTGCTCTACGCGATCATGTGGTTGGACAAACGCGACTATGATGGTCTGGCCAACGTTTTCTCGTGAGTGCATGGGGTCCCTTGCGATCGCAATAAAGGACAAGTTGCCAACTTCGTTTGCTCCTCCAGAATTCCAAATTTCATCCATTGATGAGCTCTTAAGCTACAATTCCAAAGCTAGTCACTCACCTCCCTTGGTCTTATAGTCCCTCCTGATCCCTCTTCTCTTTTCCGTTGTATAATCCTCTTTTAATTCCGATTATTTTTCGTTAGTTTTCCTTTGGTGATTCTCTTGAACTAGTAGGACCTTGGGGATGTTTTGAGCCCCGAAATGAGTTCCCTTCACGCTCAACCTTTGGGTATGGGTTCCTTGACCCATTATAAACATAATTGTGAATTTTATTTTTTGTCCCATCGCGCGGACCCCAAGAGTCATTTTCCGACCCAATTTTGGGCTCGATTTTTTGTAGAGCTATATGGGTGTCATTCATCTCGCCTTGACACCTGGGTTATGTTTTTGATAGTGTAGCAGCTTTCCGAGGCTGTTTGAAAGGGGAAGGCACATGAGTGATGGTTCGTGTTTGCGGTTCGGCCCCTAGGTAGGTTACAATTTACTTCCTAGACTGAGTTTAGTTGGATTATATATATTATATATTGCTGGAATGTTAGGTTAGACCTTAGGATAGAATTAGGCTTAAATCATGTTACTTGTATTATTTTGGCCATTTCGGATCATAGATTAGAATTATTCTTGCTATCCTTAGTCTAGGTGCCCGTAGTATCGTTATGCCTAGCATAGAATCCTTACTATGCTTTTAGGAGGTTTTAGAGGTAGAGTAGATGTCTATAGTTATTTTCATTGTTATTTTCCCATTATGCCACCTTATTATCGGTTGTATGTGTAACTGTGGGCCTGAGGCCATAGCTTGAATTTGGATGGATTTCTAGGTTAGTTCTCTTGATTTAGGGGGTATTTTGCCCTGTTTTGCCTTGTCGTGTGATACTTTCTCTGATTATGTACATTTTATGCTCATACTGCATTGCATATCATTGATACAGAAAAGAAGGGTGTTTCAAAGGTTTTTGGTTCAAATGGAGGTTCACTTCGGCTACTATGATTTTCGTATTTTAAATGAGCTATCTTGAGTCTTACTAATGGTTTTGGAAAGAAAAAAGGGAAAACACTATTTTATGTATATATTATAGTCCGATGCGGTATTTCAGACCCCCGATGCATTATTTCAGGTTTTTGCTTCCCATTTACATACATTTATATATCCATAGTATGATGCAGTATTCGGGGTGCCCAATGCGGTATTCTGGGTTTGTACTATTATGCATTTATACATTACGTTATCCCCCATTACATGTATTGACTTTGGTTCTTTTGGGTTGTCAGTTACCTAGCTTGATTCTGTGTTGTTTTCCTTCTTGTTGGTTTAGTTAGTTCTGTCTCAAGTTTTATAACTAGATTTAGGTGAATCCTTGTATTTTCATTTACTTTCCTGTAATTTATATTATATATTATATTTTTGCTCTTGGTCGGCCTATGATGCCTACTGAGTACCCATGGTCTTGGTGCTCATACTTCACTCTGCATCTTTTTCTGATGCAGCATCTAGTACGAGCCACCTTCGCTGATCCTCCCATCGTTCGAGGCCTATTGTAGTTCAGATTACGGTAAGCTCCCAGCATGTTGGAGACTTTACATGCTTTCCATCTTGTATTCTATCTATATTTTGTATTTTGGATAGACAGAGTCTATCGTACAGCTACTCCGTACTTTAGTCGCTCTTGTACCGATGACACCAAGTCCGGGTTACTTCTTTTGTCATTTTGTCTTCTGGTCACTTTGGGGCCATGGTTGTATATTTATTAAAGTTGATATGTATATATATTGTTGGCCCCATTCCCATGTTATTATCTTCCATTTTTATTATATTAATTGTGTTATTTGTCTTTGGTATTATTGGGTTTAGCTTGCCTACTGAGGGATTGTGTAAGCGCTATGATGGCCCAATTTCGGGTCATTGCAGAGTGGTATCAGAGCTCTAGGTTCACCAGTCTCACCAGTACAAGAGCAAAGTGTCTAGTAGAGTCTCTTAGATCAGTACGGTAATGTCTGTATTCTATTTGCGAAGGGCTATAGGACATTCCCTAGGAAAGATTTCATCTTGTTTGACTCCTTATCATGCTTCCTTTACTTGATTAACTTCTAAGTATCTTTGTTTCACTCTTTCTCAGATGGTTCAGACGAGATCTGCAGTGGGTAAGGATGAGGCCCCTGCACCTGCAATCAGAGCCCCAGCTGGGGTATGGGGTAGAGGTTGACCCAGAGGTTGAGGTAGGGCACGGGCTGCGGTGCCAGCTCAGGCCCAGTCTAAACTACCTTCACCAGAGCCTGAGGATAGGGTTGATGATGTATAGTATGAGCCAGAGTGTGTAGGGCCAGCCTAACATCCGGTAGGCTTTGTGGATACTCTAGTGTTACAAGACATGTTGGTTTGGTTATTGGGGTTTCTTGAGGGTATGAATCCATCGCAGCTTCACCTGGTACTCTGATTAGTTCCCAGGTTAGAGAAGAGGCTCAGACTTTAGCTCAGGTGGCAAAACGGGGTTTAGGAGCATAACCTACTGCTGTAGCTCCCAGATTGGAGGTATTGCCAGTCCCTACCATTGTTCCACCTATTCCCACCGGGCTAGTTATGTCTTCTGAGGAGCAGAAGATGCTTGGTAGGCTTCTGAGATTGGGTCCTCTGAGATTTTAGGGTGCTTCTAGGGAGGATGCACATGAGTTTCTGACTAGCTGCAAGGAGAGATAGCATAATTTGGGGTTAGTTGAGTTGCATAGAGCAGATTGCACCGCATTTTAGCTAGATGGTCTAGCAAAAAAGTGATGGAGGTCATATATAGCTTGCATATCAACCGGGTCACCTCCACTTACTTGGGCCCAGTTCTCCACAATTTTTCTAGAGAAGTATGTATCGTGTTGCATGAGAGAGCGGTTGATGGATCAGTTCTGCGAGTTAGAGTAGGGCTCCATGACTATTTCTGAGTATGAGGTTCATTTCCAATAGCTGTCCAGGCACACCACTATGATTTTGCCTACCGAGCATGAGAGGGTACATATAACACCCCGTACCTTTCAAAACTTATGTGACTAAGTAAATATCGACGAAGGTATTTGAGCTCGAGATTGTGAAGGGGTACTTTGGCCTAGAATTTGAAATGGTCAAATGTATATAAGTGTTAAGTTAAATTATAAGGAGGAGGGTTTTGAAAATGAGATAAAACAAGTGAGGTACTTGCTCGACTTATCTAAGCTCTTAGGTGACAAGTAGGTGCATCACCTACCTACGCTAACGAACTAAGTTCCGAGGGCCGATTACGGGCAGCAACACCATGGATTATTAGACCTAATGGTAGCCCAAATGAAGCTTAAAGTTGGCCCATCAAAGCACAACCAAATCTGGCCCAAACAACTACAAAAGTTAGCCACCAATATTGACCACATTTTTGACCCAAGAGAAGCCCAAAATCAGCCCCAAAACTTAACCCTTTTGAGGCCCAAGCAAAGGGTAATTTTGGCCCAAGTTTCTTGACCCATTTTGGCCCAAATATACTCAAAAAAGTCGGCCAAAAAGGTCCCTTTATATAGGCCATTTGCTGATCAATGTTGATCACAAAAAGCTGGAAAATTCTCTCTTATCTCATTTCCTTTTTGGCAGCCCTTCTTTCCCTTTAGGGTTCTAAGAAGACCAAGATTAATTGAAGCTTAAGGTGAGTTAAACAACTTGTTATATTGGTATTAATCTACTACATATAGCTAGGATATCCTATGGTAAGAAAGACATGAACTATGGCAGCCCCTTTCTTATGATTTAACACATGGAAATTGTGTAACAATTAAGAGATTTCTTCTTCTCTTGTTGGTGTATGTGTAGGGGGTACTTAAGCTTTTAAAGCATCAATAAAAAGAGGATAAAAACACCCCTTCAAGTGTGGTAAGTACTCTGCCCATAATCATATTTTTGGATTGAAGTTCGGATAGACAATTGTTGTTGAATTGTTGTTAAGAACTCACGGGACGGCGATCGGAAGCCGTGGGTTCAATGTGTTGCTATTGTATTTCGACATGGTGAGTTGTGTAGGGGCTGTTTGATGTGTTTTGTATTATTGGAGGCAGTAGGTTGGTGTGTGTGTGATGTGTATTGGATAGGGGAGAAAGGTGTGATGATACACCTTTAATTAATGCAAAATACGTAAATCTGCCCGGGAAATGTTTAGCTACTGTTTTTGGAATGTTGCAGCAGGTTTAAGAGCTAATATTAGCTTCATTATACCCTTGTGTTGTAGATTAACTTAATAAAGGAAAGTCAAAGTTGTGGTAAGCGCAATCTTCGGAAAGAACGAGGTATGTTAAGGCTTCTTTATTCCTTATCGGCATGAATCTAGAAATAGAACTCTAAATCTCCGAAAGAAGAAATTTGAGTATTTTGTTGTAAGAGAGCTGATTTGGTAACTCAACAAGTCTTAAGGAACTAATTTATACATTATGGTGATTCAAGTCGCCTTCTTATAAAAAATCCGATTCTTTTTGCACGAAACGTAAGTTATCCTTTTGTCGAGTTTCTTCTTTGTATTGTGATCTCTAATCAAGCTTTAGAAAGTATACAAGGAAAGTTAGAAAGTCAATCCCCATTTATATGTGTTTGGTATGTTGATTCCAACACCTAGTAATCCAAGGCTAAAGACGTTATCTAAATGAACCTTCATAAATAACAAGAATAGCTTTGAAGGTCAATCTAGTAATACACTTATTATGCGTGGTTTGCGTGTTAGTGTGCACCGAGGTGCTACTACCATATTGAGGCTATTATATACATAGTGTGCACCGAGGTTCTACTGCCATATTGAGGCCATTATATACATAGTGTGCACCGAGGTGCTACTGCCATATTGAGGCCATTATATACATAGTGTGCGCCGGGGCGCTACTGCCATATTGAGGCTATTAAATATAGGGTGCGCCGAGGCGCTATTGTGGTTCAATGTGGGTTATAAAGAGTGAGTTGCAGCGTGTGTTAATGCATGTATTGTGTTCTAAAAAGAATAAAGGAGAAAGAGCTTAATGAGTCTAACCAATTACAGTTTACAAGATTCATATTTTATCTTGTTCAGATTTACTACTTGCGACTTGCTTTTATGCTTCTACCTTACATGCCAGTACATTATTGTCGTACTGACGCCCCATTGCCTGGGGGCGCTGCATTCATGCCTGCAGGTCCAGACAGAAACCCAGATAGACCTCTTCATTAGGAGTTGCGGAGTTCAGCCATTTTGGTAAGCTCCATTCTTCCTGGAGCTGACGAGTCAGAGGTCTAGCTTATATTTTGACCAGGTTATGTATATGTACAGCTTATGGGTAGTCCAGGGCCCTGTCCTGGATATGAGATATTTTACTTACTCCTAGAGGCCTGTAGACGTGTATATGTACATCAGTGTTGGGTATGGCCTTGTCGGCCTTGTTATTAGTTATCTACTATGATAATAGCCTTGTCGGCCTTGAGTTGCTTAACTACTATTGAGCTTTCAGTGTTTCCAATTGTAATTCTTAGAGCCCTTGTCGGTCTCAGACCCCCAGCAGGTTCAACAGAGATACACTCTATTTTGGCACCCTCGGCCTTTTGGGGCTCCGGGTGTCGGTCATGCCTCCCATGGTTTGGGGCGTGACAAACTTGGTATCAGAGCACGTCGAATCCCAGGGAGTCTACAAGCCGTGTCTGGTAGAGTCTTGTTTATGGGTGTGTTGTGCACCATACCTATAATCATGAGGCTACGGGACATTTAGGAAATGTTATCCTTCTTTCATTTGCTAGATCGTGCAATAGAGCGAGGTCATAAGATGTTTGAAGTCTAATTCATGTTTTTCTCTTCCTTGTCTACAGAAATGCCTTTGACTAGACAAATGAGTAGCCGACGGGTTGGCACGGATACGGGGGAAGGTACTAGTCGTTCCCCGCCTATCCAATTGGATAGATTTGAGGCTCAAAGTGAATCACCGACACCAGAGATCCCAGTTTATCAAGTACCTGATGAGACTAGAGGGGATCCAGTAACCCTGACCCCACCTGCTCCAGTGGCATCTGAGATAGCTAGAGATGAACCAGCACATGTAGCTCCTCCACCTGAAGCAGAGGACCAGGACATCAGGAGTGCTGTTCGATTATTGACCCAGATGGTAGCCACACAACAACAACAAATGGGGGCATCAACGAGTGCTAGGTCAGGTGGCTCAGAAAGTTCTAGGGCTCGAGAGTTTATCAGCCTAAGTCCTCCTATATTTACAGGCTCTGACCCACGTGAGGATCCTCAGGAGGTTATTGATCAGACATATCGAGTACTTCGAGTCATGCATGCAACAGTAGTGGAGGCAGTGGAGTTTGCATCTTTCAGGTTACGAGATGTGGCCATTTTATGGTTCGAGGCTTGGGATCGGTCTAGGGGATCAAATGCACCCCTAGCTGAGTGGGAGGAATTTTCAGAGGCCTTCCTAGCTCACTATCTTCCACAGGAGGTTCGAGAGGCCAGACTTGATCAATTTCTAGCCCTTAGGCAGGGCAATATGAATGTTCGACAGTATAGCCTCAGATTTAATTCATTAGCCAGGTATGCCCCCGATATTGTGAGTACGATGCGAGCTAGAGTTCATCGATATGTGGGTGGTCTTAAGGATGAATTGATTAAGGGAGTAACAATAGCAGCCACACAAGAGGATATGAATATTTCTAAGATACAGGCTATTGCTCAGACTGCAGAGGATCTTGAAGTACAAATTGGAGATAACCAAAGCCGAGAAAGGGATCAGAATAAGAGGGCTAGATCTACTGGGTCCTATGTAGAGCCTCGAGGTAATGTTAGGCCACATTTTAATAGGAGATCACCCTACCCTACTAGTGGTGCCCCATATCAGTTGCAAAGGCAGAGGTATGATCGTTTTTCTCAGACTGGACCAGGCCACAGTTCAGGTGCATCCAGTTCCTATCGCCAGGGGCATTCAGGTCAGATGAGGCCACCTTTGCCACCATGTTGTGTATGTGTGTAGGAAGCATCTTGGGATATGTTCGCCTGGCGTTTCGGATACTTGTTCATTCGTGTGGGCATCGCTGGTCACTTTATGCGAGATCTGTCCGAGTAGAGGTAGGCAGTGAGATATCCCAATCCTCAGGGTCGATGGCAAAGCTTTCTTCATCCTACTATTCGTCCGCCAGTGAAGGACAACCAGGCTACACCCAGGTTCGTGGAAGGAGGTAGAG
>QJPP01000881.1:0-38656 GCA_003996215.1 Jaltomata sinuosa | reverse complement strand
AGAAATAGGTCTAAGCCAATTCTTTACTGCCTCTATCTTCTAAGAATCCACTCGAATACCCTTCTTAGATACTACATGACCCAGAAAAGCAACTGACTGTAACCAAAACTCACACTTACTAAACTTGGCAAATAACTAGCGATCCTTGAGAGTCTGCAAAACCACTCTCAAATGATCTGCGTGCTTCTTCTTGCTCAGTGAGTAGACTAGAATATCATTTATATAGATGATGATGAACATATCAAAATACTAATTGAACACTTGGTTCATCAAGTCCATAAAAGCTACAAGAGCATTCGTTAGTCCAAAAGACATAACCACAAATTCATAGTGAACATACCGAGTCCTGAAGGCTATCTTCAAAATGTCACATTCTCTAACTCTGAGCTGATGATAACCGGATCTGAGGTTAATCTTGGAGAAATAGCTGGCACCCTGAAGTTGGTCAAACAAGTCATCATTCCTGAGGATGGGATAATTATTCTTGATTATGACCTTGTTCAAATAACGATAGTCTATACACATCCTGCGAGAACTGTCTTTCTTATGCATGAAGAGAACTGGAGCACCCCATGAAAAAATACTGGGTCTGATGAAGCCCTTATCTAGGAGGTCTTTGAGTTGTTCTTTCAACTCCTTAAGCTCAGCTGGAGCCATTATGTAAGAAGGAATAGATATGGGCTGTGTATCTGGAAGGAGGTCTATCCCAAAGTCGATCTCCCGCTCCGGAAGGACTCCAAGTAGATCTTCAGGAAAGACCTCTGGAAACTCACTAACTATCGAGACTCACTGTAAAAGTGGGGTTTCAGACTCAGAATCCTTAACCCATACTATATGGTTGATGTAATCCTTTGAGATCATCTTCCTAGCTTTGAGGTAAGATATGAAATGACCTTTTGATGTTGGAGAATTACCCTGCCATTCTAAAACAGGCTCATTTGGAAACTTGACTTTCACGACTCTGGTTCTGCAGTCGACTAAGGCATAATAGGTATGTAGCCAATCCATGTCAAGAATTACATCAAAGTCAGTCATATCTAACTCTATTAAATCTACTGAGGTGGTTCTATGAAGGACCGAGACTAGGTAATTTCTGTACACTCTCTTCTTAGCTAGGACTGACTCACTAACTGGAGTAGAGACTAGGATGGACTCTAGGAGTTTTTCAGGATTGACTCCGAATTTACATACAACATAAGGGGTCACGAAAGATAGGGAAGTCCATGGATCTAACAAGGCATAAACATTAGCGGAGAAGTCTAATAACATACTGGTGACTACATCTGGTGAACTCTCCTGATCCTGACATGAAGACATGGCATAGAGACAGTTTTGACACTGACCATCACCAGTGCCATAAGTAGTGCCCTACTGAGTTGTGCGACTTGTTGGAGCTGCTGAAGTGGTAGACTGAGCTTTGTACCCCCTATCTCTGCCTGGCGGAAGGGCACTCCTTCAACCTATGGCCAAGCTAACCATACCCAAAACACCCCTCTCTGCCAGTAAAACAATCACCTGGATGGTTTTTACCACACTTGGGGTAGGCTAGAAAAGTGCGGTTACATGAAACACTGCCCTGAGACTTAGAGCCTGGTGCTCGCTTTTTCTTATCCTATTGAGTCCTAGGAAATGGACCACTAGCTGATGAAGGTGTTGGGGCTGCAGACCTCTTCTAAAACTATGAGCGATCCCCACCTCCCGACCTCTTCTGAGAACATTCATAGTTGCCTGTCGTAGCCTTCTTATTATCCTTAGCTATCTCCTTAAGCTTATCTTTCTCAACCTGCTGAGCATGGGTCATCAGTCTAGAGATATCTATATCCCACAATAACATAGCATTCTTGCACTCTATTTTCACCAAATTGGATACTCATACAAGAATTTGCCCATTTGTGCCCTCAGATTGGCCATCATAGATGGGGCATACCTGGAAAGCTGAGTGAACTTCAACCCATATTCTTAGACCGACATTGATTCCTATCTCAGATAATATAAACTCTTAGTCCTTAGCCTCCCTCAACTCCCTCGGAAAGAACCTGTCCAAAAAAGCTCTAGTAAAACAATCCCATATCATAGGAGTTGCATTCACACCCTTGTTGTCTTTCCACTGAGTGAACCAAATATGAGCCACATCCTTTAGTTAATAGGATGCTAACTCAACACTATCCATTCCAGTCACTTGCATTACCTCGAGAATCTTCTTGATCTTATCAATGAAATTTTGTGGATCTTCACCAACCTTTGACTCTAGAAACTCTGGCGGATTCATGTGAACAAAATCTCAAACTCAGGCTGTGGCTGACCCACCATTTGGATTTGCAGGGACTAGGGCTTGCTGATTAGCTTTATTGGTTACTGTCTGAGCCAACAACTGGATTGCATTAAAAAATTCCACATTCGTAACCTCATGGTTTGGGGCTGGAGGATTAGCGTTAGCATTTTGGGTGTTAGCTCTACGAGAAGGCATGATCTAAAATGCATAACGAACAGATTAGAGAGGAGAAACTGACTTAAACCTCATCGCACAATAAATATAGTGAAAGAAGTGGAGTTTTTCTTAAAACACCTCGTAGCCTCTCCCTCATAAGTATGGCGCGCTTCACACCCATGAAAGCAACTTTACTTAGTGTGACTTTTAGACACCCTATGATTCTTGAACTCTATGCTCTGATACCAAGTTTATCACACCTCAAGGCTAGCCCCTAGACGTAACACAAGACCTAGGGTCACAAGTGACCCCAAGCTAACCCTGAATCTGGCATATCATAAGCATACTGAATATAATTCTTCACAAACAGAAGCATACTAAAGAAATCATAACTGAAAGCAATAATGATTCTAAAAATACCTAAAATGATAGTCTGTCTCAGAATCAAGTGAACTATATAAGCAGAAGTCTAACTCTATGTCTGAAAGCCTCTAATACTGATGAGCTACTGGAATAAGCCCCCAACTAACTCTAAATACTGAAAATAGGAACAACTGACTAACTCAAAAAGCATGAAACTATGTCCTCAGATGATGAGGACTCACCACTGGCTATCATTGCATTGGCACCGATACAGACTACTTGTGGGGCTGAATCTGAGAACCTGAACCTGCATCATGATAAGATGTAGCACATAAAGTATGTGTCAGTACTTTGAATGTATTGAGCATGAGGGATATACATAACTGACTGAAATGTAAATATGCTAAAATATGGAAGAGCTATAAACTGAACTAAACTGTAGTACGTAGGCCCAAATGTATAATCATGCATAAAAGAGCTAAAATGCAGGAGTAATCTAAAACTTACCATAAGCTGGAAATAAACATAGCTGAGGGCCTAATGCACTTTACTGAAACTAACATTGTGGGAGAGTCTATTAACCGACATAAATCACGTGAGCTAAACGTGAAGTTCAATTTATACGCCCCATCAAGAGGATCCAATATACCTTGCCAGGGTATAAAGGCATGAATGATGTGATCACTATTTCTAAGGCCTAATTAAGGGGCTAAATAACCTACAATGGCACATAGTTTTGAGACTTTAAGGGTACGCTGAACCCTGGTCTAACTCGATGCTAAACACTACTCCCAAACTGAATACTAATAGCTCATTTTAAAACTTGAGTCCCGAGTTTCTAAGTCAGTACTAGGCTAGTCTAAAATCTCTATCTTTATGAAATGCTGTAGTAGGCTAAAAACTGGCTAAATTCTACTTTTAAAACTCAAACTGATAATCTAGGCTGAATTTTGAAGGAAATATAATACTTTAGAAAAATCCTACAATTTAGGGCTAACTTCTTGAGTTTCTCAAGTCATGGTGAAAACTTATGCAAATCATCAAAACATATTACAATTCATATAAAGCAGGATATAAATCATATGATAATCATAAGAATTAAATTCTAGAAGGATTTGCATAATTGGGTAGGACCCTAGTTCTTAAACCATGAATATTTGAAGAAAGACTAGAATTTTGGGCATAAGGGTGAACTAAACTCTTACTAAATACCCACATACCTGGTAGAAGATGATTCTTGAATTAGTGAAGGAGTTCTAAAGCTTTGGAGAAGGAAGCCCTAGGTTGAACTTAGAGATGAACTCTCTTTTTTCTTCTTGAAACTGACTTGAGAGGAAACTAATTTTTTTAAAGAAAATTACTTTATAAAATGGAGTGAAAATACCCCAGGGGTCCTATTTATAGGCAATACCAAGTTAAATATGGATTGGTCTAGGAAAGGAAAATGAGTCAAAAAAACGGACACCAAAATGGTCCATTTTGGCCACAAATGGACTAATTTCTTATGATTTTTAACTCCTTGATTTTTTTGAGTTTCTGATCCTTGAAATGGTTAGGAAAATGGACCGTTTCCCCAAAAAAGGGACCATTTTCTCTTCCATTTTAACTCCAAAAATTTGACGGACTTCCTGTCAAACAAAAGTCTTTTTAGTAAACTGATCATAACTTTTTACGCTAGACTGGGATTAACACACGGTCAGTGGCGTTGGAAGGAAGACACAAAGACCTTTAATTTGATGGGTCATAGGCCCCTAACTCTTTATTTTCTAGGAGAAATGATCATTTGAAGATAACCCAAGTTAGAAAGTTTGGGGTGTTACAATGATGTTCGTTATCAGTATGTTCGGGGTGAGGCCAGTAGGGCTACCTTAGATTCTAATGGTGTTATGAGATTTGATAGTTGCTTTTGTGTTCTGAGAGTTGGGGATTTGATTAGTTGTTTCTTCGTGAGGCACATTATTCTAGGTATTCCATTTATCTAGGCACAGCTAAGATGTATAGATATTTGAGGCAACTTTACTGGTGGAGTGGTATAAAGCGGGACATAGTGGAGTTTGTATCTCAGTGCTTGAACTATCAACAGATTATGTTCAAGCACATGAGGCCTGGTGGGTTGATGTAGAGACTTTCCATTCCTGAGTAGAAGTGGGAAGGGATTACTATGGACTTCATAGTTTGGTTGCCACGTACTTCTAGGGGGTCTGACTCTATTTGGGTGATTGTTGATAGGCTGACTAAGACTGCACACATTTTGCCAGTTCATTCTTCCTATAGTGCAGAGAGGTTGCCTCAAATTTATCTCTGTGAGGTGGTTCATTTTCATTTGGTCCCAGCTTCTATCATTTTAGACCGCGACACTCAGTTCACATCACTGACTATTCAGCGAGGGTTGGGTATAGAGGTTCAGCTTAGTACTGCATTCCACCCTCAAATAGATGGTCAGTCTGTCCTAGAGGACATGTTACGGGCCTATGTTCTTGACTTTGGAGGTTTATGGGATCAATATGTACCATTAGTAGAGTTTGCATATAATAATAGTTTTCATTTAAGCATTAACATGGCACCTTTTGAGGCATTGTATGGTAGGTGTTGTAGATTTCTAGTGGGTTGGTTTGATGGTTTAAAGTCTAGGCCACAGAGTACAGACTTGCTTAGTGATTCCTTAGACCGAATTTTGGGTTATTCAAGATAGACTTTGGGCAGCCCAGAGTAGGTAGAAAAGCTATGCAGATCGTAGACTTTATGCCTCAGAGTTCAGTGTTGGTGATCTGGTATTTCTCCATGTATCGCATATGAAGGGCGTGATGATACTAGCATGGATGGCATGGTTGACACGAGCATGGATGGCATGGATGACACATATAATGTTCATGAAAAGAGAAGCTTAGGAGTCATGGGAGTGATATGGATGAAGAAAAGAAGCTATTTGTGCAAGTGGCTAGGCTTTAAATTCAAGAATCCACAAAGAAGACAACCAAACAAGGCCCTTGCCTCATTAAGGGCAATATTGTAAAAAGCCAATGTCTTCTTATCTCCTTTACTATAAATAGGATATTTCTTTATTTTGCAAGTAGTTTTTGATGAATATTGAATATGGAGCTTTGAAGCTTGTAATTTCTAGGTATTTAGCTTTTAGTTTCTAGGTGAAGCCTAGCATTAGTTGGTAATTTTAGTAGTGTAGATCTTGGAATTGTTGGTGAACTTCTTGGTTTGGTTAATCGAAGGTTGCTCATTTGTGGTTTTTTGAGTTCCTTTGATTTTTCTCAAACTAGGGTTTGTGTTTGAATTATTGAATTCAATTGGGAGGTGAGGGTATCAAGTCCCTTGTTGCCCATAAATTCAAGAGTTTGAATATTAACTCACATATCCTTCTTTTGTTTTCTTTCCTTCTTGTTCTTCCCTCTTTGTCCGTTATCATTTGGTATCAGAGCTTAGGTTTTAAGAGTTGTTCCATCAATTCTTAGGTCTTAGGTTCACAAAAAAAAAAAAAATCGTCCAAAAAAAAAAAAAATCCGAAAATTTTCTTGTTAGATTTCTTGTTTTTGACACTAGATTCTTGTTCTCTAGTATTTTTTGAGTCTAGATTTCAAATTATATTCAATTTGGAGTTGTAGAAGTGAAGTTGCCATTGAAGGACTTTGAAGTTTTGAAAACTTGCAAACTTGAAAAGTGGGTCTTTTGATTGGGGAGAAATTGGAGCTTAAAAACTATTGGGTTTTGTTCCCTAAGTCGAGGGGAAGATAATCCTAAAGTTTGAGCCAATTCCGAGTTGATTTGAAGGTGTTGGTGTTTAGTGTGTGTTCTTGGTGTTCTAGGTGTTTTTGATATTCATCAAGAACATCTTGAAGAAGAAGAAGCCAAAAGGTACATTTAATCCAGCTTTTCCAAGTCAAAGTGGTCAAAGATGTTTGTTGGATCCACAAGTGGAATTTAAAAAAAAAAAAAAAAATTCGAAGGACCAAATCTGCCCCTTCAAAAAAGTTTTGGGGGATGAAATGCACACTTGCAAACTTGGACAGAATGCTTCAAATTTTGGGACCCCAAAATTTTTCTAAATGTTGGAACTCTTAAGACCTCAAAATTTTTCTAAGTGTCCAAACTTCAAATTTCTTCTTCTACACTCATTTTTCTTCTATTTCTCTACTATTTAACAACTAATTAACATCTTTAATTACTTGTTAACTAGTTTTAAAACATCAAATCACTTCTTTGATCCTTCAAATTAAGCAACACAAGTAACTTTTCTACTTTTGTTACTTAGTTTTTTTTTGAGTTCGTTTTCTTTCGTGTTTTTTTTCTTCAACTTTTCTCATTTCATTTCGTAGATAATTTCTTGATTCAAGTCCTTTTTAGTTTTATTTGAGTCGTCCGTCTTTCAAGAGTCACAAAAATCCACTCCACTACAAAGGATAGGTGATCTTGAATTGATCAAGCAAAGCTAGTTCACTACCAATTTTGAGACGACATTTTAGGAGGTGAGTTGAGAGTTTGCATACGAGTGATGTGAGGCTTTTTCTACTAATATTATTTGTTGAGTTTTGTAGGTACAAAAGGAGATATAAGGTAGCATGTCATCCATAGCTTCAGATACTTGTGATGATGACATGGAAAGCTCTATTTGTAGCGATGGAGGCTATGATTCTAATGTTGAGGCCTATGAAGTCTATGATGGAGCCAATGAGGGATATGAAGGATCATGTGTTCATGAACATTATGATGGAGAGAACTACTACTCCGGAGATGAATATGTGATGAATGGAGCTTATAGCTCTTGTGATGATGTTGAAGGGGTAGAGGAACCTTGTGGAGAATATTATAGTGGAGAAGAAGGTTATGAAAGTTCTCATTTTCCACACCATGAGTATGAAGGCGATGTGCGGTACAATGCTTCCTTCCGTATGTCTTCTGAATCCTTTGAGGAAAATTTTGATGAAAAATGGAAGTTGTGAGGTTGAATGTCCTTCCTCATCTTGTGCGACTTTCTATCCTAAAAGAGAAGGTATTGATATATGGTTGGTACCAATTCCAAGATATCGTATGGGCTATAGAAGAGGTACATTTCCTACTTCTCGAAATATGATAATGTGCGATTCTTATCCTAATACCAATGTGTCTTGTACACGATATAGAAATGGTATTAGAGGAAGTAGAGACAAGTTGATGTTTCAAGATAGGCAAGACCCGGAGAGGCGAAGTCTTGAAATAAAAGTGAATGTTTATCATACTACGGGGTTTGATCTTGTCCTTGATGATCATAGTGTTTCTAACTTTATAACCCCTCAATTGGTTGAATTGTTTGGGATACCTTTTTGGCCGAAGCGAGACTCCTTTGTTACACAAAAAGGGTATCATGTTAATAAAAGGGTGCAAGTACCTATTTCACTTGGGAAATATCAAGAGGAGGTTTGGTGTGATATAGCTCCCATGGATACTTGTCACATATGTTTGGGAAATCCTTGGTTCCAAAGTCATAGGATTTCACATGCACAAGATTGGTACAAGTATATCATGGATCGCAAAGGGGAACTTCTCTTTCCACTAATATTTCCTAGAGAAGAAAACACATCCACTCCTTATGCACCAAAATGGAAGCTTGAAGTGAAGGGATCATCTAACCCTTCGCAAGGGATACTTGGCACTTGTCCTAACTCCAATGAAATTGAGAGACAAAAGATTGAGAGGAGTAAGGGTATGATAAGTGACAACTCTAGAGTGAAAAAAGGAGAGGATGTGTGGAGTGATGTGAGAGGGTTGTCACAACCTTATCTTAACTCATGTAACATTTCTTGTTTCTCTAGTTGTCTTGATACTTGTGCAGGTATTCTTCAAAGCGAACCTATTGTGGAACCTCAAAATGTGGAGCATCATAAGGTGATTGAAAGCTTCCAAAGAGAGCAATTGTACTTAAATGTTGATAACCGAGGTGAAGGCAATTCTTCCTATGGGCTACAAGGTAACAAAGCTAACTCTTGCACTTTATTAAACTTGATGGATCATTGTGTGGCTAATAGTCAATTGAGTGTGAGTGATAGTTTATCTTTGTATGATCTTAATGAGCCTTTACCATGTGGTGAGCTTAATAGCTCTTTCTTGTGTGTTGCAAATTGTGGTGATCAACTTTCTTGTGATACTTGTCCATTGAATGAGGAATTTTGTGATGTGCTAAATGAACCTCAATTTAGTGATGATGTTGATGTAGTTGATCATGTGAATAGTCATGTAGGTTCCTTGCTTCTAGATAATGATTCCTTGATTAGTGATTCCATTACTTGTGCCTCTCAAAGATCTCATGTGATGGAATATGTTGTTAAGGATAATATCTTATTTGATGATGACATGACTATTAAAAGTGTGCATAGTGGTAGCTCTTATAATGTTGAAAGTGTAGCTACTCTTGGAGGCTACAAGTTATTTGGTAATCCACTATGGGATGGTGACACCTTTCCTGAGGAAGGAACTTCCTTCTTGAGGGACTTTGGACCTCTTACTTGTGAGGTGAAGCTTGGTCAAGATGACAAGCAAGATGTGGGTGAAGATTGTACTATCTACCCACTTGAAGACATCGGCCTATCACTTTTCAAAAGGGATGATCCTTGGGATAAAGCTAACATTGATTTGTTTGATGGTTTGAAAATCCCAACTAGTGATTATCCTTATGAAATTGATGATAATTGTGATCTTTTGTATGACACCCCACCTTTGTTTGTTAAATATGAAGATGAGTTAGTTAATTCATGCGATGGCTCGAATTCTAATCTCTTTGGTCTTAATGGTGGTGTGGGTCAAATTGGGGATAGCAACTTGAGGAAGGAAGGTGACTTTTTTTTTTTTTTTATCTTGTCTTCTTCATGTGTCCCAACATGTGTTGATGTGCTTGATAAGATTCATGAACCAAATTGTGATCTTGCATGTGAGGGCACCTTGAGGAGGATTGACAATCTTGACACCTTTCTTTACTACCTTTTTGCATATGATGATGTCTATGTTTGTATTAAATTTGTTTTCTATAGAGGTAGGGGTTCCTTTAATTTGTCAAATTATCTTTGTGACCATGATATGTGGGTCTTTTACTTCTTTCACCCCAATGAACCCTTATGGGTGATTGCACCACTTTTGGTGTGGCCTTCTTGCGAGACAATGAAATAATTGTGTCTTATGGCTCCAAAGTTAAATATGATACCATCTTTTAGAATTATTGATGCCACGAAGACCTTTGTATTTGCCTTGTCTCTTGATGTTTATCATAACCAAAACCTTTGCACCTTGTATGATGAGTTGCTTTTATTGGAAGCAAAGGATATTTGGTTGTACCTCAAATTTGTGCCTCCTTGGCATGATGATATTATTGCTAACCCTTGTACTACCCCTCATGCTTTGAGGATATTTTGGTTGTTGTCCTTCTCATGTGTTTTAAGATTTGGATTCGAGGACGAATCATTTTCAAGAAGGAGAGGATGATACTAGCATGGATAGCATGGTTGACACGAGCATGGATGGCATAGATAACACATACGATGTTCATGCAAAGGGAAGCTTATGAGTCCGTGGGGGTGATGTGGATGAAGAAAAGAGGCCATTTGTGCAAGTGGCTAGGCTTTAAATTCAAGAATCCATAAAGAAGACAACCAAACAAGGCCCTTGCTTCATTAAGGGCAATATTGTAAAAAGTCAATGTCTTCTTATTTCCTTAGTATAAGTAGTAGCTTTTCTTTATTTTGAAGGAGTTTTTGGATGAATATTGAATATTGAGCTTTGAAGCTTGTAGTTTCTAGGTATTTAGCTTGTAGTTTCTAGGTGAAGCCTAGCATTAGTTGGTAATTTTAGTAGTGTCGATCTTGGAATTGTTGGTGAACTTCTTAGTTTGGTTAATCGAAGGTTGCTCATTTGTGGTTTCTTGAGTTCCTTTGATTTGTCTCAAACTAGGGTTTGTGTTTGAATTATTGAATTCAATTGGGAGGTGAGGGTATCAAGTCCCTTGTTGCCCATAAATTCAAGAGTTTGAATATTAACTCACATATCCTTCTTTTATTTTCTTTCCTTCTTGTTCTTCCCTCTTTGTCCGTTATCATCCTCAGAAGTAGATATAAAGTCATGTGGATCCTGACCAGGAGTTCCAGCGAACCTCGGTGGTGCCAATCTCAAAAATCCACCCAAAGCCTTCTACTCCATCTCTATCATAACTACGCGAGGAGCAAAAGGTTGTGCAACAGAAAGGCACCGGAAGAACCTCAGCACGGGGAGCTGCAGTAGCAGGCTGCGGTCCTGAACTCTAAACACCCAGAGCTCCCCCCTGAGCAGATCTCTGTGCTACATTTTAAGGCTAATTCCCAATCATATCCAATTTATGAATAAGCAAACCCCGAATACCAGACGATGGAGCTAGGGATATGCTAGTACAGAAGTTGGTGCTGGCACTAGTGGCACCTCGGCTGTCCCCCGGTCCACATGATGCTGCTTTGGGAAAATCTCTGGCTCAAATTCATCCTCAAAAGCTCTAACTGGTGCCACTACCCGGGAACATCCCTGACCCCTCCCTCTATGACCACCCCCGCCCCTAGTTGGAGTCGGGTGTGCTGGAGTCGAAGGCTCACCCCCGTCTGATGCCAAAGACCTCGTATGAACTATATGCAAAAGAGTGAACTAGAACAATGAGATTTCCAGAAACTATCTATGATAAGATGCACGATATAGAAGTAAGAAATAAGTCATGTTTCCTAAGATGCCACTTTAGCCTCTCAAAGATTGAGCACGGACGTCTCTGCTCCAATCCGCAGGACTCTACTAGAGATTGGCTCCTATACCGATAACACCGGTGAACCTAGGCTCTGATACCAAGCTATCATGACCTAAGAATTGGGTCATGATGGCACCTACAACCCCCCTGTAGGTGTACCAATCCACGTAGTTCGGAATGGTTAGTAATGGGCTACTATCTAACAAGCAAGTAGAAGAAGTAATGTACAAGTGGAAGCAAGAGATAAAGTGAATAAATAAAGCAATAGGAATATATATATATATGTTTATAGGAATCTAAACAATCCCAGGGACTGGTATCACAGTATAAGAGCCGTTTTACATAAACAGAGTACAAGGGTCCAAAAGAATATATACATTTATCTCTGAATAACAAAAAAATACATAATACAAAGGAGGAGATAAAGCTAAGCTCCCGTCACCAGGACTCACCCTCATCTCGAATGATGCAAAAAAACTCTGTATGAGTCTCCACGAGTCAGCGGTGATGGCCCATACTAGGATCTGCACCAATAAGATGCAGAAGTGTAGTATGAGCACCAATTGCAAAGCAACGGGTACCCAGTAGGCATCATAGACCGACTGAGCGCATATAAGATATAAATGCAATAAATAGCAGAAAGCAAAGAAGGGAGTCACAGAAGCAATGGATAAGTACATGGAAGCTAGCACAGATAGAATACAAGCAGAAAATAATCATGTTCGTCTAGCTACTAGAAATATATATCATAGAACACAGGTGAAGGAAAGAAGAATGCACCTGAATCCTTGCAACAACAATATATATAATAAAGAGAGTTTATGAAGAAAGGTGATACATCGGTAACTTCAAGTAAAAGGGGAAGAAAGGAAAGCGAATAACATAATCATGGTTGCAACAATACTACTAATCAATTCATGCTAATGACACAGCTCTCAAATACGAATAATAAAATAAGAATCCAGAAGTAACCATAACAAGAACCAGTCCTACGATAGGATAATAGTACTGAATCTACCTACAGTCCCAACGGGCACCCATTCACCTGAGGAACACATACAAGTGAAGACAAACCCTCCGGCATCCCATGCTACCAGAGCGTACACTCATCAAATAGCAAAGAAGGGTGGAATCATACACAAATGAATGATATGATGTAATAGGGTGAAAACCAGGTGTAACTGTAGTACCGTATGTACCTCTCCGGCACCGATAAGCCCAGCAGGTAGGATCCATAGAAGGACTCACCCGTATACCTCAACTACACTGTATACCCCTCCTTCGGCCCACTCAGCATGTAGCCCCTGGTCCGGATCGGCAAGGTCCATGGAGGTCCTCGACCACATACTAAATCTCAGAATCTCAAATAACCACCCGGAGTGTATTTGAGTCTGAACTAGTAAGCGTGATCCCAAAATGCATACCCGGATCCTGTCTAGGTCTAAATCAGTAAGTCATGTTTCAAAAACCCAATAAGGGCGACCAGAGTGTACTTGGGTGATAACGGAAATTAAGCAAACAAGAAAGAAGGAGGAAAAGATATGAGAATTAATAACTAAGAATTGAAATTATGGGCAACAAGGGGCTAAAACCCTCACCTCCCAATTGATCTAACAACTAGAAACTAATTCAACTCAACTAATCAAGGAAAACTAAATGAAATCCACAAATGGGAGACCTTCGATTAATTAAGCAAAGAAGTTAAACTAACAATCAAGAGAGTCACCCTAATCACTCACTAATTCCTTAAGGGAATTACACTAAGCCTTACACTAGCAACTACAAGTTTTAGAGTATCAATCTTCAATATGCAAAAACTAATCTTCCAAAATGAAGAAAAGCTACTACTTATACTAGGGAATAAGAAGACACTAGCTATTACAGTTTTGCCTTTAATGAAGTAAGGGCCTTGTTTGGTTGCCTTCTTTTGGGAATTCTTGAATTCCTCCTTCCACCTCACTTTAATGAACCACCC
This sequence comes from Jaltomata sinuosa, assembly GCA_003996215.1. Lineage (NCBI taxonomy): Eukaryota > Viridiplantae > Streptophyta > Magnoliopsida > Solanales > Solanaceae > Jaltomata > Jaltomata sinuosa. The sequence continues at coordinate 25,156 of QJPP01000881.1, read as the reverse complement.
ACACATTGTATGCTTTTCTTTGAGATTCTTCAAGCTTCTCCAATGCTTCCCTTTTCATGAACATTGCTTGAAGGTCTTGGAGCTTTTTAGCTTGACTACGTGTGAAAGTCCTTGAAGGATAAGTGTCATCCAAGATAGTACCATCCATGCTTTCCAATCTAGTATCATCCTCCCCTTCTTGAAAATGATTCGTCCTCGAATCCAATTGATCACCTACAATACAAGGAGAAAGATCACTAACATTGAAAACATTATGAACATTATACTCACTTGGTAAGTCAATCATGTATGCATTGTCATTTATCCACTTGAGCACTTTGAAGGGTACGTCTCCCCTTGGGCTTAGCTTTCCTTTTCGAACTTGTGGGAACCTCTCCTTTCGGAAATGAACCCACACCCAATCGTTCGGGTTGAAAATCACTTCCTTTTGTTCCACGATTCTTTTGGTTGGCCACCTTTGAATTGTTCTTTTCAATGGCCTCTTTTACCTTGGAATGAATGTTCATCATCTCCTTTGCTCTTTGTTCAGCATCTAGGCTCACAAAAACATGGCTAGACAAAGGAGTCATAGTTAATGGAAACAAAGGCTTAAAGCCATAACATGCTTCAAATGGGGACATTCCAATAGAAGAGTGGAAAGACCGGTTATATGCAAATTCTATCAAGGGTAAATGGTCTTCCCAAGTGGTTGGGGTGCCCCTAATCATACACCTAAGCATGCTTCCAAGAGTCCGGTTGACTACTTCGGTTTGTCCATCCGTTTGAGGATGACAAGAAGTAGAAAACATGAGTTTGGTACCAAGTGTACCCCATAGATTCTTCCAAAAATGACTAAGAAATTTGGAATCCCTATCACTAACAATGGTTTGAGGGACTCCATGCAATTTAAGCATATTAATGACAAACAAGGATGCTATCCACTACCACAAATATGCTATCATGTCCTCTTTTAGTCCTAGGAAGTCCTAACACAAAATCCATAGAAATGTCCATCCATGGACCACTAGGAGTAGGAAGAGGGGTATACTTACCTTGAGGCCGAGTCGTGGATTTGGCTTGCTTGCATTCGAGACATTGTCCACAAATTCTCTCCACATCATGCTTCATCTTTGGCCAATAAAATTGTTCCATAAGGATGTCAAGTGTCTTGGGTACTCCAAAGTGCCCCATCAAACCACCACTATGAGCTTCCTTGACAAACAACTCTCTCCATGAACTCATGGGCACACAAACTCGCCCATTCTTGAATAAGAATCCATCAACCAATTGGAACCTATCAACCCGCTTCCCTTGACTAAGACAATCAAAAGTTTCTTTGAAATCGGGATCCATAGAATAGAATCCCTTCAAGCTTTCAAATCCCATCATTTTAGAAGCCAAGGTGTTGACCAATACAAACCTCCTTGATAGAGCATCCGCTACTACATTCTCTTTGCCTTGCTTGTAGTTGATCACATATGGAAAGGTCTCAATGAATTCAACCCATTTGGCATGTCGCTTGTTCAACTTGGATTGCCCCTTAAGATGTTTCAAGGACTCATGATCGGTCCTTATCACGAACTCTTTGTGCCACAAGTAGTGTTGCCAATGAGCCAATACCCACCCTCACAAGTGCATATAATTCCTTGTCATAAGTTGAGTACCGAAGAGTAGCTCCCTTTATTTTTTCACTAAAGTAAGCCAATGGTTTTCCCTCTTGTATCAAGACACCACCTATCCCAACACCCGAAGCATCACACTCTATCTCAAAATCTTTATCAAAATTAGGTAGTTAGAGTAATGGGGAGGAATGCAACATGGACTTCAATGCGTGAAAGGACTTCTCTTGTTCTTCCCCCCACACAAAAGGTACATCTTTCTTGATCAATTCGGTTAATGGGGAAGCAATTGAACTAACCCTTCACAAAATGCCGGTAAAAGATCGCCGACCCATGAAACTTCTTACCTCGGTTGCATTGGATGGGGTCGGCCAAGTCTTGATTGACTCCACCTTTTCTTCATCAACCTCTATACCACTTGCACTAACCACAAAGCCCAAGAACACTACCTTTTCAACACAAAAAGAACACTTCTTGAGATTCGCAAATAACCTTTCTCGTAGCAAAACATCAAACACTTGTTTCAAATGGCCTACATGCTCTTCAATTGTCTTGCTATACACAAGTATGTCATCAAAGTACACAACCACAAACTTGTTGATGAAGGGTTTTAGAACATGATTCATCAACCTCATGAAAGTGCTTGGAGCATTAGTCAAACCAAACGGCATCACAAGCCATTCATACAACCCAAATTTTGTTTTGAAAGCCGTCTTCCATTCATCACCCGGTTTCATTCGAATTTGATGGTACCCACTCCTAAGATCAACCTTTGAGAACACACTTGCTCCACAAAGCTCATCCAACATGTCATCAAGTCTTGGAATTGGATGCCTATACTTGATTGTAATCTTGTTCACGGCTCTACAATCAATGCACATTCTCCAAGTACCATCCTTTTTGGGAACAAGGATAACCGGTACGACACACGGGCTTAGGCTTTCTTTGATCAATCCCTTTTCAAGGAGTTCTTCTACTTGCCTTTGTAGCTCCTTGGTCTCTTCTGGATTACACCTATAGGCTGGTCGGTTGGGAATTTGTGACCCCATCAAAAAGTCAATTTGGTGCTCAATTCCCCTCAAGGGTGGTAGTCCCGCGGGCATCTCATCCGGAAATAGTTCATCATAGTCCTGCAAAAGAGAAGAAACAATACTAGGCAAAATGCTAGTATCTTGGTTAGCATGCAATAAAAGATTGGTGTTGACAAGGCACACTAAAAAGCATTCCTCATCCACACCCTTTAGACAATTGTTTGTCTTGGCTATCATACACATGTTCTTCTTATTTTTATCCAAGTCACTTCCCTCTTTTGGAACAATGGTGGAACTTTCACCTTCACTCTTCGCTTCTTCCACCCTTATTCTCTCCCGAAGCTCCTTCATAGCCCGATAGTCCTCACTCACTTGGTATGGGGTGAGAGGTGCAAGTACATATTATTTCTTACCGTCAATCACAAAAGCATACTTGTTGGTCCTTCCATAGTGCACAACATCTCTATCAAATTGCCAAGGCCTCCCCAATAATACATGACAAGCCAACATGGGTACCACATTACAAATCAACTCCTCATTGTACTTGCCCACACTAAATCGAATACTTGCTTGTTTGGGGACCTTCATCTCTCCACTCTCATTGAGCCATTGTAGCTTGTACGGGTTGGAATGCCTTCTTATTGGAATTTGCATACGCTCCACCAAAGAACTGCTCACCACATTAGTGCAACTCCCACTATCAATAATCAAAGAACACACCTTATCTTGGATCTTGCACCTAGCATGAAACAGATTCTCCCTTTGGTCAAGTTCTTCTTTGGCAAGGGCTCCCATAATTCTCCTCACAACACATGAAAGGTTGGTATTTACCTTCAACTCTTCATTATCATCAAGTAGGGGTTGCCCCCTTTCCATGAAGCAAGCAAAATTTACCCTCTCATCCAACCTTTCTTCCTCATCCCCCGAAGCTACTCTCTCCCCTTCACCTTTATCCCCCTCTCCCTCACTTCTTTCATCATGCTCATCTTCCTCATCGGTTTTATACCCATCATGAAAAGCAACAATTATCCTTCTATTAGGACACTCACTAGCAATATGTCCCCTCCCTTGACATCGAAAGCATTGGATGGTAGAGGGTCGAGGAAAGTTGGGTTTTTCAAAGTTACCTCCTTTCGGCTTGTCATTCCCTTTGGCTTTGTAATCAACCTTGACTTGAGTGTCTTGACCACTACCTTTAGATGATTCGCGAGGAGTTGGGGTCTTCCACTTATCATTGTTTTTTACTCCATGAGGAAGTTGGAAAAGTCTTGGCCTTCTATGTCTTCTCATCTTTCAAATCCATTTCGACCTTAGAGGCATCATGGAAAGCCGCTTCAAGATTCTCATAGTGTTTAAGTCTCAAAGGCTTCAAGATATCGGGCCTCAAGTTTGCCATGAATCGTATCACCGTGTATTGCATATGCTCCTCAAGATTGGACTTCATTCTCAAGTTCTCAAATTCATCATAGTATTCTTCAACACTCTTGGTACCTTGCCTAAGCATGTACACCTTCTTGAGAGCTTCTTGGTAGTAATCCAGAGTCAAATTACCTATACTCCATTAGACCAACCAACTCTTGCCAAGTGGGCAACTCATAGATATGATGACTCTCTCGTTCCCTCCTCTGGATTCCCACCATGTGGAAGCATATCCCTCGAATTGAGTGAGGGCATACTTTGCCTTCAATGATTCCGAGATGTTATTAGTAAGGAAAATCCGCTCACTTTGTAGTTTCCATTCAAGAAATTCATCCGGGTCACTACTTCCCTTGAACTTTGGAAGTGTAACCTTGATCGTGTTCAATTCCCTATCTTGATCATTCCATTCTCCATACCTAGCTCCTCTATTCCCCAACCTATCTCCTCTATTCCCATAGCGTTGACCTCTTATTCCTTGGTCCCACCCTAAGTCCCGAGGCTGGACCCCTTCCCTTGGCCCTTCATAGCCATCTCTACCCCCATGCTCCCAAAACTCATCATTATTGTGATCTTCATTCATGTCGTCATAGAGAGGATTTTGAAATTGGTGGTTTGGGTAGGGTGTTTGTGTGGTGTTTTGTGGAGGTGATATGTAGGAATCATGTAAGGATGCATTTGATGGATTTCGGAGTGGAGTTTGGTATAGAACTTGGTTTGCCACAAAAGGACGGTTCTCTTGTGGAGGGCGATAGGGTTGTGGATGTGGATGTGGATGTGGTATTGGTTGCCTTGGGTAGTTTGGAGGGTTGTTTGTTTGGAAGGTGGGTTGTTGGAAGTTTTGGGTTCGATTTTGTGGAGGGTAACATAGTTGGTGAGCTTGCCCTGGAGTAATGGTGGTGGATTGCACCGATGCTCGCCTTGCCTCCTCATTTTCGACTTGGAGTGTCTTCCCTCTATTCTCATTTTCCACTCGGACCAACCTTTCCTCCATACCTCCTAACTTCCCATTCATTTCCGCCATTTGTTTGGAGAGGTGTGCAAGAACCTCCATGAGGTTCTACGAGCTCTCCCCAATTGGACTTGCACCGTGGTGGGACATGACACCTACAAAACTCAACAAGCAAGGTTAGTAGTAAAAGTCTCACGTCCCTCGTATGTAACTCTCAACTCACCTCCTGTGGCGTCGTCTCAAAATTAGTAGTGAACTAGCTCCGCTCAATCAACTCAAGGTCACCTATCCTTTGTGGAGGAGTGGATTCTTGTGACTCTTGAAAGAAGGACGACTTGAAAGACTCTAAACGGACTTGAATCAAGGAATTAATCAACGAAACAAGACAAGAAAAGAAGAAGGAAGAAGCACGAAAGAATTCGGACTCAAGAATTAAGTAACAAAAGTAGGAGAAACTACTTGTTGTTACTTAATTTGGAGAATCAAAGAGATGATTTGATGTTTAAAAAACTAGTTAACAAGTAATTAAAGATGTTAATTAGTTGTTAAATAGTTGAGAAATCGAAGAAAAATGAGTGTTGATTGAAATTATGCGCAACAAGGGGCTAAAACCCTCACCTCCCAATTGATTCCAACAACTAGAAACTAATTCAACTCAACTAATCAAGGAAAACTAAATAAATCCACAAGTGGGAGACCTTCGATTAATTAAGCAAAGATGTTAAACTAACAATCAAGAGAGTCACCCTAATCACTCACTAATTCCTTAAGGGAATTACACTAAGCCTTACACTAGCAACTACAAGTTTTAGAGTATCAATCTTCAATATGCAAAAACTAGTCTTCCAAAATGAAGAAAAGCTACTACTTATACTAGGGAATAAGAAGACACTAGCTATTACAGTTTTGCCCTTAATGAAGTAAGGGCCTTGTTTGGTTGCCTTCTTTTGAGAATTCTTGAATTCCTCCTTCCACCTCACTTTAATGGACCACCCACACATTGTATGCTTTCCTTTGAGATTCTTCAAGTTTCTCCAATGCTTCCCTTTTCATGAACATTGCTTGAAGGTCTTGGAGCTTTTTAGCTTGACTACGTGTGAAAGGCCTTGAAGGATAAGTGCCATCCAAGATAGTACCATCCATGCTTTCCAATCTAGTATCATTGGGTCCAAAATAGTAATAAAATAAGTTTGTCGCTCGGCTCGACCGAGTCTAGTATCATCTCAAATCAGTAATAAAACATGTGTAGCACTACGGCGCAGCCGAGTCTAGTATAAGTAGGAAAACAGTGATAAAATCATCATGTAATCTCTCTTATCCCAAGAAGATTCATAAAATTAGTTTCAAATCCTTTTATAACCATTTTCACCAAAAATGGGCCCTCGGGGCCATGCAAGTTTCAGAAAACTGTTTATAGTAGGCCCGTAGCCAAAACCACAGTAAAACATGTAGAAAATTTCTTTATATGCATGATAATGGTATACCAAACACAACAACAACCCAGCGGCTCACAATCAACCTATCGGCCTACACATGCTTTAATCGCACTACAGTACAGATAACCATCTCTACAATCATAATATCAATGTTCAGGACTCACGTACATTCCCAAATAACCCACCTTATATGGTCCAGAGTCAAATACAAGGCCACACAGGACCACAAGGGTAATACTAACATCCACAATGAATGTTACAACAAAATGAGTGAAATAAGATAGATAGAAATGAAGTGGACAAGGTCTAGGGTGCCAAGCTAATAAAACTCAACTCAAGAAAGATAATTAGTACAATTATAGCCTATATATGCAAAGTCTAGTATGGAGAAGACCGTAACCTACCTATCGTCCGATGACAAGCTGCTGAAACGACGTTGTACATGCCCAAATTGCTATGAAAAGACTGAAAAGCAATCACACTATCAAGAAGGTAATCTACGCGTTAAAACAAGACTAAAAATACCCATATTACTAAAAGTAATCCAGGTCAAAATTCGGGTCACAAGTAGGTCCGTGAGTCTCGCAACCTAAAGTCGGGAACAAAAAATACCATGATGTTCCCAACATTCCCAGGAGTTCATGTCCAAAATTTTAGCAGAATTGAACCATTGGAAGGGCTCAAAATAGCCTCCCCAAATTAAGAGTAACAAGGAAATCAAAAGGAGGAAAATTACAGACTTAATCACGAAAACTTACCAATTGGCAGCCAAAAAATGAGCACAGACCAAGGATACACCCACCTCCAAGCTTTGGAATTAATAGAATGAAGAAATGGAGCTTGAAGCTCAAAGAAAATGGAGGAGAAATGAGTTTTGGAGTTGGTTTAAAATGAAATGGAGAAGAAGCTTAGAATATATACATTATCAGCGATTTTTGCAAAAGTGAAACTTTTTATCACAAATTCGGAGGCAAGAATGAATAGTGACCTCCACAAATACGGATAAATCATCAAAAATGCAGACATCAGAAATGCGATGGATCTCCACAAAAGCAGAAACCCACAACCCAAAGGATCTCTGCAAATGCAGAGAAAAGTCCACAAATGCGGACTGGTATGCAAATATGGCAAAATCACCACAAATGCAGTGGTCACAAATACGGCAAAATGTTCACAATTGCGGACACACCAGACTCGGCAAAAACCAGCTAAGTTTAAAAAGCTCAGATGGACCCTCGAGATTCATCTGAGGTCCCACGGACATAAACGAACTATGCTACTCAACTAAAAATAGCATTCCAGACTCAATGGAATCGATGAAAATCTCAACAGAGGTCGATTTGACTAACAGGTGGGCCCCACACCCAAAACCAACCTTAAGCCAATCTTTTTAAAATGGAATTTCATGGCCCAAAATGAGTCTGGAATCTTAGGCACCCGAATCAAAGGTCTCTTTAGCCTAAAGTTGACATTCCAGAGCTAACACCACTGGTGGAATTTTTATCCGAGGCCGTCTTCTCCAAATGTTGATCAAAGTCAAACTTTCAAGTTCAACTGGCCATAAAACCCAAAAAGCAATACAAAACAAACCAAAAGCTCCCAAACCCCGATAAAGGGTCCATCTAGATCAAAATCTGTACTCCGGAGCTAATGAAACTATTAGAATTCAATTCCGAGCATGTTTACCAAGAATGTTGACCGAAGTCAATAATTTTCTAAGTTTAAGCTCTAAAGCAGGAAAACGGCCATAAAGACCAAACGAATGGTCAGGGCATCGAACCACCGGTCCCAACAAGTCATAAATGACTTAGGGCCACTACAGAAAAGCACTAACAGTACAAAAAAGCATAAACGCGAGAATAACTGGAAAGGTCATTACAATTGAGTATACACTTGGCTGGCTACAAAGGATTATGGCTAGATGCAAATAAATATTTTCAATTCAATTATTATGAATTCTCAAATTCTTGTTTTATATTTTATAGTGTATAACTTATGCATGTATTATTTATAATAAAAATTATAGAAGTCATGAAACATGATATAACTTAAAATTAATTTCTATGTGGATATTAAATTTCCTCAAACCCAAACCAAACATTGTACATATATTTACTGTTGATTTTTATGTGGGGACTAAATCTTCTAAAACCCCAACCAAATGACCTAGAAATTCTAATTCACTATAATATTGTAGACATTAAAATTTTGTGGGACTCTACAAGATGAGTCCAATTTCTGTTAGGATTTCTTGGAGACTACTCTACCCTAAACTCTAAATCACGCCTATTTAAAGGGTAACATATTCACTTAAAGAGGTATCTTGAATATCTCTTAAAATCCTGAATATTCATAAGAGATCCAAAAATTCTCCTTTCATGGAGATCAAATAAATCTCAAAGATGTCCAAATCATCTAATATTCAAGAAATATGCTACTAACATCCCTCGAATTATGGAAAATATTTAGAAGAGAAGAATCAAAGGAGGAACAGATTGTACTCACAAATATTCATCAAGAAATTATATTTTTTATATTTTATTTGTGATTATAATTTATTTTCTATCACATTAAAATTTATTATAAATAAATTGGCACGCCCAATGAGACCAAATTTGTCCTTCATCTCTTCTCTCAAAAAGCTTTTTTTATGAGTACTTCAAGTCTAGTCTTTGAGTTTCATCAATTCTACACTCCAACAAGCCTTGAAGTTGGGGGGATTTGTAGACATATAAATTTATAGAACTCTAGAAGATGATTCCAATCTTTACCAGGGTGTCTTGGAGGCTACTCCACCCTAAACCCTAGCTTGGAGGCTACTCTACCCTAAATTCTAGCTCACGCCTATATAAAGGGTAACCTATTCCCTTGAAGAGGCATCTCGAATATCTCATAAACTCTTGGATATTCACAAAAAGATCAAGATCTCAAAATCCCATAAACTTGTGAGATATTTATCAAGAGATCAACGCATCAAATACTGCCTTTGTCATGCTACTTTCTCTCAAATCACAGAGAAAATTCAGAGAGAAGAATCAAAAGAGGAACAGAATTGTTCTCATAAATATTTATCAATAAAATCTCGGTTTCATCATATTTTATTTGAGATTGTAACTTATTTTTCATCACTTTAAAATTTGTCGTAAACAAATTGACATGCCTAGTGAGACTGTCACGCCCTGAGGCTACCCCCTAGATGTAACACGGTACTTAGTATCATAAGCAAACTCAAGCTAACCCATGGTCTGGCATGTCTAGACAATTTATGATAAAAATATATAATGTGCAGAAGCTGAAAACAGTTTAATATCTAAAGTGGGAAAAAGCCCAAAATATGTTCGAATATAAAATATAAGTAGAATATAGTGATAACTGAAAACAACACTAACAACTCAATAGCTGTCTATGTCTGAAAGCCTCTAACTGATAGGAGTTGCTGGGATATGTCCCCAGCTAACTCTAATAATCTGAAAACTAAAATAATAAGACTGTAAACTAGAGCATGTCCATTGTTCTCAAACTATGAGGACTCACTAATGAGGCTGCTGAATAAGGACCGAAAATGAGCTAAGCGCGATCTGGATGTTGAACGCTTGAACCTACATCATAAAATGATGTAGCACAAAAGTATGCATCAGTACTTCGAATGTACTGAGCATGCGGGATATAGGCTAAGTTGAATGACATAATAACTGAACATGGAAATATATATACTGAAGCATAAACTAAAAGCTAAGCTGGATACAATGACCAAGTACTAACATGATATGCTGAACTGAATACTAAAACAGATACTGAATACATAGTCAATGCAACATGAATCTAAATGTGAGAGATACCGTTAACCAACATACCCCAAGCTGAGCCAACTATAGGGCCAACCTGTAAACCTGGATGGAAGGGTGTTCATACCATGCCAAGGGTACAAACAAAGCTGGCGTGGATCCACTAAACTGATGTCCACAAGGGACAGAGGTTTGCAACCTAATATGACAGTTGACCCCTCTTTATACCTACGGTGGCGCCTTAGTTCCGGGATTGGGGAACTTCTACTAAAGGCCTTAGCCTAATCTGATAGCTAAGCCCTCATCCCGTCATCCACTCGATACTAAGTCTACTCCCAACAAAAATATAAGCAATGAAATGCAAGTTGAAATACTGGATAGCCAATACTAACAATTATCTAAGAATGCACATGTATATATACTGAAACTGATGGCATTCTAGTTCTGAAACATAATTATCTAAATTATGTGCCTAGCAAGTATAATTTATGAATACTGAAATTAAGACTAGCTAGGGTCACTAAGTTCTATACGTATGACTATGCTAATTCTCCAAGAAATATGAAATAAATATCATTTAAATAATAGCATCTGAATTACAAGGAATCCCTAAGATTTAGGAACCCTAGGTCTGAAGATTCCATGGAGAATTGAAGAACTAACTGAATTCTAGGGACCTAATGGGTGAAAGGAACTCACTAGTGAAATCCCACATACCTGGTGAAGGAACTACGGAGAAACTCTATTTGCTTGCTCTTGAGAGAAAACACTTCTTTTCTGATAGGGTTTGGTAAGTTTCGAATTAGCTTAGGAATTATGAGGGAAAGAGCATAAAAACCCCTTAATTACTCCCAAAATGACTTAGGATCGGAGTTAGAAGAATTGAAAAAAGATCAGAATGCCCCCAAATTAAAACTAAAAGTTGCAGATAAATCCTCGCTGGACGGGCTACCGGATGGGCCGCTCGACGAGTGTCAAACTTGAGATGGCCCATCGGCCAGGGCATCAGAATAGGGCAGACTAGTCTGGCCCTTTTGAATAATCCCCATGATGGCTCCCACAGCCCGTTGCATCCATGACGGCCATGGCGATTGCCCGTTAGGACCAGGGAGCCTGGGATGGGGTGCTAGCATTTTCACAGGCTGCCCGATGGCCCACTGGACCTTCAAAGCCCGTCGGGACCCCCATTTGGCTGGAGTCTGAGTGACAGATCCTCTAGGCTCTTCCCACGGGGACCCCGATGGGCCATTGTGTCCATGATGCCCATGGGTCAGCCCGTGGGGCTTGACTGCCAGATGGAATTTGCTGAGTTTTTTTCTGAGTTTTGGGTTTTAAATGCTGGTCTGAATTTTGGGGTGTTATAATGATAACGGGCAATGAGGGAAGAACAAGAAGGAAAGAAAACAAAAGAAGGATATGTGAGTTAATATTCAAACTCTTGAATTTATAGGCAACAAGGGACTTGATACCCTCACCTCCCAATTGAATTCAATAATTCAAACACAAACCCTAGTTTGAGACAAATCAAAGGAACTCAAGAAACCACAAATGAGCAACCTTCGATTAACCAAACCAAGAAGTTCACCAACAATTCCAAGATCCACACTACTAAAATTACCAACTAATGCTAGGCTTCACCTAGAAACTACAAGCTAAATACCTAGAAACTACAAGCTTCAAAGCTCAATATTCAATATTCATCAAAAACTCCTTCAAAATAAAGAAAAGCTACTACTTATACTAAGGAAATAAGAAGACATTGACTTTTTACAATATTGCCCTTAATGAAGCAAGGGCCTTGTTTGGTTGTCTTCTTTATGGATTCTTGAATTTAAAGCCTAGCCACTTGCACAAATGGCCTCTTTTCTTCATCCACATCACTCCCACGGACTCATAAGCTTCCCTTTGCATGAACATCGTATGTGTTATCTATGCCATCCATGCTCGTGTCAACCATGCTATCCATGCTAGTATCATCCTCTCCTTCTTGAAAATGATTCGTCCTCGAATCCAAACCTTAAAACATATGAGAAGGACAACAACCAAAACATCCTCAAAGCATGAGGGTTAGTACAAGGGTTAGCAATAATATCATCATGCCAAGGAGGCACAAATTTGAGGTACAACCAAATATCCTTTGCTTCCAATAAAAGCAACTCATCATACAAGGTGCAAAGGTTTTGATTATGATAAACATCAAGAGACAAGGCAAATACAAAGGTCTTCGTGGCATCAAGAATTCCAAAAGATGGTATCATATTTAACTTTGGAGCCATAAGACACAATTGTTTCATTGTCTCGCAAGAAGGCCACACCAAAAGTGGTGCAATCACCCATAAGGGTTCATTGGGGTGAAAGAAGTAAAAGACCCACATATCGTGGTCACAAAGATAATTGGACAAATTATAGGAACCCCGACCGCTATAGAAAACAAATTTAATACAAACATAGACATCATCATATGCAAAGAGGTAGTAAAGAAAGGTGTCAAGATTGTCAATCCTCTTCAAGGTGCCCTCACATGCAAGATCACAATTTGGTTTATGAATCTTATCAAGCACATCAACACATGTTGGGACACATGAAGAAGACAAGATACTTTGTAGGAAAAAGTCACCTTCCTTCCTCAAGTTGCTATCCCCAATTTGACCCACACCACCATTAAGACCAAAGAGATTAGAATTCGAGCCATCGCATGAATTAACTAACTCATCTTCATATTTAACAAACAAAGGTGGGGTGTCATACAAAGGATCACAATTATCATCAATTTCATAAGGATAATCACTAGTTGGGTTTTTCAAACCATCAAACAAATCAATGTTAGCTTTATCCCAAGGATCATCCCTTTTGAAAAGTGATAGGCCGATGTCTTCAAATGGGTAGATAGTACAATCTTCACCCACATCTTGCTTGTCATCTTGACCAAGCTTCACCTCACAAGTAAGAGGTCCACAGTCCCTCAAGAAGGAAGTTCCTTCCTCAGGAAAGGTGTCATCATCCCATAGTGGATTACTAAATAACTTGTAGCCTCCAAGAGTAGCTACACTTTCAACATTATAAGAGCTACCACTATGCACACTTTTAATAGTCATGTCATCATCAAATAAGATATTATCCTTAACAACATATTCCATCACATGAGTTCTTTGAGAGGCACAAGTAATGGAATCACTAATCAAGGAATCATTATCTAGAGGCAAGGAACCTACATGACTATTCACATGATCAACTACATCAACATTATCACTAAATTGAGGTTCATTTAGCACATCACAAAATTCCTCATTTAATGGACAAGTATCACAAGAAAGTTGATCACCACAATTTGCAACACACAAGAAAGAGCTATTAAGCTCACCACACGGTAAAGGCTCATTAAGATCATACAAAGATAAACTATCACTCACACTCAATTGGCTATTAGCCACACAATGATCCATCAAGTTTAATAAAGTGCAAGAGTTAGCTTTGTTACCTTGTAGCTCATAGGAAGAATTGCCTTCACCTTGGTTATCAATATTTGAGTACAATTGCTCTCTTTGGAAGCTTTCAACCACTTTATGATGCTCCACATTTTGAGGTTCCACAATAGGTTCGCTTTCAAGAATACCTGCACAAGTATCAAGACAACTAGAGAAACAAGAAATGTTACATGAGTTAAGATAAGGTTGTGACAACCCTCTCACATCACTCCACACAACCTCTCCTTTTTTCACTCTAGAGTTGTCACTTATCATACCCTTACTCCTCTCAATCTTTTGTCTCTCAATTTCATTGGAGTTAGGACAAGTGTCAAGTATCCCTTGCGAAGGGTTAGATGATCCCTTCACTTCAAGCTTCCATTTTGGTGCATAAGGAGTGGATGTGTTTTCTTCTCTAGGAAATATTAGTGGAAAGAGAAGTTCCCCTTTGCGATCCATGATATACTTGTACCAATCTTGTGCATGTGGAATCCTATGACTTTGGAACCAAGGATTTCCCAAACATATGTGACAAGTATCCATGGGAGCTATATCACACCAAACCTCCTCTTGATATTTCCCAAGTGAAATAGGTACTTGCACCCTTTTATTAACATGATACCCTTTTTGAGTAACAAAGGAGTCTCGCTTCGGCCAAAAAGGTATCCCAAACAATTCAACCAATTGAGGGGTTATAAAGTTAGAAACACTATGATCATCAAGGACAAGATCAAACCCCGTAGTACGATAAACATTCACTTTTGTTTCAAGACTTCGCCTCTCCGGGTCTTGCCTATCTTGAAACATCAACTTGTCTCTACTTCCTCTAATACCATTTATATATCGTGTACAAGACACATTGGTATTAGGATAAGAATCGCACATTATCATATTTCGAGAAGTAGGAAATGTACCTCTTCTATAGCCCATACGATATCTTCGAATTGGTACCAACCATACATCAATACCTTCTCTTTTAGGATAGAAAGTCGCACAAGATGAGGAAGGACATTCAACCTCACAACTTCCATTTTCATCAAGATTTCCCTCAAAGGATTCACAAGACATACGGAAGGAAGCATTGTACCTCACATCGCCTTCATACTCATGGTGTGGAAAATGAGAACTTTCATAACCTTCTTCTCCACTATAATATTCTCCACAAGGTTCCTCTACCCCTTCAACATCATCACAAGAGCTATAAGCTCCATTCATCACATATTCATCTCCGGAGTAGTAGTTCTCTCCATCATAATGTTCATGAACACATGATCCTTCATATCCCTCATTGGCTCCATCATAGCCTTCATAGGCCTCAACATTAGAATCATAGCCTCCATCACTACAAATAGAGCTTTCCATGTCATCATCACAAGTATCCGAAGCTATGGATGACATGCTACCTTATATCTCCTTTTGTACCTACAAAACTCAACAAACAATATTAGTAGAAAAAGCCTCACATCACTCGTATGCAAACTCTCAACTCACCTCCTAAAATGTCGTCTCAAAATTGGTAGTGAACTAGCTTTGCTTGATCAATTCAAGATCACCTATCCTTTGTAGTGGAGTGGATTTTTGTGACTCTTGAAATATGGACGACTCGATTGAAGGTAAAAGGACTTGAATCAAGAAATTTATCAACGAATTAAGATGAGAAAAGTTGAAGAGAAAAAAAAAAGTACGAAAGAAAACGAACTCAAAAAACTAAGTAACAAAAGTAGAAAAGTTACTTGTGTTGCTTAATTTGAAGAATCAAAGAGATGATTTGATAATTAAAAACTAGTTAACAAGTAATTAAAGATGTTAATTAGATGTTAAATAGTTAAGAAATCAAAGAAAAATGAGTGTAGAAGAAGAAGTTTGAAGTTCCAACACTTAGAAGAAAATTGGGGTCTTAAAAGTTTCAACACTTAGAAAAATTTTGGGGTCCCAAAATTTGAGACCCCTCAAAAAACTAAGTGTAAAAACCTGCAGAAATGAGCCCTCTGAAACTGTAGTCACGCGCTGACGTGGCGGCTGACGTGGCAGTCCACGTGGAATTTTTTTTTTTTTTTTAAATTCCACTTGTGGACCCAACAAACATCTTTGACCACTTTGACTTGGAAAAGTTGGATCAAACGTACCTTTTGGCTTCTTCTTCTTCAAGATGTTCTTGATGAATATCAAAAATACCTAGAACACCAAGAACACACACTAAACACCAATAACTTCAAATGAGTTCGGAATTGGCTCAAATTTTAGGATTAGCTTCCCCTTAACGTAGGGAACAAACCCCAATGGTTTTTAAGCTCCAATTCCTCCTCAATCAATAGACCCACTTTCAAAGTTTGTAAAGCTTCAAAAGCTCAAAACCCTTTAATGGCAACTTCACTTCTACAACTCCAAATCGCATGAAATTTGAAATCTAGACTCAAAAAACACTAGGGAACAAGAATCTAGTGTCAAAAACAAGAAATCAAACAAGAAAATTTTCGGATTTTTTTTTTTTTTTGGATTTTGAAGATATCAAATTCCCAAGACTTAGATTTGTGGAAACAAACCTAAACCTGGCTCTGATACCAAATGATAACGGACAAAGAGGGAAGAACAAGAAGGAAAGAAAACAAAAGAAGGATATGTGAGTTAATATTCAAACTCTTGAATTTATGGGCAACAAGGGACTTGATACCCTCACCTCCCAATTGAATTCAATAATTCAAACACAAACCCTAGTTTGAGACAAATCAAAGGAACTCAAGAAACCACAAATGAGCAACCTTCGATTAACCAAACCAAGAAGTTCACCAACAATTCCAAGATCCACACTACTAAAATTACCAACTAATGCTAGGCTTCACCTAGAAACTACAAGCTAAATACCTAGAAACTACAAGCTTCAAAGCTCAATATTCAATATTCATCAAAAAACTCCTTCAAAATAAAGAAAAGCTACTACTTATACTAAGGAAATAAGAAGACATTGACTTTTTACAATATTGCCCTTAATGAAGCAAGGGCCTTGTTTGGTTGTCTTCTTTATGGATTCTTGAATTTAAAGCCTAGCCACTTGCACAAATGGCCTCTTTTCTTCATCCACATCACTCCCACGGACTCATAAGCTTCCCTTTGCATGAATATCGTATGTGTTATCTATGCCATCCATGCTCGTGTCAACCATGCTATCCATGCTAGTATCATTATAATATCCCCCCTTGGGATCATTCGTCCTTGAATGAAGACTAACTGAGCTGAGTTTGGAGGGAAAGAGCTGCAATCCCTACCAACTAAATACTAGAAGCTGATATTTGACTGAGGAGTTCTAAGTACATGAAAGTATGATGAAAATGCTAGAATAGCTAGGAAAACATGATTCTGAGACTGACATGCATAAGAGGAAACTAAGGGACTGGAAAGGAACTATTACCTCAAGCTGAAACTGGGTCGGAAGGAAAGAGGTGAGAATACTTGGCCATTATGGCTGTTTTTGCTTCCCAAGTAGCTCCCTTAACTGACTGGTTCCTCCACAAAACATTCACCAAAGCGACTTCCTTATTTCTCAACCTATGAACCTGACGGTCAAAAATTTCAACTGGAACCTCCTCATAGGTGAGGCTATCTTTCACAGTCACACTTTCGAAGGGCACAATCGATGTCGGATCCCAACACACTTCTTCAATAATGAAATTTGGAAAATTGGGTGAACCGCTGCTAATTCTGTTGGCAACTCTAACTCATAAGCCACATTACCTATCCTTTTCAAGATTCTATAAGGACCTACATATCTGGGACTGAGCTTCCCTTTCTTACAAAACCTCATCACCCCCTTCATGGGTGACACTTTCAGGAAAACCCAATCATCAATTTCAAAATCTAAGTCCCTTCTTCTCACATCTATACTTCTGACAACTCTGAGCTGTCTTTATTTTCTCTCTGATGAGCTGAACTTTCTCCATAGCCTCATGAACCGAATCTGGCCCAACCAAGGTTGCTTCACCTATTTCAAACCAACCCACTGGAGACCTACACCTACGCCCATAGAGTGCCTCATATGGGGCCATCTAAATAATAGAGTGGAAGCTGTTATTATAGGCAAACTCTATAAGAAGTAGGTGATCATCCCAACTACCCTTGAAATCGATCACGTAAGCTCTCAACATGTCCTCTAAGGTATGTATGGTACGCTCTGCCTGACCATCCGTCTGCGGATGAAATATTGTACTGAGATTCACCTGAGTACCAAGACCTTTTCTGAAATGATCTCCAGAAATGAGATGTGAACTGAGGACCCATATCTGAGATGATAGACAAGGGAACCCCATGCAACCTGACTATCTCGCTGATGTAGAGTCTGACATAGTCCTCCACCGAATTTGTAGTCTTAACTGCTAGGAAATGGGCTGATTTAGTGACTCTGTCCACTACCACCCAAATGGAGTCATGCTGGCTATGAGTACGAGGTAAACCCATAATGAAGTCCATGTTGATCACCTCCCACTTCCAAGTAGGGATGTCAATATCCTGAGTCACACCTCCTGGTTTCTGATGTTCTACTTTCACCTGCTGACAGTTGGGACACTTAGCCACAAAATTTGTAATGTCCCTCCTCATATCGTTCCACCAATAGACTTCCCATAGGTCATGGTACATCTTAGTGGCACCGAGATGAATAGAATATCTAGAATTATGGGCTTCTATAAGGAACTGTCGTGTTAACTCACCCACATTCGGTACACATAAATGACCCTGGTAGCAAAGTACACCATCTCCCCCTTGGGATAAAACCTCTACTCTCTGTTGGTGAACTTCACCTTTCAACTGAAGCATTATGGGATCACTGTCCTGTATCTCTTTAACCTTCATTACCAATGAAGATTCTGACCCATTCTGGACTATCACACCACCATATGTCGTGTCTATGAGACAAACTCCTAAGCGAGCAAGCCTATGAACATCCCTAGCTAATTTTTTCCTCTCTCCCTCAACATGTGACACACTACCCATGGATAGTCTATTGAGGGCATCAACCACTGCATTGGTCTTACCCGGATGGTAGAGCACATAGTCTTTGAGGAACTCAAGCCACCTTCTTTGATGAAGATTCAACTCTTTTTAGGTGAACACATACTGGAGGCTCTTATGACCTATGAACATATCAACATGAACACCATACAAGTGTCTCAAAATCTTTAAGGCAAACACAATAGCTGCAAGCTCAAGGTCATGAGTCGGGTAGTTCTTCTCATGAATCTTAAGTTGTCTGGAAGCATAAGCTATGACCTTACCCTGCTGCTTCAAAACACAACCCAGGCCAACCCTGGATGCATCACAATAAACCACATAACCATCTGGACCCTCTGGTAGAGTCAAAATGAGAGTTGTAGTCAACCTGGTCTTCAGTTCTAAGAAGCTTTTCTCACACTTATTTGACCATTGAAACTTGACATTCTTTTGAGTCAACTTGGTCAATAGGGCAGCTATGGATGAAAATCCTTCCACAAACCTTCTGTAATAACCAGTCAAACCCAAGAAACTCCTGATGTCTGTCAGAGAGGTGGGTCTGGGCTAGTTCTTTACTGCCTCAATCTTCCGAAAATCAACTCAGATGCCTTCACTAGACACTACATAACCAAGAAAAGAAATTGATTTCAACCAGAACTCACACTTACTGAACTTGGTGAATAATTGGTGGTCTTTGAGGGTTTGCAGAACGACCATCAGATGATTCACTTGATTTTCCTCATTTCGAGAATAAATAAGGATATCATCAATAAAGACGATGACGAACAAGTCCAAATACTATCTGAACACCCTGTTCATTAAGTCCATAAAAGCTGCAGGAGCATTTGTTAATCCAAATGACATGACTATAAATTTGTAATGACCATACCGAGTTCTGAAGGTTGTCTTTGGAATGTCATAATTTCTGACTCTGAGCTGATGATAGCCTGATCTGAGGTCTATCTTAGAAAAGCAACTAGCACCCTGAAGTTGGTCGAACAAGTCATCAATCCTGGGATTAGATACTTATTTTTGATTGTGACCTTGTTCAACTGACAGTAGTCAATGCACATCCTGAGAGAACCATCTTTCTTACGCACGAAGAGCACTGGAGCACCCCATGGAGAGATGTTGGGTCTGATGAAGCCCTTATCTAGAAGGTTTTTCAACTATTCTTTTAGTTCCTTAAGCTTAGCTAGAGACATTATGTAAGGAGGAATCGAAATAGGCTAGATATCTGGAAGGAGATATATTTCAAAGTCAATTTCTCTTTCGGGAAGAACTTCGGGAATATCTTCTGGAAACACTTCTGGGAATTCATTCACTGCAGAGATTGACTCAAGAGTTAGGGTCTCAGAGTTTTAATCCTTAACCCAAACAAGATGGTAGATATACCCTTTGAAATCATTTTTTTGTCCTTAAGGTACAAGATGAATTGACCTATAGGCATTGAGGTATTACCTTTCCATTCTAAGACTGGCTCATTTGGAAACTGAAATAGAACGATCCTAGTTCTACAATCAACTGAGGCATAACAAGAATGTAACCAATCCATGCCTAGAATAATATCAAAGTCAATCATTTCTAACTCTACAAGATCGGTTAAGGTGATTTTCTGGAAAACTGTGACAGGGCAATTTCTGTATACCCGTCTAGCTATAACTGGGTCACCAACTGGAGTAGCGACTGAGAAGGATTATGAGAGGACTTATGAACTGACAATGAATTCTACTGCTATATAAGGAGTCACAAAGGAAAGTGTAGCCCCAGGGTCTAACAAATCATAAACATCTAAATAGAAGACTTGCAACGTACTCTTGACCACATCGACAGAATCCTCCTGGTCCTATCGAGTCTGAAGGACATACAACCTGTTTTGGCACTGACTACCACCTGTACTAGACAAGGCACCCTGCTGAGTGGGGCGACCCGCTGGAGCTGCTGTAAAACTAGCTTGATTCTGTGGGCAAATATCCTTGCCCTTCTGAGAAGCTGCTGGACAATCTCTCATCATGTGGCCTGGCTTGCCATATCCAAAGCAATTTCCACTGCCTTCCATACACTCACCCTTGTGGTTCCTACCACACTTCTTGATAATCAGATGAGTGTGCCCGCTAGTGACTGTACCTTGGGACTTAGAGCCTGGCGCTCTATCCCGTCGATCCTATCTAAACTTTGGCAAAGGGGCACTAGCAGAATATCTGGAGCTGAAGATTTCAGATGGAACTGAGAGCGATTACCACCCTTTGACCTCTGCTGAGAGTAGTTGAAATCACATGTTCTATCTCTCTTACTGTCTTCTCCCATCTTCATGATTTTCTCTTTCTCAATCTGCTGAGCGTAAGTAACCAACCTAGAGATGTCCATTTCCTTAACCAGCATGGTCGTCTTGCACTCTTTGACCACATCATCAGACACCCCAGATACGAACTTACTCATGCGGGCTCTAGAGTCAGCTACTATCACCGGAGCATACTTAGATAGCTATGTGAACTTGAGTGCATACTTCTTTACACTCATATCATTCTGCTTCAAGTTTATGAATTCTTGGACCTTGGCCTCTTTGAGCTCAAGTGGGAAAAACCTATCCAAAAATGCAGTCTTGAACTGGTTCCAAGTCACAGGACCTGCATTAGCACAACAGGATTCCTTCTATTGTTGATACCAAGTGTAGGCCACTCCTTTCAACTGGTACGTGGCTAAGTCCACACTCTCGATCGGAGTGACACCTATAATATCTATCACCTTCTAAATGTCATCAAGGAACTCTTGTGGATCCCTTTCTGACTTGGACCCATGAAATTCTAGAGGGTTCATCTGAGTGAAGTCTCGGATCCTTGATGCAGCAGTGTTAGGCTGAGGTGGAGCTGGTGCCACATCCTGCTGGTTGACCTGAGTGATCATGGACTGAGCAAGCACCTGAAAAGCAGCCCTGAATTCACCATGGGTAACTTGTTCATTTAGAGGGTCTGCTGGAGCTGTTGGTGCTGGTTGATTCCTTGCGTTGACTCTTCTGAGAAGCATTTTCTGTGAAATGCGAAGAGCATGAGTTAAAAGGAGATTAAATAGAGTTCATACTCTATAGCACGAGCTGAAAAAGAAAGAAGGGAAGTTGTTCCTAATGACATCTCATAACTTCTCCCTTATAAGTGTGGCGTGCTTCACACCCATGAAGAAAACTCTACTCGACGCGGTTTTCAGACACCCTAGGACTCTTAAACCTGATGCTCTAATACCAAGTTTGTCATGCCCCGAGGCTACCCCCTAGATGTAACACGGTGCTTAGTGTTACAAGTGACCCTAAGCTAACCCATGGTCTGACATGTCTAGACAATTTATGATAAAAACATATACTGTGCGAAAGCTAAAAATAGTTTAATATCTGAAGTAGGAAAAATCCCAAAACATCTTCAAATATAAAAATATAAGTAGAGTATAGTGATAATTGAAAACAACACTAACAACTCAATAGTTGAATCTAGTCTATGTCTGAAAGCCTCTAACTGATAGGAGTTGCTGGGACATGTCCCCAGCTAACTCTAATAATCTGAAAACTAAAATAATAAGACTGTAAACTAGAGCATGTCCATTGTTCTCAAACTATGAGGACTCACCAATGAGGCTGCCGAATAAGGACCAAAAATGAGCTAAGCGCGATCTGGATGTTGAACGCTTGAACCTACATCATAAAATGATGTAGCACAAAAGTATGCATCAGTACTTCGAATGTACTGAGCATGCGGGATATAGGCTAAGATGAATGACATAATAACTGAACATGGAAATATATATACTGAAGCATAAACTAAAAGCTAAGCTGGATACAATGACCAAGTACTAACATGATATGCTGAACTGAATACTAAAACAGATATTGAATACATGGTCAATGCAACATGAATCTGAATGTGGGAGATACCGTTAACCAACATACCCCAAGCTGAGCCAACTATAGGGCCAACCTGTAAACCTGGATGGAAGGGTGTTCATATCCTGCCAAGGGTACAAACAAAGCTGGCGTACATCCACTAAACTGATGTCCACAAGGGACAGAGGTTTGCAACCTAATATGACAGTTGACCCCTCTTTATACCTACGGTGGTGCCTTAGTTCCGGGATTGGGGAACTTCTACTAAAGGCCTTAGCCTAATCTGACAGCTAAGCCCTCATCCCGTCATCCACTCGATACTAAGTCTACTCCGAACAGAAATATAAGCAATGAAATGCAAGTTGAAATACTGGATAGCCAATACTAACAATTATCTGAGAATGCGCATGTATATATACTGAAACTGATGGCATTCTAGTTCTGAAACATAATTATCTAAATTATGTGCCTAGCAAGTAAAATTTATGAATACTCAAATTAATACAAGCTAGGGTCATTGAGTTCTATACGTATGACTATGCTAATTCTCCAAGAAACATGAAATAAATATCATTTAAACAATAGCATCTGAATTGAAAGGAATCCCTAAGATTTAGGAACCCTGGATCTAAAGATTCCATGGAGAACTGAAGAACTAACTGAATTCTAGGGACCTAATGGGTGAAAGGAACCCACTAGTGAAATTTCACATACCTGGTGAAGGAACTAGGGAGAAATCCTTTGGATTCTGGGGCTGAACTTGAAGAAACCCTTCTTTGCTTGCTCTTGAGAGGAAAGGCTTTTTTTCTTATAGGGTTTTCTAAGTGTCGAATTAGCTTAGGAGTTATGAGGGAAAAGCGTAAAAACCCCTTAATTACTCCCAAAATGACTTAGTATCGGAGTTAGAAGAATTAGAAAAGACCAGAATGCCCCCAACTTAAAACTAAAAGTTGCTGAAAAATCCTCGCCGGACGGGCTGCCTGACGGGCGTCGGACCTGAGACGGCCCGTCGTCCAGGGCGTCGGAATAGGGCAGACTGGGCTGGCCCTTCTGAACAATCCCCACGACGGCTCCCACGGCCCGTCGCATCCACGACCGCCGTGGCGATTGCCCGTCGGGGCTAGGAAGGCTGGGATGGGGTGCTGGCATCTTTTCACGGGCTGCCCGATGTTCCCTTGGACCTCCGACGCCCGTCGGGACCCCCATTTGGCTGGAGTCTGAGTGACAGAGCCTCTGGGGTCTTCCCAAGGGGACCCCGATGGACCGTCATGTCCACGACGTTATTATATTGACTGTACTCATAATTATTCATCATGTTCTTGAATCATGGAGAATATCCTTCTTTTATTGATGAATAATTGTGAGTACAATCTGTTCCTCTCTTGATTCTTCTCTCTTGAATATTCTCCATGATTCGAGGGTTGTAAGTAGCGTATTTCTCGAATATTGAATGGTTTGGACATCTTTGAGATTTATTTGTTCTCCATGAAAGAAGAATTTTGTGGATCTCTTATTTGTAATTGCAATTTATGTTTTATCACATTAAAATTTATTGCAAACAAATTGACATGTCTAGTGAGTTCAAATTTGTCATTCATCTCTTCTCTCACAAGTCAAATTTGTAAATCTGAAATAACTCGCAAAGATGAAGCTCTATTTTTGTGGATACCTTCGATTCATAAAAACGCACTCCTAAGCAGTATTTACCTTGATTTCACCTTCATCTGTATCAAAGTCTGCATCTTCCACATCTTCTTATTTTTCATTTTCTTTACACAATTCAAAAACTCAATCATTTGCAGATTTTTAAAATTCTCAAATCATTTAGCTAGCAATTTTTTGCTTGGGATTATTCACAAAGGTTGAAAATGACTTCAACAAAGCTGTAAAGATCAACAGTAGATGGGGAAAGTTCATGTGTGTGTGTTTTTGTCAAATCGATATTATAATTAGTTAGGCTTTGAAATTGACAATTAATAATAGTAACTTTAAAAGATTTGGGGATTAAAACATTTTGATGAATATTGATTTAAAGTTTTTGATCGCTCAAAGTTTGTCAAAATTTTAGCAAATGAAGGGGTTAAATTTTTTTAAATGTTTTGATTGATCAAAAGAGTAATATCATTCATCCAGTGTCCATTGTTATTATTGAGCTTTGTGGTAAAAAATTTAAGGTCCTAATTTATTCTAACTGGTCTAGACTTATGTGTTGATTGAAAGAATTGATTTTAATAACTGATTGTTAGACAAATTCAATTCATTTTTATAACGGCAAGAGTTGATCTAATCACAATTATTAACGATAAATCTAGATCATTTTACATTTTTCACAAGCAAATCTGAATATTTTTTCTATTAATTATAGTAAAAATATATATTAATATTTTTATTGATATTAATTTGATAGATAAAGGTTACTTCAAAGCTTATAATATAAATAGTTTAGCTTATTTGAATTATAAATCTCCTTGACATTTCTATCACAATCTATGAATGACACTATTACAAATCATAAACACAGGTGATTTAACATAAGAAACAGCTAACAATATCTCATTTCAATGCGCACCCACAATTGATGGTATTGTTATTTACTCTTTGATGGCAATACCGATTTGATGGCTTG
>QJPP01000879.1:600000-754443 GCA_003996215.1 Jaltomata sinuosa | reverse complement strand
CACCAGTAAAGCTGTCTCAAGTCTCTATACATCTTTGCTGTTCCAGGGTGAATGGAGTATCTAGTACAATGTGCCTCATGAAGTATCAACTGAATCAAATCACCAATCCTCGGAACACAAAGGCGACTATCAAACCTCAGAACCCCATCTGAATCTAGAGTAGCCCGATTGGTCTCACCCTGAACAACCCGATCACGAAGGTCACA
Organism: Jaltomata sinuosa; assembly: GCA_003996215.1. Taxonomy (NCBI): domain Eukaryota; kingdom Viridiplantae; phylum Streptophyta; class Magnoliopsida; order Solanales; family Solanaceae; genus Jaltomata; species Jaltomata sinuosa. The sequence goes on along the minus strand of QJPP01000879.1, from coordinate 754,237 downwards.
CAACTGCTGATCCTCAAACTGACTGCTCTGAATCTGATCAATCAAAGTAGAACGAACCTCAACACTGGCGAGAACTCTGCTAGGATCCGACAAGTCCAGCCTAACCAAACGGTTAGCCAAGGACTGGATGTCCAAGGCCAATGGTCGCTCTGAAACTGAAAGAGAAGCTAGGCTACCCATACTCACTGCCTTTCGGCTCAAGGCATCCGCTACCACGTTTGCCTTGCCCGGATGATACAGAATAGTGAAGTCATAGTCCTTCAGTAACTCGACCCATCTCCTCTGCCTCGAGCTCAACTCCCGCTGACTCGTGATATACTGAAGACTACGGTGATCGGTGAAGATATCACAGTGAACTCCATATAAATAATGCCTCCAGATCTTAAGCGCGAAAACTACTGCCGCCAACTCTAAGTCATGAGTGGGGTAGTTGCGCTCGTGAACCTTCAGCTGCCTTGACACATATGCTATTACTCGACCCTGCTGCATCAACACACAACCAAGACCAACCCCAGAAGCATCACAATACACGGAGAAGCTCTGACCGTCAACCGGCAAAGTCAGAACTGGAGCTGAAGTCAATAAGGCCTTAAGCCTCTGGAAGCTATCCTCACACTGGTCCGACCACTGAAATGGGACATCCTTCTTAGTCAGCATAGTCAAGGGTGCTGCTATGGAAGAAAACCCCTCAACAAACCGTCTGTAGTAACCTGCTAACCCAATAAAGCTGCGAACCTCAGTAACAGTAGTGGGTCTAGGCCACTCACAAACAGCTGAGATCTTTCCCGGATCGACCCTAATCCCATCCTTAGACACCACGTGCCTTAGGAATGCAACTGACTCAAGCCAAAACTCACACTTTGAGAACTTGGCATAAAGCCGATGATCTCTCAAAGTCTGGAGTATAACCCTCAAGTGCTGCTCATGCTCATCTCTACTATGCGAGTATACCAAGATGTCGTCTATAAAAACTATCACGAATGAGTCCAAATACGGGCCAAGAACCATGTGCATCAAGTTCTTAAAGGTTGCAGGGGCATTAGTCAACCCAAAAGACATCACTAGGAACTCATAATGGCCATAACGTGTCCTGAATGCTGTCTTAGGGATGTCCTCCGCCCTAATCCTCAACTGGTGGTAGCCGGATCTCAAATCAATCTTTGAAAACACGACTGAACCCTGAAGCTGGTCAAACAAATCATCAATCCTTGGCAACGGATACCTATTCTTCACTGTCACCCTATTCAGCTGCCGATAATCAATACACATGCTCATCGACCCATCCTTCTTCTTCACGAAGAGAACAGGAGCACCCCAAGGTGACACACTAGGTCTAATAAACCCCTTAGCTAACAGATCCTGGAGCTGCTCCTTAAGCTCCCTCAACTCAGCAGGAGCCATACGGTAAGGAGGAATAGAAATGGGCCTAGTGCCCGACTCTAGCTCAATAGCAAAATCAATATCTCTCTCAGGTGGAAGGCCTAGCAGGTCGGTAGGAAATACATCGAGGAAGTCTCTAACCACAAGAACAGACTCAGGGGAAGTGGGGTCAGCACTAACATCTCGGACATATGCTAGATAAGCTAAACACCCACGGGAAATCAACTTTCTAGCTCGAATACAAGAGATGATCCCAGATGGTGCATGGCTAACAGAACCCTGCCACACAACCGGGGATACACCGAGCACAGCTATGGTAATGGTCTTGGCATAACAATCCAAAACCACACGGTGAGGGGATAACCAGTCCATGCCCAGTATCACATCAAAATCTAGCATATCAAGAATCATCAAGTCTCCCCAAGTCTCTGAATCACCAATAGATAACATACAGGATCTCACAATCTGATCCACTACTAAAGAATCTCCTACCGGGGTCAAAACAGAAACAGGAACAGATAATGGCTCACTAGCCAACCCCAAACAAGGCACAAAGTAGGCAGATACATATGAACAAGTGGATCCAGGATCAAATAAAGCCATAGCAGGCTGGTGGCACACAGAAATCGTACCTGTAATCACAGCATCTGAGGCCTCTGCCTCTGGTCTCCTAGGGACCGCGTAAAACTGAAGACGACCTCCACCTGCCCGACCGCCATCCCTACCACCTGCTCTACCGCGTGGCGCACCACCTCTAATCTGACGACCACCCCCTCTAGCCGGGGGCTGAACTACTCGTAAAGGCTCGGCTAACTGAACTGTACCCTGCTGAGGGCAATCTTTAGCAAAATGACCCATCACTCCACAAGTAAAACAAGCCCCTAACGGCCTACTCTGTCGAGATGAACCAGCAAATCCCATATGACCACCACGACCTGATGCCCCAGAAACTGTACCCCTCGAAGACTGTCCGCTATAGCCCTGATGGCTGCTCTGACCCTGCTCGAACTGGGTACTACCAAAAGTCTGAAGGGAAGACTGAACCGGTCGGCTGGACTGACCCTGGTACTGCTGTGGCTGATAACTCCGACTCCACTGGCCAGAACCTCTACCACCATATCTGGAACCACTATAGACACCCTGATGTCGAGGCCTCTTATCTCTGGACCCCTGATCATGTCGTTGTAAGTCCTCCACAGTGCGCGCATAATCTACAATAGCCTGGAATGACCAACCACTGGCAATCAATATCTCAGCTGGCTGCCTGATCTCTGGCCTCAAACCCCATACAAATCTACGAATCCTATCAGCCTCGGTGGGAATGATCATAGCTCCGAACGGTGCTAGCTGATGAAAGCGGGTCTCATACTCCGAGATAGTCATAGATCCCTGCGTAAGATGAGTAAACTGCTCCCTACGACGCTCCCGATCACTCTGGGGTAGGAACTTGGCCATAAAGGCCTCGTAAAACTCAGACCAGGTCAAAGGAGGTAACGACGGTGGTCTACAAGCAACCTGAGCCCTTCACCATAACTTCGCTGGGCCCTCCAACTGGTAGGTAGTATAACCAACCCCGTGAGTCTCCAACAAACCCAGATGATGCAACATCTCCTCACAGGTGGTAATAAAATCATGTGGATCCTGTCCAGAAGTACCCGCAAATCTCGGGGGTGCTAACCTCAAAAATCTGCCCAACGCCTTCTGCTCTGTCTCTGTCATAACTGGGCGAGGAGTAAGAGGCTGTGCAACAGATGGAACCGGAATGACCTCCGCACGGGGAGCCATAGTAGCAGGCTGCGCTCCTGAGCTCGGTGCACCCAGGGCTGCCCCCTGAGCGGATGTCTGCGCTACATCAAAAGGCCGCTCTCCAATCACACCCAAAAGCTGTAATAGTAATCCCCGAATATCTGGAGACTGAGCTGTGGGTGGAGCTGGCACAGAAGTGGGCACTGGAGCTGGTACCGGAGCTGGCGCTGGAGCTGGCGCTGGAGCTGGTGGTACCTGGGCTGCCCCCTGAACCACATGCTGCTCGGGCTCTATCTCCATGCTAGCAGCTCTAGCAGGTGCCACTGTTCGAGGGCGTCCTCGACCCCTAGCTGGAGTGGGAGGCTCATCCTCGCGTACTGCCGATGATCTCGTACGAACCATTTGCGGAAGAATGAAGTAGAACAAATGAGATCTCTAGAAACTTCAAGGGTACAACGCACGACACAGAAGCAATGAAAGAGTTAAATTTCCTAAAATGCCACTGTAGCCTCCCAAAGATTGAGTACGGATGTCTCCGCCCCGATCCGCAGGACTCTACTAGACATTGGCTCCTATACCGATGACACCGGTGAACCTAAAGCTCTGATACCAAGTTGTCACGACCCGATTTCTCGGTCATGATGGCACCTACAACCCCCGGTAGGTGAACCAATCCCTGTAGCCCAGAACAGTTAGTAATGGGCTACTATCTAACAATAAGAGAACAAGACGAATAAAATAGATAACAGGTATATAAATATATACATATGCGGAAACTAAACCAAACCCCAAGACCTGGTATCATAGTACAGAGCCAAACTACATACATGGAGTACAAATAAACCAAAACTATATATACAGATGTCTCTGAATGGTAATAGAGTACATGAAGCAAAAGATAAACTAAAGCTAAGCTCCGATCGCCAAGAGCTCACCCTCAGCCTGAAGTAGTCTTCAACAGATCCCCAAGCACGAATCACAGCGATCTACCGGCGATGGCCCACGCTAGGTTCTGCACCCAAAGATGCAGGGGGTAGGGGTGAGCACCAAATGCGAAGCATAAGGTACCCAGTAGGTATCATAGGCCGACTGGGCACATATAAGATAAAAGCGCAGTAATAGACAGAATAGAAGCAAGTAGTCACAGAAATCAACGAAAGGTACACAGGAACTAGCCCAGAGGGAAATCAACAGAACCACAGATGAGGCTAGTAAGCAGAATATACACACCAAAGGCACAGGTGAAAGTAAGAAACAACGCACTTGGGATCCTTGCAACAACAGTGTATACAAAATAAGTTTACGGAATGGACGGTATACCGGTAACCTCAAGTGTAAGAAGAAGGGAGAAAGAATAATAATAGGCATGCTCAAGACATGAATCAATACTCAACTAATCATATCAACCTCAAATCCAGAAACTAACACCCTAGCAGTACCACTCTCATACTTATCCATAATAGAGAACCATTCTGTAAATAAATAGCAAAAGTCTACCTACAGTCCCTCGGCCGCCCATACAACCGAGGAACACAAACAAGAGAAAACAAACCCTTCGGCATCCCATACTACTGGAGCGTGCAATCAGCAAACAGCAAACAAGGGTGGAACCTCGAACCATGAATGATATGATGCATGAAGATCTCAAGTGCCATAGTATCTCTGTATGTACCTCCTCCGGCGCCGATCCGGCCCAGCAGGTAGGTTCTATGGAAGGACTCTGCCCGTATACCTCTACTCCCCCGTATACCCCTCTTCCGGCACACGCAGCCCGTAGCCCCTGGCCCGGATAGCAAGGTCCATGGAGGTCCCAGACCCCATACTCAAACTCAGTATCAGAACATGTATCAAGATAGAGCCCCAGTCTCGATATCAAGATAGAGACCCAGTCTCGAATATGCATGCCCAGACCCTGTCCAGGACTAAAAATAGTAGGAAAATATCTCAAAAACCCCTCCAAGGGTGCCCGGCATCGCCGGGTCTAAACAGAGTTAAAAAGTCATTCTCAGGTGCTCGGTCAACCGATGCTAAAAAATCATCTCAAGTAGTAAGAAAACTCAACTAGCACTCCGGCCCTGCCGAGATCTAGCGATAATCGTTAAAACTGATGCATTTTTAACCACAAGTGAAATCAACCATTTCCAAATCATTTCCATCAAAAATGGCCCCCCGGGCCATGCAAGGTTTAGAAAACAGTGCCAGTAGGCCCGAAGCCAAAACCACAGTAAAACATGGATAAAACCTCTTTATATGCATGGAAATGGTATGATCACACACAATTGCTGCCCCGCAGCTCACAATCAACTTATCGACCCTGCACAGGCCCACAGCTACTCAGCAAGCATAACCAGCCTAGAAGGATAATTCTATGCCCGGGACTCGCGGACATTCCCAAAATCCCACCTTCTATGTTCCAGAGTCACCAAGGCCTCACAGGACCACAAGGGTAAATAAAATATATCGGCAAATACTACAAGCAACGGAGGAACAAAAGTAGGCGGACATGAATAAAGCGGTCGAGGTCTGTGGTACCAACCTAATAACCAACCCAAGGATGCCCATTAATACAATTTTATTTTATATATACGGAGTCTAGGGAAGATAAACCGTAACCTACCTGTCGTCCGACGACAAGCTGCTAGAACAACGATGTCCAAGCTCGAACCACTCCGAGAAAATCCAAAACTAAATCGGAATCGAATTCGGATTTGGGACGGAACAACTTGACGTAGATAATTGATTTTCTATTTGATAATTAACAATTTGAGTCAGCAATTGTTCAAACGGTTCCAGTGAATAGGAAGCAATAAGTATTTGCAATATTCTTTAATGGTTGAATGAGTAGGCAGCCACTTATTTAATTTGCTCCCCAAATGATGAAGTTTGGCAGCAATTGCCTACTTCATCAATTGGTTTCCACGTGGGGGGGGTGTGTGTCAACACCACATCTCCCCTTATCCAATTAATAATAGGTGGGTCCCCGCTACGTACGTATTCGGGTATTGAATAAATTCGTGGTAAAATAAATATAGCTTTTTAAATATACCACAATTATTAGAAAATTATTTTGAATAAAACCTACTATATTATAATAATAAATTTCAACATAGCTAAATTTACTATCTCCGTTAAAATATTACGGAGTATAAAAACCTTATAAAATAAATACTTATACCATTATATCGTAACAAAACATTTTCCATAAACCTTTAAAATATTTTGAAAAGGTAATAATAATATAATTTTACCAAATTCAACTTTTAAATAAATATTTCAAATACACGCACGATGCTAATAAAGTTCTTAAGTTTAGGCTCGAAATTCGCCAACGCACGATTTCGATGCTCAAGAATTATCTCGGGATCCTCCCTTATTTTTTATACCTGTTTCAAAACTGAAATGGCATTTTAAAACGTGAAATTGAAGCTTAAATCGGGTTAAACCCGACCCGATTCGCGTCCCGGTTCGTAACCCATTTTCTGCCAGACAGTCCGCGGTAAAACAGTCATAACTCTTTACTCCGAGATCAGTTGGACGTGCGGTTTTATGCGTTGGAAACTAGACTCGTAGCCCTTCGATTTGGTATTTCGGGGGACTTCTAACTCTTTATATATTGAGAGAAAAGTCCTGATACATTTGACCCAAGGTTCAGAAAATTTGTTAAAGGTCTTACGATATCTTTTGTCGATTTGCTTAACTTCAACACTTACACGTGGAAATGACCGGAAGGGTCATTACAGCCTACTACAAAGTCTGTAACCATCAACTAAGCTCCAAACTCTAAGAATATTGTTGCTGCTCCAATTACTCAAACACCATTCAGATTTAAGATCACTTTACTAGCCTAACCTCAGAAAAAAGTCCACTATGACGCGAATATCAAGTCAAACCACCTTGTAGGCAAAAGAAAAGATGCCTGAAAAGTTCAAGTTTGCCACCTAGCTATTGAAAATTCCATTATCTCTCAGCTCACCCTCTGGCTCAAAACACCCGCTCTACTACACCTGTACCTAAACCACCAACTCCAAAAGCATTCAACATACCATAACCCCTGGCCCATACTTGCAAGAACTCTGCTAGAATATGAAAAGTCAAACCTAGCCAAATGGTTAGCCAAGGACTGGATGTCCAAGGTCACGACCACCTCAAAACTAAAATAGAGAAGCTAAGTTGTCCGCACTTACTGCCTTCCAGCTTACAAAAGTTTCAATCGAAGAGAACTTTCCATGAACCATCTAAAGTAACCTGCTAGCCCAAGGCTCTGAAACCCAACTCTAACTATCGATCAACACTTCTGTCAAATCCCTGAGTAGACTCACATGCCGCTGATGAACACTATAGGAATTGGAGCCAACAAGGCTTTGAATATATAGTTTGCCCAATCCATATATGCTAATGAGACTTGGGCCCTCCAAAGAATATACAAGCCAATCACAGATGATGCAACAAGCCCCCAGAGGTAGTACTGGAAAATCCTACCACCTCGATTGGTACTAGAAGGAATCCTGCCCTAAAATTTACCTAAGCATAATGTCACTGCACTTTGTAGTCGATCGAATCAAGTCATCAATACACAAACCAAAACGTACCCTCAGTCGTCACTTCAGTCATCTACTAGTAACCCATACATACAAACAAGGAGTCATCTCCCTCCGTTTTCAAACAAAACAGAACCCTTTCCAAAGATACACCAAACTTGACAGACTCTTTTTCAGGAGATCCTGGAGTTGTCCCCTTAGATCCCACAACTCTACTAACGACAAATTGATAAGCCAGAACAAGAATAGTCCAAATGAGCAACTCAACCACAATGCTACAGTCCAAACTCAACTAAACTGGAAACTGAGGAAAAACCACGAAAATGACCTATATACCTACCAACTTCCTAACCTAAATAATTAAAGAAGGTCGATCCTAACTTTCTGAGAAAAGCAATGCCAATCAATACCCACTTGCTTAACCAACACCACACTCCTTAATACAAAATCACCTTCTCTGACACAAAGCTACCGGTACTATACCACACTAACTGAAAGATTCCAAGCATACACTAGACAACAGACTAGGAAACAACTAGCCCAGACTGCTAGAAATTATATTACTCAAACCAATTCTAGAACCATAGCAAAAACCAGAAATAAAGCAAACAAGACCTACCCACGAGTAAAAACCCTAGGTAGTCACCTCCCCAAAGTAAACACACCCCATCCACTACTAAAAAGAATTCAACCACCGAGAAAATCACATGCATAAATACTACAAACTCGAACACTAATACTACCAAATAAGAAACAAGTAGGCATATATACATAATCACGAAAAAGGTTAGATCTGCAAGTCAAACACTACCAGCACTAGTTGATGGTATCAAAAGGCCTTACCTGTAGCAATGATGTCTGGAACCTCCACCTCTACCCTACCAAGGGGGTCATAAAACTGATTGTGTCTATCACTGTACTGAGTAGTCAATGTTGAAGACTCGATCATTCTATGTCGAGGGCAATCTCTAGAAAAGTGACCAATCACTCCAAAATCACAACAACCCAAGGGAGCCCTGCTCTGATGCACAATGCCGGTTGACTCGGGACAGATACCTTAACCGCATGGTTGAAAGCTATCTCTAACCATCTAGGGACTGCCCCTACTACCTTGTACACTGCCTCTAGCCGGTGGTACTAGAGCCCTAGGGGCCTGAACACTCTGATTACATCACTTAGGGTGCTGCACTGATGGGCACTCTCTAGGAAAGTGGCCTATCTCGCCACACTCAAAACAACCCCAGCCAAACATACTCCACTGTGAAGACATGGCTGAATCAGAATGACTAACACAACTTGCAGAACCCAAAAGAACACCTTATGAAGCTGGAATGCAAAGGGAGTGAAACTCTCTGAATCTTGAACAAGTCCTAGCAAAGTGTCCCTGCTCACCACAAGTATAGCAACCCTTACCATAGGTGCCCCGATGATAAAATACAGCTGAACTTGACTGGCCACCATGGCCTACATGCTCTAAATGCAAGCCTCAAAACCTACCCTAACAGCGATGCCTCTTACCACTACCTCTATATGCCTCGTGACATAACCTCTTAATAGCCCAAATATGATCAACCAGCTGAAGAAAGGTAATACCGACTATCACCAAATGCTATTTCTCCAAATAAGGAAGTGAAATCAATCCTCCAACGAAACCCTGAAATCTCTCAAACTTTGTAGGCACCATCCTAGAAGTGCACCTAATCACCTCGTGAAATCTTGCCTTATACTCCAAAATTGTCATACAACCCTCCTGAAGACCTGGAACCTCAAACCTAATTAAAGCACCGCTCAATGGACCGAGTATTACCCCTACTTGTGGTACTAATACACCATTTGAAAGGATTTGAGTCCTAGACATGGTGTCCTGAAGAACTGGGGTAGCCATATATCCTACCGGAGGCTTGGCTGGCCCCACACCCCCTAGCTGATGTAGTAAGCTTTCACTCTGAAGTCCTGAAAGAAACAGGCTTAAAAGCCTCTTCGTCACCCGCTGTCGCACTTATCCTAGGCATTTGAGAAGGAATGGAACAAATGAAGTTTAGAAGTTGATAGAGTCAAGGACACACAATAAGGAGCAAAGAATAGGGAACTTTTCCTAATAGTTCCTTATAGCCTTCCGCGGATAGGATACATACATTATCGCACTAATCCACGAGACTCTACTAGACACTTTGCTCTTGTACTAGCGAGAGCGATGAATCTAGAGCTCTGATACCACTCTATCATAATGGCGCTAACATAACCCCCCAGTAGGTAAGCCAACCCAACAATGCGAAAGATAAATAAAATAGTTTAATATATGGAAAGTGGAAGGGAATTATAAAGAGAATAGGGCCGACAGTATATATACGTACCAGCTATAATAAATATACAAAAATGTTCCTAAAGTGACCAAGAAGACAAAATAAACACAAGAACTAATCTGAACCTGGTGTCACCGGTACAAAAGCATCTAAAGTACAAAGTAGCTATACGACATACTCTGTCTATCCAAAATACAAAATATAGACAGAATGATAGATGGAAAGCAGTAAAAGTCTCCAAAACACCGGGATCTCATAATGATCCGAACAACAACTGACCTCGAATAATTGGAAGATCAACAAAGTGGATCGTACTAGGTGCTACATTAGAAAATAATGTAAAGTGTAGTATGAGTACCAAAACAATGGGTACCCAGTAGGCATCATATGCCAACCGAGCGCAGAAAAATAAAATATATATAATATAAATTACAGAAAAGTAATCTAACTACAAGGATCCACCTAAATCTAGTTATAAATTGAAAACAGAACTAATTGGGCTAACCGAGAAGAAGGTAATAACCAAAAATAAAATCAAGGCAACAGGCAATCCAAGTACACTCAAGCATAATGCAATGCAAGAAGGGATGATGTGATGCATGAGTGTATAAAAAGAGAGTAAAAACCCGATATCTGGTACCCTGGGGCTCCCGAAATTTAACATCGAGCTCATCAACAAATGCATAAAAGTAAAACCCAGATATGTGATCATCGGGGCACCCATAAATTAACATCAAGCTCATGAACTAATGCATAAAAGTAACTCGGATATGTGATCATCGGGGCACCAGGAATTGATCATCAGGCTCATCAATAGAAAAGTAAATAAAGAAATGGTCTTGGGACATCCTTTTGGCCGGCATAGAAGTAGTACTTTTCCTTTCCTTTCCAAAAATTAGTAGTAAAACCCAAGATAACTCCTTTAAGATCCAAAAATCTTGATAACCATAGTAAATCTCAAGTTTGAACCAAAAACCTTGAAAATCTTTATTTTCTGTACCGCTAGGTATGCAAATGCAGTATGAGCATATAACTTTACAAATCCAAAGAATATACCACACAAGCAAGGAAAACAGGGTAAAACACCCTCCAAATAAGAGAATTGACCTGTCTAATGTTAGAAAAAGAATCATTAAGACTAGAAGATAACTTAACGGCAATGGTAAGGCTTGCTAGAGAAAATGAAGAGATAGACTGAAAAAATGAAATAACTATTATTAAACAACAGGCAAAACAGGAAATACAAAAAATTGAAGAAGTAAAAAATGATAGAATAATAGCATTAGAAAAAGAATTAGCTAAGTTAAAAGAATTATATGCGGCAAAACAAAAAGAAAAAGAAATTGAGGCAAAATTAAAAACTGAAATAGAAAAGGCAAACCAATTCTTGTAGCCCAGAATGGTTAGTAATAGGCTACTATCTAAAAGGAAAGCGGAAGAATGATATAAATAGCGGAAGTAAAGGAAATAAATGAAGAAATAGACAACATGCATATATATATAAGCAAAAGCTAAACCAAAACCCCAAAACCTTGTATCATAGTATAAGAGTCGGTACTAAATATACAGCGTACAAAGGATCTAAAAGAATATATACATATGTCTCTAAAATAACAAAAGAGTACATAATACAAGGGATGAGATAACAACTAAGCTCCGGTCGGCAAGAGCTCACCCTCTATCTCAGATAGTCCTAAAGATCAGCCCGCATGTGTCTTTAACAGATTAGAAACAATGGCCCACACTAGGATCTGCACCACGAAGATGTAGAGTGTAGTATGAGAACCAATTACAAAGCAACGGGTACCCAGTAGGCATGATAGGCCAACTGAGCGCATATAAGATATAAGGAGAGTAATATAGCAGAAAAGAACAAGTAGTCACACAAACAATGAATAGGTACACGGAAGCTAGCACAGAATGAATACAAGGAGAAAACAATCATGCTTGGCTAGCTACTATACATAAATACCATAGAACATAGGTGAAATAGAGAATAACACATCTGGGGTCCTTGCAACAACAATATATAAGAGAGTTTAGGAAGACATGTGGTATACCGGTAACCTCTAGAAAAGGGAAGGAAGGAAGGTAACTGAACATAAATAGGCTAGCAGTGAACCACACAAGGTAAGGAGGATCACATAAAGTTCATCGGATTATAGCATAAAATAGTACTACGATAGTATATAATAAGAACAATTCTACCTACAGTCCCAACGGGCACCCATACACCCGAGGAATGCATACAAGTAAAAACAAACCCTCTAGCATCCCACACTACCAGAGCATGCACTCAGCAAATAGCAAACAAGGGTGGAATCAAACACAAATAGATGATATGATGCAAAAATTAAAACTAGGTGGAACAGTAACCCTGTATGTACCTCATCTGGTGCCAATAGGCCCAGCAGGTAGGATCCATAGAAGGAAAGGGCTCATATACCTCAACTGCACTATATACCCCTCCTCTAACACACTCAGCCCGTAGCCCCTGGTCCAGATCAACAAGGTCCATGGAGGTCATCGACCACATACTAAATCTCATAACCTTAATATAATCATCCAGAGTGTATTCAGATCCAAATCAGTGACCAAATCTCAAAAATGCATGCCTAGAGTCCATCTGGGTCTAAATTAGTGAATCAAGCCTTAAACACCCCCAAATATGATGCCCGAGCATAATCGGGTCTAAAACGGTATTAAAATAAGTTTGACACTCAGCTCAACCAAGTGTAGTACAATTTCAAAACCAACAGGAAAACATGTCTAGCACTCTGGCTCTATCGAGTGTAATAATAGTACAAAAACAACTGATAACTTATACTTTTAATTCTTTTACCCCAAGAAGATCCACGAAAGTCAGTCCAAATCTTTATAACTATTTTTACTGAAAATGGGCCCTCAAGGCCATGCAAGGTTTAGAAATCACTTTATATGTATGATAATAGCATGCTCAAACACAAACAACAGCCCAACGGCCCATAATCAACCTATCGGCTCTGCACATGCTCTAATTGCTCTACAGCACAAATAACCAGCTCAATAATCAAATAAAAATGTCCAGGACTCATTGACATCCCCAAATAACCCACCATCTATGGTCTAGAGTCAAATACAAGGCCGCATAAGACCACAAGGGTGATACTATCAATTATAATGAATACTACAATCATCGGAGCAAAAATAAGATGGACATGAAGAAGCGGACAAGGTCTGGGGTACCAAGCTAATAAACCCAACCCAAGGAAGCTAATTAGTATAATTATAGCCTATATACGCAAATTCTAGAAGATTTAAACCATAACCTACCTGTCGTCCGATGACAAGCTACTAGAATGATGATGTCTAAGCCTGAACCGCTCTCAAAAGCTCCAAAACAAAATCAAACTATCATAAATATAAACTATGCATTAAACCGAAGCTAAGGATACCCATACTGCTATAATTATAGCCACATCAAAATTTAGGTCACCATCGGGCTTGTGGGCCCTGCAACCTAAAGCTGGAAATGAAAAAGCGTACAATAGTCACCACACTCCCACGAGTGCATGGTAAGATTATTAGAAGAAATTGGTGAAAGAAATGGCTTAAAATAGCCTACCATTTAGAGGAACAACATAAGGAATAAAAGAGGAGAATTTTGGAATTTAAACGGATTAAAACTTACAATTATTATGGAGAGACAATCATGGGCAAGAAAATTACACTCTAGCACCAAGAATTGAAGTAATATGGAGAAAAGGGGAGCTTGAGTTATACTTTAATAGAGAAATGCATCAAATATATGAAGAAAATGAAGAGGGAGGTTTATATACTGCCAGGGGTCCTTCTTCGCGATCGCGAAGGGACCCCATGCGATCGTGAGGACCACGCTGGCTACACCATCACGATCGCAAGGACTAGCAATGAGGTCATGAAGAACAAGAGGGGAAAGGCTTCATCGATGTCACGAGGGAGGATCTCGTGATTGCGTAAAGCAAAAGGAGGCTGGTCCAAAGGCCCTTCAGTGCGATTGCGTGAAAGGACCCTCGCGATCGCGATGGCTTCCTTTGTGGTTGCGATTAAGGCCATAGGCCTGCACCTGCAACAGGAACCAGTAGAAAACCAAAGGGGAAAATTTCTCTTAATAGGCCCACCGGACTCATCCAGAATCCCACGCGCGCAAACGAACTATGCTAACATACCAAAAATAGAATTCTAGACTCAATAGAATTGATGAAAAACCCAACGGAGGTTGATTTAATGAAAAGTAGGCCCAATGCCCAAAAACTAACCTTAAGCCAAAATAGAACTCAACACCCAAAAACGAGTCTAAAAGCCTCGGGACCCAAACCAAAGGTCCCTCTAGCCCAATGTCGACATTCTGGAACTAACAACACTGATGGAATTTCCATCTGAGGCCATATTCTCTGAATGTTGACCAAGGTCAAACTTCTAAGTTCAACTAGCTCGAAAACAGAAAAACCAACACAAAACCACACCAAAAGCTCCCATACCCAAGCCAAGGGTCTATCTAGACAAAAATTCATGCTCTAGAGCTAACGAAACTATCAGAATTTGATTCTGAGCACGTTTACCAAGAATGTTGACCAAAGTCAATGATATTCTAAGTTTAGGCTCTAAATAAGGGAAATGACAATAAATACCACACGAACGGCCAGGGCACCAAGCCACTGGCCCCAATAAGCCATAAATAACTTGGGGTTTCTAGAGGCAAGCTCTAACAGCACAAAGAAAGCATAAATGCGGGAATGACCGGAAGGGTCAGTACATCATCCACTACTAAAAAGGACTTTCGTCCTATAAAGTCAAGAAGAAGGGAGTACCTCAAGCCTCAAACAACTGTGGATACTGAGCTTGCATCTCTCTCTTGATCTCCCAGGTAGCCTCCTCAACTGGATGGTGCCACCACTAAACCTTAAATCATAGAATCTTCATAGATCTCAACCTCCTAACACCTCTGGCGAGAATAGGAATTGGCTCCTCAAAGAAGGCTAAACTCTCATCCAACCTAAGAGAATCCCACTGCAACACATGAGACTCATCTGGTACATACCGCCACAACATCGATACATGAAATATTGGGTGCATAGCTAAAAAATTAGAGGCAAAGCTAACTGATAGGCAACACCACCAACTCTCTGAAGGATCTCAAACGACCCAATATACCTGGGGCTAAGCTTTCCCTGTCTATCAAATCTCATCACGCCCTTCATGGGAGATATGCAGAGGAATACCAAGTCACCAAAAGTATACTCTAAGGCACGAAGTCTACGATCAGCGTAGCTCTTCTGCCTATTCTAGGCTACCCAAAGTCTGTCCTAGATCACATAGACTCTGTTTAAGGAATCTCAAAGCAAGTCTGTACTCTGCGGCCTAGACTCCAAACCATCAAACCAACCAACCAGCAATTTCCAATGCCTACCATACAACGTCTCAAAAGGTTCCATGCCAATGCTCGAATGGAAAATATTATTATAAGCAAACTCGGCCAAAGGAATAAACTTATCCCAAGAACCTCCAAAGTCAATAACACAGGGCCGAAGCATGTCCTTTAGGACCTGAATAGTCACTACTAAAAACAGCTCAAAAAGGGATGGATAGGAAAGCGATGAACAACATTGCTCCTAAAAAGCGATGGAAAAAGCGACGTTGTCCATCGCTTTTCTAATTTTTTTAATTTATAATTATTTTTTTACAAAAGCGGTGGACAGTGTCTCTTTGTCCGTCGCTTTTTTTGGCAGATTTTTGCACCATAATTATTTACAAATAATTATTTTTTATTTTTTATTATAAGCAACGAACAGCATCGCAATTATTAAAAAAAAAATTTAAAGAAAGCGACGTTGTCCATCGCTTTCTTTAAAATTTAATTTCTATTAAAAAAATAGAAAAGCAGCGGACAACATCGCTTTTTGGTCAATACGTGGTCAACTCAATTTAAAAAGTGACGGACAAAAGCGAAGTTGTCCGTTGCTTCTTTAATTATATAGATACCCAATGGGGTCTCTTTCCCTCATTTCTCTCTTTCGCTTTTCTCTCCTCCTCTCCTCTTCTCTGCCACTGCTCCGCTGCTCCCTCCATCGCCGGTCCTTTCACCGCCGCTCCCTCTACCGCCAGCCTCCTCCCTCCAACCTCCTCCGATTTTGAGGTTAGTTATTTTATTTATTTGAAGGTTAGGATTTAATTTGGGTATTTTTATTTTGGAAAATTGATAGTGAATTCAAGACTAGGGTATATTATTGTTGTTTAATTCTAGACTAGGGTGTATATGTTATTGTTGTTGTTGTTGAATTCTAGACTAGGATTTTAAAAAATTCATAGTGAAAATCGATATATGAAAAAATTGATAGTGAAAAATTTCTTTTTTAGATTATATTCTTAATTTATGAACTTTAATTAGTTTAGGGTTGCTATTAGTTTGTGAACCTTAGTTTAGGCTTGCTATTAGTATGTGAACCTTAGTTTAGGATTGCTATTAGTTAGTGAACCTTAGTTTAGACTTGCTATTAGTTTGTGAACCTCAGTTTAGGCTTGCTATTAGTTTGTGAACCTTAGTTTAAGTAATGCTTGCTATTAGCTTGTGAACCTTAGTTTAGAGTCTTTTTTTAACTTGAATTATATAGGTACTTAAATTAGCTAGGTTCTTGAATTTGGAATTAGGTTCTTGAATTAGATTATTAATTTGAATTTTAGAACTTTGAATTTGAAATAGGTTCTTTAATTAGATTATTAACTTGATTTAGGTTCTTGAATCTTAGTTTTTTTAAGTTAAGCTTTTGTAAGTTAAGTTTGTTAGTTTAAATTGTTAGTTTTGAATTAAGAATTAGTTTTCAACTTTAGGTTCTTTTTTGAACTTGAATTAGGTAATTGAATTTGGAACTTGAATTTGGAATTAGGTTCTTGAATTAGATTAGTAACTTGAATTAGGTTCTTGAATATTAGTTTTTTAAAGTTAAGTTTGTTAGTTTAAATTGTTAGTTTTGAGTTAAGAATTAGTTTTCAACTTTAGGTTCTTTTTTGAACATGAATTAGGTACTTGAATTTGGAACTTGAATTTGGAATTAGGATTCGGAACTTGAATTTTGAATTAGGTTCTTGAATTAGATTATTAACTTGAATTAAGTTCTTGAATCTTAGTTTTTTTAAGTTAAGCTTTTTCATATTAAGTATGTTAGTTTAAATTATTAGTTTTGAGTTAAGAATTAGTTTTCAACTTTAGGTTCTTTTTTTAATTTGAATTAGGTACTTGAATTTGGAACTTGAATTTGGAATTAGGATTTGGAATTAGAATTTGGAATTAGGTTCTTGAATTAGATTACTAACTTAAATTTGGGAAACTTTGAATTTGAAACAGGTTCTTGAATTAGTTTTGGGTTTTGTTTTAGAATATTGAATTAGTTTTCAACTTTAACTTTTTTGAATTAAGTTCTTGAATCTAAGTTTTTTTTAAGTTAAGCTTTTTAAAGTTAAGTTTGTTAGTTTAAATTGTTAGTTTTGAGTTAAGAATTAGTTTTCAACTTTAGGTTCTTTTTTGAACTTGAATTAGGTACTTGAATTTGGAACTTGAATTTGGAATTAGGATTTGAAATTAGAATTTGGAATTAGGTTCTTGATTAGATTATTAACTTGAATTAGGTTCTTGATTAGATTATTAACTTGAATTAGGTTCTTGAATATTAGTTTTTTTTAGTTACGCTTTTTTAAGTTAAGTTTGTTAGTTTAAATTGTTAGTTTTAAGTTAAGAATTAGTTTTCAACTTTAGGTTCTTTTCTGAACTTGAATTAGGTACTTGAATTTGGAATTAGGATTTGTAATTAAATTCGTAATTAGGTTCTTGAATCTTAGTTTTTTTAAGTTAAGCTTTTTTAAGTTAAGTTTATTAGTTTATATTATTAGTTTTGAGTTAAGAATTAGTTTTCAACTTTAGGTTATTTTTTGAATTTGAATTAGGTACTTGAATTTGAAACTTGAATTTGGAATTAGGATTTGGAATTAGGTTCTTGAATTATAGGTTCTTGAATCTTAGTTTTTTTTTTAATTTAAATTTTGTGGTCCATGGACCATTTTATTGCTAAAAAGGATGGCCAAAGTCCAAGTTCAACAAAAAGGGCTAGCCCAAAGTCGGACCAGCCCAAAAAAGGAAACAAAAAAAGAAGCCTAATATAGACAAAAATCTGACATTTGTTGAAGAGTATTCACTACTATTTCCTTCTCTTTGTCTCCTTTGCCTAGTCATACTGCCAGAGTGTTGTCGGAGGAACTCTAGGTTGATTCGGTTTCTCCTATGGGTGGTGTTCAAACTTGAGCCATGTTTCATCTAGTGGGGGATCTGTCTATCATCTTCACTTGTACCTGGTGAGCTTCCTTCCTCTGTCTTCGATATGCTTAGTCACTGGTGTTCTGATGTTTTGTTCCATATTTTAGGTGGTTGGGGTTTTACCCCAAGGTACCAGAGAAGTACTGTTTTGCTCAAATCTGTGTCGTCTAGTAGGATCGACCTTTCCCCTTCCTTTCCTGTTCTTTGCTCTTCTCTTCTCTAATTTGTTGTTTTTTGGTGTAGATCTTGATGAGTTGGTGGCAAGCTCTGTACTTGACGCGCAGCTCAGTGGACTCTGTTAAGCAATAACCTACCTTCTTTTTTTGGTGAAGCTTTTTGATAGCTAGATCTAGACCTAGCTAGTGATATCACAACTGTATAAACCTTTAACAGGCTCACTCTTGTTAGTGTTTAGCTGTGATGCTTCCTTTTATGGCTTAGATAGGTTCTGTACATATCCATGTTTGCCATGTATTTCAAATTTCTATTGGATCTACTGCCTGCTTGTTTGTTGCCTTGCATTATTATCTGTTGGATGAATGATTCTTCTGCTTCTTATTCTTATGTTTGGTATTTGTGCCTTGTCCATGTTAATAAGCTTCCTGATGTTACTTGGTAGCTGTAGGAAAGTATAGTACTCTTTAGTTTGCTGAGCTTCTATGACCTCATTAGCTAGTGAATAAGCAATACTATTACCCTCCCTGAAAATGTGGACAATCTGTGCACCTAGTTGTTGCAGTCTTCTCCGGATAGCCTCTATCCTTTCCACAAGTTCCCATGGGACTTTCATTCTCTCAGTATCATTTTCTTTAAGCCTTGTGAGTCTGTTTCCAAAGTAATCTCCCCCATTTCATTATCTGAATAGAACTCCAAAGCCTCATAGATAACTAATGATTCTGCTTCAGTGTTAGTTGCTAATCCTAGACCCTTAGCTCTCGCATATAGCAGGTCTTCTCTGTGATCCCTAATACAAAAGCTATAAGAAGTGATACCTGGATTTCCTCTGCTTGCTCCATCAGTATTGCATTTGAGCTTGTGCGAATCTAGAAACCTCCAAGTAACACTATGATAATATATCCTTGGCCTGTATTCCTTGATCTTATTTATTATGCTTGGCCAGTCCCTCACTTCCAATCTTATCCATGGATATCTTACTTTCAGCAGTTTTCTCACCATGTCCAGTATCTGTGACACCATCCCTAAGTAGGTGGTGTTGCCTCCATGCTTTAGATTGTTTCTCCTTTTCCATAATGCCCATAGGATGATTGCTAGCATTAATCTAAAGATTAGATGTATCTTTGGTGGAGCATCATGTTTCCACCAAGACACAATAATTTGTTGGAGATTTCTTCCCTCTATGTGTATACCTCAAAAATTAGCAAACTCCTTCTATAGCTTGGTAGCTATGGGGGCTGTTAGAAAAAGGTGTGACATGGTTTCCTCCTCCTTAGTATCACAACATCTTGACATAATTTGGATCTTCATCCTCTTCAAGTTTTCATCAGTAGCTATTCTCTTCTTCCACATCCTCCATAGGAATAAATTGACCTTAAAATGTAACTCTTTGCACCATATATGGTAAAATTCTTCCTTGCCTTCGTTCTTCTGCCTCATTAAATTCCAAGCTGATTTAACTGTAAATTCTCCTTGTGTATTTCCCATCCACCATGGTACATCATTACCTTTCTGATAACTAGGAGGATTGATACAGGTCGTAATGTAGTTAGTCATCTCAGGTGTTATCTTGGCCAGTAATTTGGCTTCATCCCATTCTCCATCTATGTTTAGCTAAATAAACTCAATTTCCTCTTCAAGTGCTTCCTCCTGCTCCACAAAGTATGAAGCCCATTCTTTTGTCTAATTATTAAACCAAAAACTGGAGTTTCCTGCTTTAGGCTACCACCATATATTTTGCTCCACATCCTTCCTTATTGATGTCATTTTTTTCCATACATAAGAAGTTCCATAACCTTGTGCTAGTATGGGATGTACCTTTTTACAATACTTGTTCCATATGTAAGCAATCTACATTGATGAAGTGGATGTCTTGAAATTCCACCATAGCTTGGCAAAGAGAGCTTTAGACATATCATGTAGGGATCTGAATCCTAGACCACCCTCTTCCTTTGGGTAGCACATGCTTTCCCAAAAGACCCAGTGTTTATTTTTGGACCCAGTTGAGTTTCCCCAAAAGAATTTAGCAAATATCTTATGTAGCTGGTTAATGACACTGACTGGGGGGTTCATGGCAGAAAGTAGGTAGATTGGCATAGACTGAAGGACATGTGATATCAGGATGTACCTTCCTCCAAAGAATAGTAATCTATTATGCCAGGAATTCATTCTCCTTGTCACTTTATGAATGAGGTTTTCAAAGTGAACCTTATTCTTCCTCTCATAGAAAATGGGGCATCCCAGGTATGTGAAGGGGAAAGATCCTTGCCTGATCCCTGTAATCCTCCTTGTCTAAAAACATACTCCAATTGGAGTATTTTCATGCAGATAAAATAAGCTTTTGTCAAAATTTATCATTTGTCCTGAGATTGCTTCATATCTCCTTAGAACCTTCATCATCTTTCTCATAGAGTTAGGTTGCCTAGAACAAAACAATATGGTGTCATCTGCATAGGATAAGCGATTAATGTTGGGGCTCCATATTGGCATCCCATAACCCCTTAAGTTTGGATCCTCATAGAGTTTGTTCAAACTTCTGGACATGACTTCTGCTACAATTATGAAGAGAGTAGGAGATAGTGGGTCCCTTTACTTTAAGCCTATTGATGATTGGAAAAATCCAAAGGATTTCCCATTCATCAAGACTGAGTACCAGTTGTTGCTTATCAATCTTACCACCATGTCTATTATTCTTTCTGAAAAAACCAAATCTTCTCAAGACCTTGACCAGGTACTTTCATGAGACTATGTCATAGGCTTTGGCCATATCTAGCTTCACCACCACATTGTGAAGCTTGTTTATCTTATTGATGACTCTGATGATCTCTTGAGCTAGTAGGACATTCTAAGTTATGCTCCCTCCTTTGACAAAACCTGTTTGGTTGGTGGAGATTATACCAGGGAGCACTGTGACAATTCTTTCTTGTAACATTCTTAAGATAATCTTGTTAGCAAAGGTGCTTAGACTGATTGGTCTCAGATCCCCAAAAGTACCAACCACTTATTTCTTTGGTATCATTACTAGATATGTGTGGGTTATGTATCTTGGGAGCTCTTGCCCACTGTAGAAAGCCTTTACCATGTTGGTTATGTCATCCCCAATTACCTCTTAAGAACTTTGAAAAAACTTGCCTAAATATCAATCTGGGCCACTGGTACTGTCCCTATTTAAAGAGAAAACCACCTGTTTTACCTCTTTATTTGTAGGCATTTTTTCCATCTCCTCATTTTGCTCCTCTGTGATCAGTTTAGGGATGTTTTGTAGCATGTTGTAGTCTGTGACCTCCAGTGTCTCCCTGAATTGATCTTGAAACACTTCCACTGCTTCTTCTCCAATGTTTTGGGTTGATGTTATTATGTCACCTTGCCTGGTTTTTATCTCCTTTATCTGCAGCTTTCTTCTTCTCCCCTTCACATATGAGTGAAAAAACTTGGTGTTTCTGTCCCCATTCTTGAACCACTTCATTCCTGCCTTTTGCTTCCAATATTCCTCTTAAATTTTTAGATATCTCTTCAAATTAGCATTGGACTTATTGAGGGAAGCTCTGTTAGTCTCTGTAGGGGCTATCTCCAGCTGAATCTCCATTACCCTGACCATGTCTTCCAGGGTAGCTATCTGCTGGAATATGTTGCCAAAAGTATCCTTGGTCCACCTTGCTAAGACTGTCTTCATCCTTTTAAGTTTTGTGTGCACTATAGTGATAGGGGAGCCTTCTACATTCATGTTCCAATTCTCCTCCACTAGCTTCTAGTATTCCCAATGCTTAGTCCAAAAGTTTAAGAATTTGAAAGGCTTTATTGGGGTTTCCTGATTAGAATTGCATATCACATGCAAAGGAGCATGATATGAGCCTCACCTTATCAAATGATGTGCTCACTTTCAGGAAAGAGGTTCATGAACTCAATGTTCCCAAATACTCTATCCAGCCTTTTAAAAATGCAAGCATCTTCAATTCTTCCATTCCACCATTTGTAGCTACTTCCTATGAACTTCAGCTTATTGAGGGCACAAGTGCTTATGCATTGTGCAAAATTTGTCATCTCATTCTGGGTCACTGGAAGTCCACCCAGCTTCTCAGCTTCATCTACAATGGTATTAAAATATCCACCTACTAGCCAGGGACATAGTGTGTTGTTTTCTATCTCTTCCAAGTCCTCCCAAAGTTCCAACCTGTCAAGAGCACTATATCTGGAATATACTGCTGTAATTTTGAATCTATCATTTGTCCCTGTTAGTTTATAACTGCTAGTAATCTGCTATATGGTGTCTGTGGAATCCTTTTCTTCCCAATTATCCTTCCAAAAGGTTGATATCTTTGTTGAGCAGTTTACTATGGCATGATGCATGCCTAATCTTCTCTTTTAATTATCAATTTCTGTTAGGCTCTGAAAGGGATCCATTAGTGCAATGTATGAGTATTGATGCCTCTTCTTAAGGTTCATTAATCTCACAAAGGAGTTTTGAGTGTTAACAAACCTTATGTTCCAAAAGATGATCTTGTCTATCATTGAGATGATAAGGTGGTGAAACCCTTCTTACTCCTTGTGCTTATTTGTATGGGCAACGGGCTAGAGCCCTTCTTATTCTTTACTTTGATATGACTTGTTTGCCTTGGTTATAAGTCACCCTTTTTGCTGATGTCTTCTATGATGCCTTCCAAGTTGTCATCCTCCTCTTCTTATTTCTTGTTGTTTTTCTCTTGTTCAGTTAGTGAATGTAACTTGGGGTATTTCTGTGAGTTAGGGCTTTAGGTACTTTTGTCTTGTGCTGTGTTTGCATCCTTCTCCTCCCTTTACACTGTTTCCTTCCCACTTTTTCTGGATCTTTATCTATTTCATGCTCCACTTTATCATCCTTCTCCTATTTGCTGGGGCTTTTGTCTTACAAGGATTCTGCAGTTTTGGTCTTTGAACCACTGCTTCATGGTGTTCTATTTCCTTTATTCTGTTCCAGATCTATTAGCATCCTTTTCCTATTCATTTTCCTGGCCTTTGTGAGACTTGGATTGTAAGCGGTACGGTTGCTTGTTTCCTTCTGGTAGAATGTCCTCCAGTACTTGATCACTCTGAGCTTTACCTTCATTGTTTTTCCTTGCCTTTTCTTTAATTTTTTCTTCCTCCTCCGGATTATCTCCTAGGACTCCATATTTATTAGTAATATTAAACTCTTGCCCCTTGGTTTGGTCTGCCCTAGGATTCCATATTTGTTCTACCCTGCCCTTGTAGTATGGTCTAGCCCTTCTGTTGTTGTTCCTTTTTTTATGTTCCTAAAAATCTGATTCTCCTTTTGATCCTTTACCTTTCTGGTCTTTATCATCAGTGTTGTGTGTTGTATTTTATTTGTTTCTTCTACTCTTCTCATCCTCTTTCTTGTTGTCCTCTCCTTCTTCTTCCTTTGGATATAACTCTGGGTGAATGATGAAAGACTCCTTCTCACTATGTCCTTGCAATTTGCAAGACTTGCAGTACTTTGGGACATTGTCGTATTTGATGTTAATCCATTTCTCCTTGATTTCCCCAGTCTTATTCCTCATGCCAATGTTAATTCTCTTCGGGAATTCTCCAAGTAAATCCACTTCCACTTTTACTCTTGCACAACTTAGTCTAGTTTTGTTTTGGGTGTCCAGATCCACTTGTAATGGCTTTCCTACTACTGATGCTAGTGAGAAAATAACCTCCTTTCCAAAGAAGTTTGGCGGTAGTTATGGAAAAGATATCCAGGCTATTGCTATTGATGTTTCCTCTTCTGGGTTGAATAGTGGATCCCACTTTAGTATTCTCATCGGGGAGGACCAATGTTGGTGAGTGATGTAAACTTATGGTTTGGATAGTTGTGTCACATAATCCTCTAGTTCTGTAGCCCTTATAAATATGTATTTGTTGCTTAATAAGCCAATGTTTACTTCTCCTACATTGTTTTGGGATTAATCTCCTCAGATCCAGGATCTTCGGCCACTCATAAGAGAATTTTCCTAGAACTGCATAACGGAGGTCCTCTTTTATGATCATCTGTTCTACTTCATCTTCCTCCCATACAAACTGTGGTTCTCCATGTAGGTAGGCAATGGGTTTCATAGGGATCTGTTTGTGTGGTGGGGTTAGTGTTTTGATGGTATTGGCATAGCTGACTGTGGATAGTTGACCTGTATTGGATATTGTGTGCATTGTTGGCCCAACCTCTGGTGTAGGAGGCTGGCCAATGGCCATGGTGGCCATGGTTCTAGCGATTGTAGGCAAATTTAGGGTTTCCAATAAGTTTGGAGCTTGAGAGCGTTTTTCCCTAAGGACATACGAATAATTCGCGGTCAAAGAGTTTTTTTTATCTTAGTTATTTTTAAGTTAAGCTTTTTTTAAGTT
Source organism: Jaltomata sinuosa (assembly GCA_003996215.1). Lineage (NCBI taxonomy): Eukaryota > Viridiplantae > Streptophyta > Magnoliopsida > Solanales > Solanaceae > Jaltomata > Jaltomata sinuosa. The sequence continues at coordinate 729,416 of QJPP01000879.1, read as the reverse complement.
AAGTTTGTTAGTTTAAGTTGTTAGTTTTGAGTTAAGAATTAGTTTTCAACTTTAGGTTCTTTTTTGAACTTGAATTAGGTACTTGAATTTGAAACTTGAATTTGGAATTAAAATTTGGAATTAGGTTCTTGAATTAGATTATTAACTTGAATTAGGTTCTTGAATCTAAGTTTTTTTAAGTTAAGCTTTTTTAAGTTAGGTTTGTTAGTTTAAATTATTAGTTTTGAGTTAAGAATTAGTTTTCAACTTTAGGTTCTTTATTGAACTTGAATTAGGTACTTGAATTTGGAACTTGAATTTGGAATTAGGATTTGGAACTTGAATTTGGAATTAGGTTCTTGAATTAGATTATAACTTGAATTTGGGAACTTTGAATTTGAAATTGGTTTTTAAATTAGTTTTTGGTTTAGTTTTTATACTCTTGAATTAGTTCTCAACTTTAGGTTCTTTTTTTTAAACCTTGAATAATGCTTGTTAGATTAGGATAGTCTTGTGAACCTTAATTATTTTAGGTTAGTCTTGTGAGTTATGTGAATATTTATATGTAAGTGTTATTGTTAAGAAAATGAGGAACTTTGAATTAGGTATGAATTAGGTTCTTGAATCTTAGTTTTTTTAAGTTAAGCTATTTTAGGTCAAGTTTGTTAGTTTAAATTGCTAGTTTTGGGTTAACAAGTTTTCAACTTTAGGTTCTTTTTTAAACTTGAATTATATAGGTTCTTGAGTTAGCTAGGTACTTGAATTTGGAATTACGTTCTTGAATTAGATTATTAACTTGAATTTGTAATAGGTTCTTGAATTAGTTTTGAGTTTTGTTTTAGAATGTTGAATTAGTTTTAACTTTTAACTTCTTGAATTAGATTCTTGAATCTTAGTTTTTTTAAGTTAAGCTTTTTTAAGTTAAGTTTGTTAGTTTAAATTGTTAGTTTTGGGTTAAGAAGTTTTTAACTTTAGGTTCTTTTTTAAACATGAATTATATAGGTTCTTGAATTAGCTAGGTACTTAAATTTGGAATTAGGTTCTTGAATTAGATTATTAACTTGAACTTGGGAACTTTGAATTTGAAATAGGTTCTTGAATTAGTTTTGGGTTTTGTTTTAGAATGTTGAATTAGTTTTCAACTTTAACTTCTTGAATTAGGTTCTTGAATCTTAGTTTCTTTAAGTTAAGCTTGTTAGTTTTGGGTTAAGAAGTTTTCAACTTTAGGTTCTTTTTTAAACTTGAATTATATAGGTTCTTGAATTAGGTACTTAAATTATATAGGTTCTTTTTTTAAGTTAAGTGTTAGTTTATTACATTAATGTTAGTTTGTGAACCTTGAATAGCTTGCTAGTTTAGGTTAGTCTTTGTGAACCTTAGTTTAGGTTAATGGTTGCTATCATTTCCCTATACTTTTTGATATTTTGACACTTTTTTAAAGCTATTGAATACTTTATAGGTCCTTTTGGTGGACCTTTTATGTGTTTAGTGATATTATTACTTCGTATTTAGTTTCTTGTTATGATTAAATCTTATTCTGAATGCTGTGGTAGCAATTCTCAAGGAAATTTGAGTGCACATTCATTGAACCATAGGCTTTCCCTTTATGTAATTTGCCACTTATGTAAAGTTACCAAGCTCGGAATCATTAAGGACTTGCGGGTTATGATGTTGGCTAGGGTTATGGTGAGGACTAAATTTGGCTCAAATGACTAAATCTCCCTAATGCTCTTTGTGATCATTCAGACACCGCTCATATTTTTGAACAATAACTTCACCTTATTTCTCCCTCTCACAATCCCAAGGTTTCCCTTTAATCTTTGATCATTTGACATCCTTTTATCACCTTTATTTTGGTAGAACCAATTCCTTGTTTTCTTTCCATCTTTTTCATTTCATTGGACTAATTTGAAGCAATTCTCAATTAAAGCACATGGTGCTACCTTGTGCTGAAATGCATTCCTTTTCTTCTCCACATTAGTATATACCCCCCCAAACTTAGGCTTTTGCCTATGTTGTCATTTCAATTTCCCCCCCCCCCCCAAACTTAGGCTTTTAGCCTATGTTTCACTTTCGAGCCATTAGGGAGGATGGGTTCAAAAGTTTAGGTTCCAAAAAGGTTCAAGGTATCAACAACGTGCCAAAGAAATTTACAAGCTCAAAGAGGCTTACTAGGATCGATTGTAAAGGGGAAGTCAATTTGGATGAAGTGGCTTATTCAAAAAGGGCCTAAGGTCATATTCTAAACACGGTTACATCTAGGATTTTTCCTTGAATCACATTCAGGGAAAGTTCTAGACAATACATACACATAAGAATAAAGTGTAGCCTTACCATACAAGGCATCACAACACAAGAATTTCACAATTAGTCTCACAATCAATTGGGATAAATGACTTTTGACAAGCTATTCCGAGTTGTTTTACACACTGGTTAGTGAATCGATCAAGCCAAATGGGGAGTGTGCAAGTCATGACAAGAGAATTCTTTACTCAAAATTATTTTCCCTCTTTCCTTTAATTTGCCAAAAACTTCTAGCCAAGAATTTTTTTTCGATGGGCCTATTTTGAGACAAGCAAAATATGGACTCAATTTTAAACTAAAACTTGGCATTTTCCCTTAAGAAAGTTGTCACTCAATATATCATAGGGAAAACCCAAACCGGTTCGACAAATAAAATAAACAAAAGAAAACAAAAATAAAAGAAACAATTTGCTCCTTGGGAAAGAACTGTGGTATGAAGAAAACCCTTGGAGTTTATTCACTACTCTACTATTAACAAGGTGACCAAAATTTTAATAACGCTCATAAATCATTTGAAATTAAGCCTCGATGTAGGCACTAAGCGCATTTACAAGGCTAGGGTTGTAAAATAATGAATTGTCTAGGACCAACCCCGTATTCACATTCACAATATCAAGCCCGACAAGGACACAATTAAGAACATAACAGCCATAAATGAATATTTAGACATGCCTCACAATGGCTTAAATACTACTTACACCCCCCAAACTTAAATAAAGTATAGCCTCTGTTGCACAAAATTATACAAAAAGATGAATTTCAAGGACTCCCTGGTGGATCTAATGTTGATGATGACGTCTTCATGCATAAACATGATAGTGGGCTCTTTAGGGACAAGGTGGTGATGGTGGAGGGATGTATGCATGCTCTGGATCTATCTGGAATCCTTTCATCGAGGGAATCGAGGTCTTCCCAAACCTGAAGGAGACCAGAAGGACCCACAATCTCCCACTTATCCTGAAGAGCCATCAACTCATAATATGAAGGAGGAGGAGAGGCCCAGTTGGGACTAGGCTGACGATCCTAGTCTACTACATGACATGAGTGGGGCTTCGGGTGATGGGGAATGGGTGGATTGGTGATATCATGGAAAGTCATGATTAGATAAATACCTTATTGAATCTCGGATGTTCTCATATCATCACTCGGGTCCTAACCCATGCACAATCATCAGGAGGGCTATGAGTCTTAGGTGGTGATCCTAAAGTAGTTGTCGGTAGATTAAGATCCCAATTAGGGACCGTTAGCACAGTTTGCAGTACTACTTGTTTGAGCTCCTGAACATCCACCTCTATAGTGTCAATTCTAGCACAAGGTTTACTTACACGTGTCACTACCAGCTTTAAAGCTACATTAATAGCGGATCGAATAATACCTGGAATGTCCCTAGATAACTTGTGCAACCGCTCCTTATTGTGGCGAGTAAGGTGGGCAAGTCAGAGTAACCCACCTGAAGCTGGAGTAGCTTGGACAACATTGAGGGTGACTATTGGTAGCTCAGGAATATGAGTATGTGTCATATTTTTCGTGCTCTCGGTGCCTGCCGGTGCAATAGAGTTTTGAAGAAGGCTTCTATTATTAACATTCGATGCATCATTATCTTGCTTATTTTCCAAATAGACCATGCCCTTTGCTAGGTCAAATTTATCCAATAGTCAGAATAGAGGACATTGTGCCCCTAGACATAATTTACATGTGAGAACAGAAAAAGCCATCAAAGTAGAATCATGTCAAGATCTTCTCTTGACCTATTTCGTAATGATTTCACCTTAGTGGAGTTTGTATCCAAACATGATGTAAGCAATGAGAATGGCTACCTCTATAGTTACCTGAGTTGTGTGCTAAGTTGGGATGAGCCTTGTGCAAACGAATTCCAACCACATCTGAGCTTCAAATTTTAGATCCTGACATGAGATATGCCCCTTTGAGATTACCCAAAAAGGATTTATTTCAGCTATGATCCTAGCTACCCAAGCATATTGTTCGTCCTTCATAGCTACACATTAAGCATACCTTGATGCCAGTCTTGGTTCATCATCCCATTCTATAGAGTTAATGGCTTCAGGAGTAATGTCAACCTTTCTCCCCTTACTAAGATAGATCGTAGGGAAGGCAACTTGCTTGTTGGACCTTTGTTTTTCAGGATGTCTTGTCAGGCCCGATAAGAAGTATAAAACTCCTGTACCAATTCAGGGAAATAACTTTCGGGGGTAGTAGCTAATTGATCCCAGTTCCTTATTTCAAATTGCTTGGCTATATTTGGGAATCATCTCTGAAGGAGTGGACAGCAAACCCTGCTTCTTCCAAGAATATATTTGGGAAATCATCTCTGAAGAAGTCTACATCAAACCCTGTTTCTTCCAAGAAGGATCACTTTTCCCGAAGCTTAATATGGCCTCCATGCCTTCAAGACCAAACCGAATTTGTGACTCAGAAGGTCCCTCATTTTGCAAAGAGACAGACGGATTTTTTGATGTGGATTCTTGATTATTGGCATGTCTTTTTGAACGGCGCTTACAAGAAGCCATAATCCTGTAATTGGATGTTAACAGAAAAAACCATGCATGAACTGACATTTATGAAAGAAAAAAAACTACTACACCTAAAGAAATGGAATGCATAAGAGAAGAAAAACACATCAGGTGATTGATGACATGTGTGAGTCACGTGCGGACTGCACCTGACAAAGTGTGCACCGCACATGGCTTCGCACATGTTATCAGAAACCTGCATGTAATCTGCTCTAGGGTACGAAGGCAGGTGTGATTCACACCATCTATTGTGCGCGTCGCACAGACCTTCACCTTTTAACTTAGTGAATTGGCAACATTTATAACAACATATGATGCCTTGTGTGTTTTGCACATAAAGATCTGCACGTCGCATGCAAAATGCACAAGCAAAAAATTGAAATGTTTCAATTCCTTGTTTTCATGTGTGTTACGTATGTGACTCGCAGAGCAATATCTGTAGATTGCATAGGCAACAAGCAACAACACCAATTCTAACAGGGCACAAGCATTCTTAGACCAAAACCTAAGTTACCCGGGTATTCATACTTCCCCAGAAAACTTCCAAACACAATCAAAAACTCAAAAATATCTTAATGATTTCCCTTAAGAAGGATGTTATCCCATCTATCATCGGGAACATCAAGCCTTTATAAGAACACATAGGCACATTCATTCGCATACTAATTCACTCCATTCAACTAAAGCGTTCAGTGGATAATCATATTCAATTGAAACAATACTGAGGCACAGTAGTAACAACAGTTTCAGCCCAATCAACATGATTCAACAAAAACCTTGTTAAGATGATAATTTTTCCTTAAGAATGAAGTAACTCAATCTATCATAGGGCCAAAACATGTATCAACTCAAGTGGGTTACTCAGACTTAACACAAAACACAAATTTTAGGGCTAAAACTAACACAAAACACATGCATTATGACAAAAACCAGATCTACCAAGTTTATCAAAAGAAAAATCAACAATATACCCAAAATTTGGGGTTTCAAAATTTTTTGATCTCACCCACAACAAACATGGAAGATTAAATTAGCATGCCTCACAATAAGTGTTCCCAATCTACTTAAAAACATTGATTTAACATTAGGGAACTTACCATTAGTAGAAAAGGGAGGAGAAAGTAAAAATTGAAGCTTTTGGGATGCAAACAATGGTAACCCAACTCTTGACCAAAAATAGAGGCGGCGGTGACCGGTGGGTAGCTGTGGTGATAGAGTTTGGGTGAGAAGGGAGAAGATTTGGGAGAAGTTTGAGGGATTTGGAGGATTTTAGGAGAAAGTTATAGAAGTTTATGGGAGTATAATGGAGAAAAGAGGTGGAAGTGACAGTTCATAGGGAGAAAAAGAAGAAGAAAGGTCGTGGGTCAGCTTCAGGGTCAGGTCGATCAATGGGTAGGTCAACAAAAAAATTTAAAACTTACCTGAGTGCACCGTGACATGCAATTCGCACATGCCACTGTGCATTTCACAGTCACTTTGCACATGATGATTTTTCCCCAAAAACTTGCCCAACTTTTTGGTTTGGTGTGCGCCAAAGGTGCGACGTGTGGAAATGGAGGTGCGACTTGCACAACCCATCACATATCACCTCCAAGTTTTCTTTTTCTTCCCAGTTTACTGGTGGGGCATGCGGAGCCTTAGGCAATGCCAAGAATAGGTTGTGCAATTGCATGGACCTTCACACATGCCCTTAGGTATTGTTCTTCCACTTAGTCATTTTTCCATCTCCATGCATTCTTAAAACACACCAAAAACAACAAAAAGGGTAAATGAAATAAAGTAAAAACACTTGGATTGCCTCCCAAGAAGCGCTTGATTTTATGTTGCAGCTCGATGATAGTACCTCAACCTTCAACCATTATCAACAAGCATGCTAATACAATTGGTGTGGCCCCATCCCAAGTAAGGTAAGTGCTCCTTCAACATTTTCATTGCATTATCTTGTTGCCAAGGTGGCAACATCATAGACTCGGGTATCTCCTTCATCTCAAACTCACCATGGGCTTTAACCAACTTACCTTGGGTATTGATCACAGAAACAACTCTAAATTTGTGTGGTGGTTTGGTGGGTTGGCATACATTAAATGTAACTTCCTTGCTCCCAATGCGGAACTTGAGCTCCCTAAGCTCCACATCAACCAAAGCTCTCCCGGTTGCCAATAGTGGTCGACCCAAAATGATGGGCACTTCAAGATAAATGTCACAATCCAAAACCATAAAGTTTGTTGGTAGGATGAATTTGTCCACCTTAACTAAAACATCAAACAATATCCCCACCAGGTGTTTAATTGATCGATTGGACATTAGCAATCTCATAGGTATAGGTCTAGGGGTACCTAAGCCTAACTTCTTGAAAATCACAAGGGGAATCAAGTTTATACTTGCCCTGAGATCACATAATGCCTTTAGAAACTAAAACACTCTAATAGTACACGGGATAGTGAAGGCTCCCAGATCTTTCTATTTGGGGGAAATGTTTCTTATCATCACCGCACTATAACTGTGAGACACTTACACCGTCCCCACTTCAACAACTCGCTTCTTTTTTAACAGCTCCTTCATAAACTTTGCATACCCTGGCATTTGTGTAAGAGTATCAATCAACAGAATCTTAATGGCTAGCTTGCTGAACATGTCAACAAACTTTTTTAATTAGGCATCTTCCTTTTTCTTGGCTAATCTTTGAGGATATGGAGAGGGTCCTTTAGGCACACTTGGAGTATCCTCTTCAATATTAATAGCAATTTGAGAAGGAGAATCAGTCTCATCCTTCTCTTCACATGGATCATTATCATTTGAATTTATGTTGGGTGCACTAGGCTTCACCCCAACAACTGGACTTTCATCAACTTTGTTCTCAATCATAATATCCTCTTCCATTTTATCATTTGGCTTCACAATAACTTCAATAGATGTATTCTTCACCCCGCTACACATTCGTCCACTCTGAGTGACTATTTCCATCACATGGACATCGTTCTTTGGGTTTGTCGTCATGTCACTTGAAAGTGTCCCCTTCATCCGAGGATTCATTTGTCAAGATAGATGGTTCATTTGTGCCTCAAGGTGCTTGATCAAATTAGAGTGTGATCTCACCATTTGGTGAAGAGTTGACACCTCGCTCTTTAATTCTTATACCCCACTATCTGTTGATTCAACCTTTTTTAAGACTAGAGACAATATATCTTTAATTTTTGAATATTTGAAGTTTCTCACGGTAGGCTGATATGAAGGGGCATCGGCCTTTAGTGGAGGCACATATGCATTTATACTTTAGTGATTATAACAATCACCATCTCTCTCATGATCATGCCATGGACCCTTACAATCTCTAGCCATCTCCCTATCTCTCCACCAATTTCCTTTTTCCCTATTCCAACCTTGGTTCTCATCTCTCGGATGCCAAGGACCTTAGTTGGTACCTTAGTATCCGGGTCAAGAACTCGCCGCAAGATAACATGCCTCCTTATCTATAGGGGGATACACAGCTTCCTCATGAGCTCTAGGACTATAAGTCCCCACAACATTCACACTTTTATTTCTAGCCCCTATCATATGCTTAGCCAATAGATCAATTTGTGTCAACATCTTGGCCATTATTTTATCTCTCTCCTCTTCTTTTCACTGCATTTCACTTGTCATAATGGACGAATACACCCCTGAAGGAACATCGGCCTCTTTAGTATCCCATGCATAATTTGTCTTTGTCATTCGCTCTAGAAAAGCCGAGGCAATACCAAATTGTTGGTCCATGAATGTTCCGCCCGCGAGGTTATTTGCCACAGATTTGTTTATTGAATTCAAAGCATGATAGAAACTTTGGAGTAGGACATTATCGGGCAAGCCATGATTAGGACACAATAAGAGCTTCTGTTTGAACCTTAACATGCTTTATGCAATGGCTCATCTGGTAGTTGGAAAAAGTTGGTAATGCCATGCCTCAATTGCATCATTCACAGGGGAGAAAAGAACCACACCAAAAAAACCTCAACCAATCCATTCCATGAAGTAATTGAGCTTTTCAGGAGCTCTTCAAGCTAAGTTATTGCTTCCCCCGTGAGGGAGAAGGGAAATAATTAGAGCCGAATGGAATTTAGCAAAATACGGTTCATGTTGAAGGGTTGAAAAATCTCTATGAAGTTCTAAATATGTCGATTGGCGTCCTCATATGCCAACCCTACGAATAGACCCTTCATCTTAATCAAGTGGATTGTGGTGCTCATAACATAAAATATGGCATTTCCAACAATGGGTGGTAGGCGGATTGCACCAACGTTGACATGGACCACAGGCTCATGATCCACGTCCATATATCCATCTAGGCTTTCTTGGTCACCCACTTTGCTAATAGGCACCCAGTCCAAACAATCACAAACAACAAAAAGTAAAATGAACAAACACTATACAAAGTGAACTCAAACAATAATCAATTGACAATTCAAAAACCACTCCCCCGCAATGGTGCTATTTTTTATGACGCTCAAAAGCACTCTCCTGAAGGAGGTGGTAGCGATTGTCAGAGAAAAACAAAAGTAATCCAATGAGTGTCAGGGTCAAATCTATGGAGAGTGGAGTAATGATTTGCTAAAAGATCATCAAAAAATGATCACTAAGAGAACAAATGTCCAAATAACTTAAAAGTAAAAATTGGGGGAATTGGAAAGGGAAATTTACGTATCAACTTCTCTATCAACACAAAAGCATATGTAAACACGACATTTGTAATCACTGAGAGGAAGACTAAGGGTATGCTTCCAATGGGATTCTTCAAAGGGTTAGGGTACTTGATTAATTAAGCAAATTCTCGATTAATGATACGGGCAGCATTGGTTTTAGTCATATTCGGTAATCTCTCGATCCTCCAAATATATATCCTATAGTCTTTGTTCATGTCACGCCTCGAGCCTACCATCTGGACGTAACACAGGATCCAAGATCACAAGTGATCTCAAGATAACCCTCTAGCCTTAGCATGACTTAAAAACTGAACAAAATATAGGAACGGAAGCTCAACTGAAGTAATGAACAACTTAGTTTGTTATATAAATAAAGTCTAAGATTTAAGAACTGAATACAACTGAATATCTGACTCTATGTCTGAAAGCCTCTACTACTAGCGAGTTGCTGGGACAGGCCCCCAGCTAACTCTAAATACTGAAATACTGAATGAAAGAACTAGTAGTATAGAATGAAACTAAACTCCAAGTCCTCAAATGAAGAGGACTCACCAAGCTGGATGGATGTGTTGCTGATCTACTAGCCACGGATCTGGGAGCGGGCTACAAGATCTATATCATAATAGGATGCAACACAAAGAAGTGTGCGGTCAGTAATATGGAATGTACTGAGTATGTGAGATATGCATGTGTCATAATAAAATATACTTGAAAGCATGCTTAAAACTGAGTTCATGCATAAATAGAATAAATCATACGTAAATATCAAAATATAAGACATAAAACATGAAGTTAAGTCAAGATTCAAAGTAGAGTATCATATAACTTCATAGCTTGAAAATAATCATACGGGAGTTTCTTTTAACTGACATAAACCATGATGAGCTACATGGAGTCCATTGTCATGCACACACACCAAAAAAGGTTGTCCTAACCTGCCAAAGTTAGAACTATGTCATACCAGGATTATGTCATAAGCCACAGAAGAGACCTACGGTGGCACATAGTTCTGGGACTAAGGTAATCTCACCCGGTCCAACTTGGTGCTAAATACTACTCCCAAAACATAACAGGAGTCTCACATATATATGATATATCTGGATGTCAAAACTGTTTCATAAACATGTTCATAACCCGGATCTTCATACTACTCACGAACCTTGATTTAGAAAATAATTTATGAGCATTGATGGCACATCGGGTGTCTTGTCTTGAATAACAATTCATAACTTGAAAAATTGCATGGCCCTAGTCCAATTTCATAATAACATATATTTTCATAAAACATAGGGACTAGGCATGCACTTGCTTTAAATTCATGAAATCATACTATCAAGTACCTGAATTTTCTTGAATCAATTTATGCATGTAAAATTTGCTATAATTAGCCTTAAATTCATGAAATAGGAGTTCACATGTAAAAACTCATGCAAAATCATGCAATTTAATAGTAAATTTCATAGTAGAATCATGAGAAAATAATTTATAGCAAAGTCCATAAGAATTGGATAAGAACCCTAATTTGAAATTCATGAAAATCCATATGAAGAATTGGAGTTTTGGGCATAAGGGTGGAAGAATCCCTTATTTAATACCCACATACCTTATTTGAAGTTAGCCCACTAAGAATTTGAGAAGAATGGAGACTTGAGTGAATCCCTTGCTATGGAGCTTGAAACCCTAACTTGAAGCTTGACAGGATGGAACCATTTTTCTTCTTTTGGAACTTGATTGAAAGAATGGGAGAAAACTTAGGCTAAGTGGGAATAAAACCTTCCTAAATAGGCTTAAAATGACCTCACTTAGGAGTTAAAAGGTTAGGTAATTACCAAAAATACCCCTAGCAATTAATTAGGAAAAAGCGAGAAAAAGGTCGGCTTTAGGAATCACGAATGGATTCCACAAGTCGTATATTGAACCACGGTTTGTGGTTTCCACTCGTGGTTCCTGGCCAAAGAGAAGGCTACAGAAGACATTTTATGAGTCAACAACATGGGCAATAGAATGAACTACGGTCTGTATACTCAGTTGTGATCATAGGTTTAACATTTAAGCTGCAGAAGAGGAACTACGAGTCAACAGTATGACCCATAGAATGGACTACGGTCCGTAATGTTCACTCGTGGTTCCTGGGGATAAGGCAGACCTCAGACTTCAGTTCCATGAGTGGTATTTATGATCCATAGAACAAATCATGGTCCGTAAAACCCTCTTGTGGTCTTCAGACCAGAGTTTGAACTGCAGAAGGGAAACCACAACTCCATTCCACGGCTCATGGTTCAAACCACGACCCGTGGTTTGGACCCGTAATTCTGGGAAAGCTAAAAAAAATTAAAGACTTTAAGTTTAAAAGTTGATTCGAATTCTGAGGTGTCACAATATCTCCCCCTTGGGATCATTCATCCTCGAATGAAGACTAAGCAAGGGAACACTAGAGAGAAAATATCCCAACTAAAAATAAAACATGAAAATTGAAGAATAAGCATGAAAACTGACTTCTCCTCTCAAAACATAATGGAACTAACTTTGGAAACATGAATACATGCTACGATCATGAGAGAAACTGGTGGAATAGAATCAGAGGGACATACTAAGGATGGAACTACTACCTTAAGCTAAAACTGGATTGGAAGGAAAAGGATGAGGGTACTTGGCCTTCATGGATGATTCTTCTTCCCAAGTAGCTCCTTCAACTGAGTTGTAAAAGCTGAAGTACTATTGTGGTAACTGACTTTTGATTGAAATAAAAACTTAGCTGGATTCATGAGACACGTATTCATACTAAGAATGTAAGAACAGCTAATAGGACAAGAACTGGATATCCAACATGATAACTGGTCTGGGATGAGAGTAGGAACTCAGCTAAAACTCATTAAGAACAAACATACTTTAGAAATCGCAGTTAATTAAAAGGAACACCAAACTAAGAGAAGTAGATATATGGGAAAACTATTCTCTTCCAAATACCACCCCTACCATTCGCAACTAACAACCTCAACGGAGCACATAAAGGTACTAAGGTCTGAGTCTAACTACCCGATTCTCCATGTTCAAACCTATCTCGACTAGATCTCTTGCATCAAGAACATCTTCTAAGGATAGTATTCCCTCTTATCATAACAACCAACTAACCTAGGGCTCCCGACCAAAAGGGTCACTAGTTGCGCAAAACAAGGATCCACATATATCCCATCGCGATATTCAAGATTATAACTATGGTCACCTAATGGTTTTGTAGCTTACCCTATTCAAGACTTCTCCTCTCTTCCCTAGCATAATTAGGAGTCGCAACTCTAAGATCTTCTACAGAGGGACATACTAAAATTCCTCATCTAACTATTTCGCACGAATAATCCTTACCTCACAATTTACCCACACCTAGAAATCAAGGTGGAACAAGTACACTAATAAGAAAAAGAAATCTGCTACCTCCCAGCTAGGCTACTACAAGGCCTTCCCCCCAAATGCTTATAACAACCTAAACCAGATTCACTGAAAGAAAAGAGCGAGAGCAGGAGCATCACGAATGAAGGATTACAGATTGATCATGACTTACACTTAGCGTGATCAAACCACTCAAGGTGAGGCTTGGGTAATTGAGCGCAATAGGCATGAGTATTTCATATACTGGGCACGTAAGGCATGAATGGTGGGGATCAACACCCCTTGTCATCAAAGGCAAAGGTCAAGGGCTTTAGATCAAGGAAATCATAATCGCAAACTATTTCAAGGATCAGGTTTGAGCATATACATGATGTAACATGATTCGATTTACCATTAAGGCATGCCTGAGGACTGAACTTAGTAAATTTGACTGAGTGTACTGAGAGACACGAGTTCACATAGATAACAAGTCTCATGGCATAAAGATGGGATTTATAGAATCATAGAGTAAGAGTAGAATCATTGACTGACTCCATCATTTGTCATTCTAGAAGCTGACTATGAGCATGAATCAAAAATAGGACTATGATGCGGACACACAAGTCATACAAAAGGTATCATAATGGCAGAAGTATACTTAGGATGCTAGGATGGTAATAAGCTTTTTCCTCCCCTCTCAACTTTGTTCTAACACCCAAAAGCATCACTACATGTGCCTCTAAAATCTGACCGATTCTACATCCCACCATCTCCCCCTTGGATTCATGCTACCCTTATAAGTCTATAGACCTCTCACCAACCTCTCAAAGGAACTATGATCATTGCACCCTAACAAAACATACACTACTCTAGAATCTAGCATTAATACCTACTTCTTTCTATAGTCTAAGACTCTCCTTCACCTAAAAGTCTAGGCCTCAACCCTTCCACCTCCACTTTGTTCTAGGTTAAGACAACTCATAACCAAATAAGAATAGGGGTCCGGGGACTATGGATTCATAAAGAAAGAAAATCTAGTAACGTACTTGATTCAACTTCTGGAGGGATACTCTGACCCAGCAGGCTAGGCAATGAAAGGAATTGGTTTTGGAGCTGAACATCACAGTTGTTCCGCTTAGATGAGGGGCAATCCCTGATCCTATTACCTAACTGACCACACCTAAAACACCTATCTTTGCCAGCAAGGCACTCATCTAGACGAAACTTATCGCATCTACCACAATGAGGGTACCTCAAGGTCTTCGGAGCCCTATTGTGACAAGAATAAGAATCGAGTGCAGGTGTGCTAACTGAAGATGGGGTTGGTCCGGATGACCTCTACTGAAGAGACGATTGGTTCTATGTTCTGGTCTTCTTGTTCTTCCTCTTCCTCTTATTTAGTTTCTCTTTCTCATTTAACTGAGCTATCATGGCTTGAGCCAATATACAGATGGCTTCATGAAATTTTGCATTCATAACCTCATGATCGGAGTGGTTGGATTAGCATTCCTCGTAAGGTTTCTTCATGGAGACATTATTTGAAATGCGTAAGGAATGGATTAGAAGGGTAAGTAGAGTCAAACTATATCGCATGATAGTGAACATGAAGACGTGAAGTTTTTCCTAAAACACCTCATAGCCTCCCACTCATAAGTGTGGCACGCTTCACACCCATGAAAGAGACACTACTTGATACGGCTTTCAGACACCCTAGGACTCTTGAACCTGGCTTTGATGCCAAATTTTTCATGCACCGAGCCTACCCCCTAGATGTAACTCGGGACCCAATATCACAAGTGATCTCAAGATAACCCTCTAGCCTTAGCATGACTTAAAAACTTAACAAAACATAGGAATGGAAGCTCAATTGAAGTAATGAACAATTTAATCTATTATATAAATAAAGTCTAAGATTTAAGATCTGAATGTAGCTAAATATTTGACTCTATGTCTGAAAGCCTCTACTACTGGCGAGTTACTAGGACAGGCCCCCAGCTAACTCTAAATATTGAAATACTGAATGAAAGAACTAGTAGTATAGAATGAATCTAAACTCCAAGTCCTCAAATGAGGAGGACTCACTAAGCTAGATGGATGTGCTATTGATCTACTAGCCACAGATCTGTGATCGGGCTACAGGATCTACATCATATTAGGATGCAGCACAAAGAAGTATGCGGTCAGTACTATGGAATGTACTGAGTATTTGAGATATGCATGTGTCATGATAAAATATACTTGAAAGCATGCTTAAAACTGAGTTCATCCATAAATAGAATAAATCATAAGTAAATAAAAAATATAAGACATAAAACATGAAGTTAAGTCAAGATCCAAAGTAGAGTATCATATAACTTCATAGCTTGAAAATAATCATACGGGAGTTTCTCTTAACCGACATAAATCATGATGAGCTACATGGAGTCCAGTGCCATGCACCCACACCAAAAATGGTTGTCCTAACCGGCCAAAATTAGAACCATGTCATACCAGGATCCTATCATAGGCCACAGAGGGCACCTACGATGGCACGTAGTTCTGGGACTAAGGGTACTCTTACCTGATTCAACTCGGTGCTAAATACTACTCCCAAAATATAAAATAAGGCTCACATACATGTGACATATATGGATGTCAAAACTTGTTCATAAATATGTTCATAACCAGGATCTTCATACTACTCACAAACCTTGGTTTAGAAAATGATTCATGAGCATTGATGGCACATCGGGTGTCTTGTCTTGCATAACAATTCATAACTTGAAAACTTGCATGGCCCTAGTCCAATTTCATAATAACATATATTTTCATAAAACATAGGGACTAGGCATGCACTTGCTTGAAATTCATGAAATCATACTATCAAATACGCGAATTTTCTTGAATCAATTTATGCATGTAAAATTTGCTATAATTAGCCTTAAATTCATGAAATAGGAGTTCACATGTAAAAACTCATGCAAAATCATGCAATTTAATAGTAAATTTCATAGTAGAATCATGAGAAAATAATTTATAGCAAAGTCCATAAGAATTGGATAAGAACCCTAATTTGAAATTCATGAAAATCCATATGAAGAATTGGGGTTTGGGGAATAATGGTTGAAGAATCCCTTATTTAATACCCACATACCTTATTTGAAGTTAGCCCACTAAGAATTTGAGAAGAATGGAGACTTGAGTGAATCCCTTGCTATGGAGCTTGAAACCCTAACTTGAAGCTTGACAGGATGGAACCTTTTTTCTTCTTTTGGAACTTGATTGAAAGAATGGGAGAAAACTTAGGTTAAGTGGGAATAAAACCTTCCTAAATAGGCTTAAAACGACCTCACTTAGGAGTTAAAAGGTTAGGTAATTACCAAAAATACCCCTAGCAATTAATTAGGAAGAAGCGAGAAAAAGGTCGGCTTTAGGAATCACGAATGGATTCCACAAGTCGTATACTAAACCACGGCTCGTGGTTCCTGGCCAAAGAGTCAAGCTGTAGAAGACATTCTAAGAATCAAAAGTACAGGCTGTAGAATGAACTACGATCCGTAGACTCAGTCGTGATCTTAGGTTCAACATTCAAGCTGCAAAAAAGGAACTACGAGTCAACAGTACGACCAGTTTTCTCGAACAACCCTTTTCTCATCAGTTACCTCCTTGGTCTGGAAAGTAAGGATAAGGCGAGTTCTAACATTGTGCACCATTAAAAACCAATCAAAACAAAGGAAAGAACAATACATGCATAACCACCGCCCTAGAATACCCAAGTACTTTGCCTACTTCGTTAATCCTTCATGGTTCCCATAACCCTAGTTGTGGATTTAGCTACTCATGGTCATAAGTAAACAATCATAAGTTATCTATGCATTCATGATCATATACTCTCAATGAGACGTAATGAAATCCATAAACTTGAATAGATGAAGATGGAAGCAAGAACAATGAACTATGAATGTGTATAACTCTCAAAACCAAGAATAAACTAAGATCACAATGTTTCGAATATGTTTCCCACAAAATATTGAGCATAACGTGTAAAGGAAAACCTCGGAAAAGTATTTATAGACAATGAAAATCATGTCCTAACAAAACTAGGAGAATTGGACTCAGCAGGGAACACGGATTGGTTGATGATCTGTCATTTCAAATGACGGTTCATAGTCTTCTGAGGTCAACCATGGTTTTGGCTGGTCAACATCTTCTGTCATAAAAACCACGGATGGAACCATGAGTTGTACTCTCAATCTACCATTCGTCTCCTGACTCGTGGTATCCTAGTCCTTTCTTGCGTCTCCTCTGATTATTGACTACGATTCCAACAGGACGGATCGTGCTTTGTAAGTATGGTTCATACTCTAACTTGTGCTTCCTGCTCCCTGCTTAGCACATCTACAATTCCTCTGGTCTATGAGTTGACAGGACGAGTCGTGGTTTGGAACCATGACTCATAGGCTGAATCGTACTTCTCCTCCATACTTGCATAGTTTCTGATCTTTGGTGTACGAGTCACAGGACAGGTCCATGGTCCAGAACCACGGACCGTCAAGTCATCCATCATCTCAATAGCCTTCCCTTTTTAGCTCAATTTCCAATCCTTTGCTCTAGGATCCATTTTCCTGCACACTTAACAAAAGCATCAAATCTACCAATAAAATGCTAAAGAACTTGCAATGATCCTAAGTATTAAGCATCTAAAGTGATGTACTTCTATGTCACATCAACCCGCTTGGCTCATGGGTAACTTGTTTGAAACAACACAAACAACAAAAAAGTAAAAGAGAACAAACACTCAACAAAAGTGAATTGAACGACGATCAAATGGCAAATCAAGAACCAATCCCTGGCAACGCTGCCATTTTTGATAATGTCCAAAAGCACTCTCCCATAGTAGGTGGTAATGATTGCCAAGCAAAACAAGTAAGTAAACCAATGAGATGTCAGGGTCGAATCTACAGAGAATAGGACAATAGTTTTGCCACTAATGGTCAGAGTTCAATTCACTAGTGTGAGTAATTGTTCAAGCAATTTAAAGTAAAATTGGGGAAAAGGTTTGGGAAAATAATTCCCAATGTGAAAAAAAGCAAACGTAAACACAATTTGAGTAATTAAGAGAAGGAAAACTAGGGGTGTGCTTCTGATGGGGTCTTAAATATGATAGGGATCGATTAATCAAACAAACTTTCAATTAAAAGTATGGGTAGCTTGGTTTAAGCTACACTTAGTAGTCTTTCAACCCATTAAGCATATTTACTATGGTCTTTATTCAAGCACCATAGTTTAATCATCAAACCAACCAATTAACACTTGAGTGAGTCAAACTATCTCTAGATTTAACTCTTATATGAGTATTTCCTATAATCAAACTATTTCTAGCCTTGATTTCTGACGAAAATCTCAAATCTCCACTATTGAATTCTTACTCAATTTATGAACTCCTCTTTCAAGCAAGTACAAAATTAGTAAACTAAATTAACGTTTACAACCATCAATTTTATAATTAAAACATGAATATTCAATAGACCCATACTCAATAATCGAGTATAAGCTTAATTAATCAACACCCATTCCTAATTTCACACATACATCATGCACACACCCCTAGAATAGAATTTAGCTACTCATATCAAAGGAATAAGAGAAGATACCAATTGGGTTTCCCAAAAGTCCATTCATTATGTGAGCCAAGTTCAAATTCCAAGCTCTAATTGCTTACAAATGGTGTTTTTCAAATTGAGGAAGAAGAAAAGAGAAAGTGTACTCTCAATACTCTTCATTGGTGTCACGCCCCGAGGTTACCCCTAGGCGTAACATGGGACCCGAGACCATAAGTTCCTTAAGTTAACCCTTGGTCATAGCATACTCAGTTATTCATAGAAAAATATAGCGGAAGAATAGAGAGAAAACTAGGCAACCCAATCCATAAAAGATAAAGTTTAGTTGAGACATAATCTGAAAGAGAGACCCGAATACAATCTATGTCTAAAAAAGCCTCTAAAATATCATAAAGAGTTGATGGGACAATACCCCAACTAACTCAGAAATCCAAAGAAGGAACATGAAAGAGATAGGTTTAACACTAGACCTCGAATAATAAGGACTCACCAATGGAAATTGGATCTCTAGTGGTGTCTAGCCACGAGTCTGAGGGAAGGAGCTTGTATCTGCATCATCAAAGGATGCAGCGCAAGAATATCCGTCAGTACTATAGCATGTACTGAATATGTGAGACATGCATAAATATGGTAAAAAAAACATACTTAAAACCTAAATAAAACTGAGTTCATGCATAAAAGAGGTATCATAAGTAAATCTCATAGTTTAAAGCTTAAAGCATGAAATAGAAAAGCATAAGTCTTAAATCTTCATATGGGAGTTTCTCTTAACTGACATAGACCATGATGAGCTATATGGAGTCCAGTAAAATACACCCATACCGAAAAAGGTTATCCTAAACAGCCAATGTTAGAACCTTATAATATCAGGATATTATCATAAGCCACAGAGGGCACCTATGGTAGCACGTAGTATAGAGACAAAGGGTAATCTCACCCTGTCCAACTCGGTGCTAAATACTACTCCCAAAACAAATACATATAGCTCACATATACTTGAGACATATCTAATGCCAATTCTGTTTGAAAAGCATAAGGGTATATCTAATATCATGTAATTCACATAGCTTAGGTAGACATATCTAGAAGCCAAACCTTTCATAAACGTAAGGACATATCTGATGTCATGCAATTCATGCTTCAAAATCCTTGAAAACTTAGCATAGACATAATTCAAAACATACTTTCTTTCTAAATTCATAATTTGAGGAATTTGGCATGCACTTTCATAAATACATAAGGCTATGTTATCTAAACATGCCAATTTTTACTTGAAATCATGCAATTCAATGGAATCATGCTAGAAATCATCTTTAATGCATGGGCTTTTGAAATCAATTAAGGAACCTCAAATAAATCATAGATAAGTGATGAGAAACCATGAATCGATACTTTAAAACAAAACCCATATCTTTTCCCCAATTTGGGTAAGAACCCTAATTTCATAAATTCATAAATCAAAGTAAAAACATGGGGCTATGGGCATAAGGGTGAAAGGATTCCCTTATTGAATACCATATACCTTATTGAAGCTTGCTTGATTTAAGATGAAAATAAATGGAGGCTTGAACTCGGAGCTTGAGACTTGGAGCTTGAAGGAGTTATTTTCCTCTTTTGGTAGATGAATAAGGAATAATGAAAGACTTAGGCTAATAAGAGTAGAAACCCTACTAAAAGTGGCCAAAACGACCTCACTTAGGAGTTAAAGAATAAGGGAAAAGACCATAATACCCCTGACTTAAAAATAAAAAGTTACAGGAATTTGTCGCCTCACGAGCTGCTCGACGAGCGTTGCACCTACGATGGCCCATCGGCTTAGGCGTCGGACAAGCTGTCTGGAATTCTAGTAGTCCTGGAAGGTTCTGACAACATGACTCCACGGGCCGTCTCAGCCATGACACCCGTGGTAATGCTCGTAGGGGAAAGGAAGACAGGGGGGAGAAATCACTAGAGCATTCTGACGGTGGGTTCTCATGGGTCGTCGCATTCGTGAAGCCCTTCGAGATCGCCCATTGGGCTGGAAAGAACTTTGGCTAAGACCACTGGATTCTTCCCACGGCATGCCTCATGGCACGTTGAAGCTCCAACGCCTGTGGTGTCCAACAGTTGTAGAATTTTCTAGATTCAAGGTTTGTTAGTTGTTTCAAATTCCGGGGTGTTACAATATCTCCCCCTTGGGGATATTCGTCCTCGAATGAAGGCTAAACAAGGAAAACTGGAGAGAAAACATCCCAACCAAACAACAAAACATAGCAACTCAAGGATAACATGAAAATGGAGCTTTTCAACTTAAACATGATTGAACTAACTTCGGAAAACATGAATGCATGGTAGGATCATGAGAGAAATTGATGGACTAGAACCGGAGGAACATACTAAGGAGGAAACTAATACCTCAAGATAAAGCTGAGTCAGAAGGAAAGAGATGAGGGTATTTGGCTCTCATGGCTGCTTCTGCTTCCCAAGTAGCTCCCTCAACTAGCTGATTCCTCTAAAGGACCTTCACCGAAGTGACTTCTTTGTTTTTCAACCTCCGAATCTGACGATCAAGAATCGCCACAGTAACTTCCTCATAAGTTAGGTTATCCTTTACACTAACATCTTCCAAAGGAACAATCAAGGTTGGATCACCAACACACTTCTTCAACAAGGAAACATGGAAAACTAGATGAGCCACTTCTAAACCTGATGGAAAATCCAGCTCATAAGCAACACTATCGACTCTCCTCAGAATCTGATTAAGACCTATATAGCAGGGACTAAGTTTCCCTTTCTTTCCAAATTTCATCACACCCTTCATAGGTGATACTTTCAAAAATACCTAATCATCAACCTCAAACTCTAACTCTCTTTTCCTAACATCTGCATATGATTTTTATCGACTCTGAGAGGTTTTCAACCTCTCCCTAATGATCTGAACCTTCTCCATAGTCTCATGAACCAAATCTGAACCAATCAAAGCTGCCTCACCTACCTCAAACCAACAAATAGGAGATCTACACCTCCGTCTATGAAGTTCCTCATAAGGAGCCATCTAGATGCTAGAATGAAAGTTGTTGTTATAGGCAAACTCGATAAGATGTAGGTGATCATCCCAACTACCTTTGAAATCAATCACACAATTTCTCAACACACTACAACATTTTAGGCTTTCAACCACCCTTGAAAAGTGTGGCCTAACTTTTCGATTTTAGACAATGCTTTTGCAGGGGTGGCCTAAAGAGGCGTAACCATTGACTTTAGGCCACGCTTTTCAAGTGTTGCCTTAGCATCTACGCTTGAAAAGCGTGTTCAATGAAGTACAAAGGCCACGCTTGTTACACCCCCATAAGGCAACAGTTTCACATCTTGGAGTTACACTTTGAAAGTGTGGACTTTGTTACTTAATAGGCCACACTTATAAAGCATAGCCTTTGCCTATAGCATGGTCTATATACATTCTAGACATACCATCCCTATGGCCACACTTTTAAAGCGTGGGAATTTTTGTTAGGTTATAAAATACATTTTCTAAATATTTCTACTAGCATAATTTCTGGTTAAAATGTTATATTTTGGATATAGCTTATTAGTTTGTAGTCACAGTTATTTCAAACATATGCAATGATGAAATCAAAAACTAAATTAGCTAATAAATACCAAAAATAATTCAAATTCATATATATACCTACAATAGAATTTGACTTAATCATGTACTGCACATACTAATAAAAGAGTGTAGCAAAATGCCTACTAGCAATAAACATTACAAATTAAATTGAATGTATTCATATAGTATCATGAATAATAGACATTCTAACTATCCAAAATTCATTGCCATTCTCATCAATATGTCAAATTGACTTTCTGCCACCATTGGCAATTGCATCACCCATGTTCTCCTGCGTATAAAAAGAAATTATAATAAGATAGAAACCAAACTTTCATCATTTATTAAAGAATGCTTCTACTGCACATTAACAACTCATCAAAGAGAATGAGTATAACCAACCATTAGAACAAATAACTACCTAAGGTATTGCTCAACACATTTACGAGAAGTACGAAGAATCTCAAGCAGCATATCCACCAAATCGGTGCTTTCCAAAGAGAATAACGATGTGAAAAATAAGGGAGGAATCTAATGAACTAAAAGCTGAAGCCATTACAGGAGCGAGCTAAAAATAAACCTGATTTTATGCATTTAAATAGAGTTTAATCACACTTGATAAATTTTGAAGTTGTTGATAATCCACAACATTTTAAGAAACTATAATATATTTTTATAATGGTGGTGTCTAGGACAGCTTGTGCGCACCTCGACTATTTCATCGGGTACCTACTATCTTTAACTAGAATGCTACCATACTACCGGTTAACTATGCCTACCAAAATTTAGGTAGATGGAAAGAAATCATCAACACTTTTTTGCCTCTGCTTGAAGTTAAATCTCGTCTCCCATAATTTTCATTCCACTTCATTGACTGCTAACACTACTCACACCCTTGGGTGCAGAAGGACAGGTTATCAATTAAATATTCAACCTTCCTCAAGATATTAGTCAAAAGTAGGACTATTGGAGTTTCAATACATTTCATACTGAAGTTATATGAATGGGAATGTTACCATCTAAATGCAATAGTATCTAGAATTACACAATCTGAAAAGATTTTCAATCATCCTCCCAGTACACATGCCAAAGTCAAAACTATTGAGAGAAGTTTTTTTATAACCAACAGAGTGTTTTCCATCCCTAACATTCCACTCATACTTCCTCAAGATATTAGTCAAAAGTAGGACTATTGGAGTTTCAATACATTTCATACTGAAGTTATATGAATGGGAATGTTACCATCTAAATGCAATAGTATCTAGAATTACACAATCTGAAAAGATTTTCAATCATCCTCCCAGTACACATGCCAAAGTCAAAACTATTGAGAGAAGTTTTTTTATAACCAACAGAGTGTTTTCCATCCCTAACATTCCACTCATACACTTGAAGGAGCCATTACAACTATTACCTCCAGGTGAAGCATATGGATAGATATTGTCATTGAACTCAATTTACACAAATTAATATTGATAGACTGAACCCAACAACATGCATTATACAAATTCAAAAGTAAACACATGCCAAACTACTATCACAACACAAAATAAAATAATAATAGCATTTACCAATAAGATGACATATAAAGAAACAAGATGATATACCTGAACAAAAGGAAATACTAAGAACAAACCTTCTCATCGTGAAAGAACTTGCACGCAGCACCGTGATTGCATTCACCCCTCTGGAAAGAGCGGCAGACCCCTTGCTCCTCCCTTTTTTCCCTCTCTGCGTCTTCGTCCTCTTATTCTTTCTTTTACAATCAATTGGAAACATGATCAACTCTAATTATTCTACCCAGGATCTGAGCACCGTTAAAGTTATCCATACCGATACTTGTATTCCTATGATCCTCGTAAGCAAAAACCATAGCAAAAAGTCATACATAGTAGTACTAAATCACAGATATTTTAAATTACACTTTAGCTTCATCTCCAAAATAAGCTAAAGTTTAGTTTTATAATGTATTTCCTACCCCAGATTTTTAAATTTTGTTTTGGGAGGTATCTTCACCTTCAAAACATATGTATAACAGTACACTATTAATATGTCCATGGAAAATAATTCAAAACATAGACATGAGAAATTAAATCATGCAGCAAAGTCATAGATTTGTACTTTACTGAACGTAGGACCAACCAAGCAATGATAAAACTACAAAATGTAGAATAGAGATGGTGCATATGAAAATAAAATTATATGGCAAGGAGAAAGACTTACGTGAAGTTGCAAGAAGAAATAAATATGCTAGAGATTATGCCAAATTCTCATGGCTATACCTGGTACGCCCAGGGAAATGTGTATTTTTGAAAATCAATGTATGTTTCAAAATCAAAATTAATCAATGCGTGTATCGTAAAGGCTCCCTGCCAAACACAAGAAATAAAGTTAGTTGTCAGCCTCTTCCTAAGGTAGGAGGCTTTTGTCACTCAACTCTGATCAATATTTTAGCAAAAAAGGTATTCACATCAAGTATTCCAAGATTATGACAGTGATCTCATATAAGCACTGCCACAATGAAAAATTAATTATGGCAGTGAACTCAAACTAAATATAATATATGTATCCCGAATATCTACCTGGGATGCGAGTACTTCAGAAGCAAGCTCCTGCATAGTTGTCTGCACAACACCCCGTTGCTTTGGTCCACATAGAATCCAAGTACCATTTGAAGTCCGAGTAAAAAACACAACATCTTGTGTCTTACGAACGGGTTCCAATAGCACGTTCTTGACCTGTTCAAGAAGAAAAAGTACATAAATATACTAGGAGAACATAGAGGAATTGCCTTTTTTTCACATTCAGTGTTTAGCAGGTACCAGGTGGGATTGGTGTTGCAAAAAAGAACTTTTGGAAGGGAGAACAAGGAATAGGAAAACAAGTCTGAACAAAAATGAATGAAGTAAAGTAAGTCCTATAATGTCACTAGAGGGGTACAATTTGATGTTTCCCTTACGGTCACAAAACATGGTAAGTCTCCGTGGCCAGCAGTGTTTTTTGAGAATGCTTGGGAGTAGCCCTACCTTTTAGAGGCAGATCGTTAACCTGAAAAATTTTAAGCGAAATCAAATCGTGTTACCAGATAAACAACCAAATACAAAAATTTTAAACCAAATAGTGTTACCAGATAAACAACCAAATCCAATAACAGGGAGAAAACAGAGTATAGTGAAAAAACCAAAGGAACACGCCAATTTCAATTACAAAAGGTATCAGCTGACTGTGAAGCAAATCTAGGAGAAAAGAGAGGAGTCTTTTGATTCTCAGAGGCTAGATCTTTATCGATATTCAATATATCTTTCTATATTGCAATAGTACTTCTTTCCTAATAATCCGGGAAAAAATAAGGGGGCTATATTTAGAGTTGATGTTACTTATATCACCCTGTCCAGTAAAACAATTGATGTCTACATTTCCTATACACAAGATCAACTACATAGAATCACAACACAACAAATTCCATCAAGACTGTTCTAACAGTTGAGGAGAATACAAGGAAGAAACCTGTGAAAGTTCTAAGTGATTCAATTACCACATCTTTAATGTTATTCATATAGAGATTCAACCACAGTAACCTTTTGATTTTTTTGACGTATTCTGCAACATGAAATGCACCTCTAGCAGTAACTGAATTGTTGCCAATGACAAGTAAAACAAGTTTCTTGGCAGACATTAGACATATGATGGTGACCTTTCAAAATAGATGAACAGGACACAACACCAACATATGTTTAAAGAGAATGGTTAATGATATGTCATAAGCAAACCTTTACGTAAAGATAAGCCAGAAATTAATGTATATACCATATACCCCTTCATCGCTAGCAGAGTTCCCCGGCAAATAAAGTGTTTGTACATAAAGAATCTTTTCAAATACATTTGAATGTACAATAATATGTGAATAGATAAAGTTTCTTTAATAACATAATGCGGATTTAACATTTTACCCCAGTGTCAGCAGTCACCGAGAATTAAAATGGTTACAATTGAAACATGAAAAAAGAAGTTTTGTGCAATGAAATGAAAACATGAGTGCCGAAATCATATTCACCAATTAGCAAATAGTCCACTAACACAGAAATTTTGTGGATCCTCACCAACTTTTGAACACCAAAACTTAGGTGGGTTTATGCGAATGAAGTCTCAAACTCAGACCGCTACTATAATTTGAGGGTGGACAGGGTTAGGAGCCTGCTGATTAGCCTGAGCGGCCATAGTCTGAGCTAGCATATGAATAGCATTTCTAAACTCTGCATTTGTGACCTCAGGGTCTGGAATCGGAGAATTAGCATAGCATACATTGGCCTTGCGAGGCATAGCACGGCGAGGAGGCATAATCTGAAATGCATAAAGAATAGATTAGAGTGGTAAGAGAGTTAAACTCTATCACACGATATTGATCAAAAAAGAAGTGAAGTTTTTTCCTAAGACACCCCAAAGCTTCTCTCTCATAAGTGTGGCGCACTTAACAAACATGAAAGAGACTCTACTCGATGCGGCTTTCAAACACCCTAGGACTCTTGAACCTGAGGCTCTGATACCAAGTTTTTCACACCCTGAGGCTACCCCCTAGGCATAACACAGGACCCGAGACCACAAGTATACCAAGTTAACCCTTGGTAATAGCATACTCAGTTATTCATAGGAAAATATAGCGAAAGCATAAATAGAAAGCTAGGAAACCCAATCCATAAAAGATAAAGTCAAGTTGAGACATAATTCGAAAGAGAGACCAGAATATAATCTATGTATGAAAAACCTCTAAACTATCATAAAGAGTTGATGGGACAATACCCCAACTAACTCAGAAATCCAAGAAGGAACATGAAAGAGATAGGTCTAACACTAGCCCTTGGATAATGAGGACTCACCAATGCAAACTGGATCTTCGGCGGTGTCTAGCCACGAGTCTGAGGGAAGGAGCATGTATCTGCATCATAAAAGGATGCAGCACGAGAATATGCGTCAATACTATAGGATGTAATGAATATGTGAGACATGCATAAATATGGTTAAAAAAACATACTTAAAACCTAAATAAAACTGAGTTCATGCATAAAAGAGGTATCATAAGTAAATCTCATAGTTTAAAGCTTAAAGCATGAAATAAAAAGGCATAAGTCTTAAATCTTCATACGGGAGTTTCTCTTAACCGAAATAAACCATGATGATCTACATGGAGTCCAGTGTCATACACCCACACCGAAAAAGGTTGTCCTAACCAGCCAAAGTTAGAACCTTATCATATCAGGATCCTGTCATAAGCCATAGAGGGCACCTATGGTGGCACGTAGTTCTAAGACTAAGGATAATCTCACCCTGTCCAACTCGGTGCTAAATACTACTTCCAAAACATATACATATAGCTCACATATACTTGTGACAAATCTAATGCCAATTCTGTTTGAAAAACATAAAAGTATATCTAATACCATGTAATTCACATAGCTTAGGTAGACATATCTAGATGCCAAACCTTTCATAAACTTAAGGACATATCTGATGTCATGCAATTCATGCTTCAAAATCCTTGAAAACTAGCATAGCAATAATTCAAAACATACTTTCTTTCTAAATTCATAATTTGAGGAATTAGGCATGCACTTTCATAAATACATAAGGTCATGTTATCTAAACATGTCAATTTTCACTTGAAATCATGCAATTCAATGGAATCATGCTAGAAATCATCTTTAATGCATGGGCTTTTGAAATCAATTAAGGAACCTCAAATAAATCATAGATAAGTGTCACGACCTGATTTCTCAGGTCATGATGGCACCTACAACCCCCCCCAATAGGCAAACTAATCCCCGTAGCCCAGAATGGTTAGTAATGGGCTACTACCTAACCAATACGCACAATAGGCAGAAATAAGCGGAAGTAGAACGTTAAGATAGACAATGCGGAAGCAATAACTCGAATATATACATAAAGAAAACAACACCAACCCCAAGACTTGGTATCGAAAGTACAGAAGCTTCTAATGGGATACAAGTGCCAGAAGTAACAAAATACAATATAAATTTTTCTCCGAAAATACAAGGAGTAACAGGACAAAAGATGAGATGTAGACAAGCCCCGATCGGCAAGTGCTCACCCTAGTCTCGATGTCCAAAACGTGCACGATTCTCCAATGCGATCAACGTTGAAAGATCAACTAATATCTGCACCAAAAAATGCAAAAGTGTAGTATGAGCACCAAGACAACGAGTACTCAGTAGGTATCATCGGCCGACTGAGCGCATGTAAGATATAAAAATAGTAAGTAGTAGATAGCAAGGAAACAGTCACGGAAGCAATAGAGAAAGTACAAGGAACTAGCACGGATAATAGACATCCAAGGGTCATAAGCAAACAATGCTAGCACATAAAACCAATATACACAGAACACAGGTGTAAGAAGAAGAACGCACCTGGGATCCTTGCAATAATAGTATATATAAAAGGAGAGAGTTTAGAAAATATGGTGGTATACCGGTAACCTCAAGTAAAAAGGAAAGAGGGAAGGCAACTTCACATACTCAAGAAGGGATCAATGTACTAAAGGAAAACATACAATGAATCCAATTTCAAAGATAATATAAACAGATATCAACCGCGCAAATATCAACCTAGGATGGAACCACTAAACCACAATAACCGAGAGACACTACTCAAATCCTCATAAGGATGGAACTAGAAACTCACACTCTGCTCAGAAGGCCACACAAAAGTGCCTCAATAAAATATGACTCCCTAGCCCCCTCAATAATCAAATCACACAACCGGAGCCTAAACAGGCTAATAACCGCTAAGCCACTAGAATCGTAAGCAATGACAAGCTCTAAACAAAGACAGGAGTAAATATAATCTACCTACAGTCCCAACGGCCACCGATACAACTGAGGAACGCAATCAAGTGAAAACAAACCCTCCGGCCGCCCATAAAACCGTAGAATACAATAAACACACAGCAAACAAGGGTGGAATTCGAGTGAAATATGCATGATGATGATATGATGGAACTGGTAATAGTAACCTTGTATGAACCTCTTCCCGGCACTTTGGTAGGAGGACCCATGGTGGAACATACCCGCTATACCTCATCCTACACCATATACCCCTCATCTGGCGCACTCGGCTCCTAGCCAAGCCCCGAAATGGAGGGCACATGGAGGTCCCTGACCACTTACAATAACGGACGCAAAATCTCTAACATGTCATCCGGGAAAAAGTTTGGGTTCAGGCCAGTGGCTAAATCTCGAATATTTATGCTCGGGATTGGACCGGGTCTAAAGCAATAGTATTAATCTCAAAAGACCCTTTCAGAGGGTGTCCGAAGTATACTCGAGTCAAAATCAATATTAAAAGTCTCAACAACCCTCTCAAACGGTACCCAGAGCGTATTTGGGTCTAAATCCGTAAGAAAATCAGATGTAGTACTCCGCCCGACAGAGCCTAGTATCAGTAGAAAATCTAGTGTAGTACCCTGCCCGGCAGAGCCTAGTATTAGTAGAAAATCAAGTGTAGTACTCCGCCTGGTAGAGCCTAGTATCAGTAGAAAATCAAGTGTGAAATCATCCAAAATCCCATGTCATCATCAGGTTGTACCAAAAAGGGGACCCCGGGGCTATGCAAGTTTAGGAAAAACCATCTATAGTGGCTCGCAGCCAAATCAAAGTAAAACATGTTGGGGAAAGCCTTTTTCATGGATGATATGATCCCACACAAATATAAGTTAGCCCAGCGGCTCACAAACAGTTCCTATCAACCCTGCACAAGCTCAGCAGCTACTCAGCAGACATAACCAGCCTAAAAGGATATCTCCATGTCCAGGACTCGTGGACATTCCCAAATCACCCACCGTCTATATTCCAGAGTCAACACAAGGCCACACAGGACCACAAGGGTGATATACAATACTACACAAATACTACAACCAGCGTATGAAATAAATGGACAGAAAAAGTGGACAAGGTCTGGGGTACCAACCTATAACAACCCACCCAAGGATGCTAATTAATGCAGTTATAGCCTATATAAGCAGAGTCTAGGTAGGGAAAGCCATAACCTACCTGTCGTCCAATGAATAGTTGCGGGGACGGCGTCATCTAGGTTCAAACTGCTCCGAAAAGCTCCAAATCACAAAACTGCTATCAACACAATTATCTATACGTCAAAACAAGACTAATGATATAATAGCTGGGTCAAAATTTAGGACACAAACGGGCCCGTGGGACCCACAACCCAAAACTAGAAATGAAAATACTCATGTGTTTCTTACCATCCCGGGAGCACATACTCAAAAATTGAGCAGAAACGGACAACACTTGGGGCTCAAAACAGCCCGCTTAAGATGAGGCTTAAAGATAGAATTTCAAGAATAAAATCGGAAATTGGGCAAGAATTACTTACCACAAAGATTGAATTTAAGCCAAGGCGGACAATCCTTCACCCCTACGAAGCATGCACGAGCTAGGAGCAGCCACTACACAAGAATTTCCAAGCTTGGAATGAGCAACAATGGTGGAATTTTAAGGAAGGAACAAGAGAATTTCAAAGAGGAAGAAGGCTTACCAAGAGACGAAGAAACACGAAAAATACACGAACAAATGATTCCCTAAGGTTTAGAGTCAATTTGGAGCAATTTTGGGAGAGTATTTTCTGTTCTAGAGTGAGAAAGTTAGAGAGAAAGTGCTAGAAAAATGAAAGGACCAAAAATATATAGATGTTGGTCGCTG
This sequence comes from Jaltomata sinuosa, assembly GCA_003996215.1. Taxonomy (NCBI): domain Eukaryota; kingdom Viridiplantae; phylum Streptophyta; class Magnoliopsida; order Solanales; family Solanaceae; genus Jaltomata; species Jaltomata sinuosa. The sequence continues at coordinate 698,648 of QJPP01000879.1, read as the reverse complement.
GTCAGCGCTATCGTGCCAAAGGAGCACGATCGCGCTGAAGGAAACATCACAGACCAGCGCTATCGTGCTACAGGAGTGCGATCGCGCTGAAGGGAAAACACAGACCAGCGCAATCGCGCTAAAGCATCACAGGCCAGGCAATCGCGCTGAAGGCCACCAGAAGCAGAAAAACCAGCAACAGCCAAAAACTTCTACGGGGCATTCCTGGCACAATCAGAACCCGATACTCAAAAACCAATAGTTCTATTAGAGTGGAAACAACGTTTCGGACTCAATGGAATCGACAGAACTTCCATACGAGGTCGTTTTGGAAGAATGTTGACCCAAGTCAACACTAGCTAATGTCAACCAAACACCCAAAATGAGCCCGGCTCATCCGGAACCCAAACCAACCAACTAACTAACACAAACTTGAAATTCTGGAGCTAACGGGCTGACAAAATTTCTATCTGAGGTCGTCTTCTCTGAATGTTGACCAAAGTAAACCAAACAACCCTAACTGGCCTAAAAACACAGAATGAGAGAGAATTCCAAGCATAAAAGCTCCTGGATCCCAATCAAAGGTCCTTCTAGACCAAAGTCCACGCTCCGGAGCTAATGGAACTGTCGAAATTCAATTTCGAGTATGTTCACCAAGAATATTGACTGAAGTCAACAATTTCCAAAGTTAAAAGCTCTAAAACCAGGGATGGACAAAAAGACCAAACAAATGTCCCGGTCACCAAACTACCGGTCCCAGCAAGCCAAAAATGACTTGGGGCCACTACAAGCAAGCTCTAACGGCAGAAGAAAGGCAAACACGCGTAAATGACCAGAAGGTTCATTACATCATTCACTACTAAAAAGACTTTCGTCCCTAAAAGTCAAGAAAGAAGGAAAGACTAGAGATGAAAAGAACAGCGGATACAAAACCCGCATTACTCTGTCGGACAACCCAGGTAGCCTCCTTGACTGGACGGCACCCAACAAAGAAGAACCAAAGAAGGCAACCAAGCCTAAACTTCTTACTAGCCAAGACAGATTCCAACCTCAAACTCCAAAACTCCAAGGATCTGCCAACCCAAACTGACCCCGAGAAAATCTCAATCGGAAACACAAATGCCTACTTGAAACTAGAGAACCAAGGCGATCAACACACATAACTCGAACCTTCAAGACCGTAACCAAGTTTAACAAAAAAGCCAATAACCAACATTCTAACCCATGAACACGTTGATCAACCCATCTGAATCCGACTGAAGTCTGCACACCAAAGTTAGGAAAGGCATATATGAATATCTTGTGTTGACGAAGAAGCTTCCAAACTGTAGAACGAACCCAACCACTACCCCATGCCGAGTCTGAGTCAACCAAAAGCGAATGAACCAGGGCAGCCTGCCCAACAGGCCAAAACCAAAACTAAGCCTCTACAAGGAGTGTGGTGAGTCTGCCACGAAGCTCGTAACCATCACTAAGCTAAGCTCCACACTTTGAGAATATTGTTGCAACTCCAATTACTCGAACACCATTCTAATTTGAAATTGTCTTACCAACCTCACCTCGAGAAGAAGTCCACCATGCCATGAATATCAAATCAAGACACCCCGTAAGAAAAGGAAAAGGTGCCTGGGGTTCAAAGTTGCCATCTCGCCATAGAAGTTTGCACATAATATCCACTCGCCCATTTGGCTCAAATCAACCACTCTATCGGATCTGCACACCACCAACCATTTCGAAGCATATACCATACCAAACTTCTAGTCCATACTGGCCGAGTCTAACCAATACAGGAACCCCACGTGAAAGACAATGCTTGGAAAATTTATTAAATAAGCTTTCAAACTCTCGGCAAATGAAGACGATCATAAACCTTAAAGTATCGTTAGGACCCAAGAATAGGCTCGATAGTCTCAACCTGTACAACCTGACCACGTACACTACATCACCGTTGGTTCTGGAACTTACGCCACTGCATCTGTCCAACCAAGAAGAAAGAAATTTCTTACCATGAACAACACCGCTGAAATCAAGAATATCCAGCCTAAAATAGAGGTTAGCCAAGGACTAGATTCCCAAGGCCAACAAACGCATCCGAACTGAAATAAGGAAGCTAAGTTGCCCGCACCCACTGCCTCCCGGCACTAGGATGATGCAACAAAACCTTTTCGTAGCATATACTGAACCTTACAAACTCCTTTCTAAAAATAAGAACCTGGAGCTATTCCCTTAGGTCCAAAACTTACATTGTCGAAACTCAACAAGGCAGGAGAAAATGGGTTGGATGCCTGACTCACCCAGAATGCTACGAATACATCTCAACCACGAGACTACGATCAACACTTAGTCTAAAATGCTAAAGCCAAACTCAATCACAATGCCATAAGCAAAGGCTCAACAAAAGGACTACGATCGAAATTCATTGCAATTGGAACTGGGGAAAACAATAAGACAACCCCACCGGACAAGAAACTGAGGGAGACTATGGGAACAACACATTCCTGCCAACCTCCTAAACCAACCAAATAAAGAGAGTTGATTCTAATCACCCAAAACACAACCAAACCATGCTCACTAGTATAACCAACATCTCTCATCTGAAGATAAAATCTCAACTTTGGCACAACTACCGGTAACACCAAACCAAAACCAGAACCTTTAGCCATGCTAGATAACACCCTAGGCAATTAACAATCTAGGACCGCTCAAAAGGGAAGACTCAGCACAAGTCTACAGCCACAGCAAAATAGGAACAAACCCAACCAAAAATAGACTAACAAGAACTACCCACGAGCTACAACTCCGGGTAAAACACCTCACAAGGCTAACTCACCCCCATCCACTACTGAAGAATAAACTACCAAGAAAACAATGCATAGATACTACAATCAGGAAATCAAACAACTAAACAAGTAGCAGGTAGGCATATAAGCAATTAAACGTCAGAAAGGATACAATCGCAATGTGAGAAGGACTATCACAAGTCAAAGGTAGAAAAAGCCTAACCTGGAGCAACAATATCAGGAACCTCTACCTCAGGACCACTAGGAAGGGCATCAGACTGACGGGATCTAACTCTGGACTGAGAGGTCAAAGCTGAAGTCTCAACCGTCCCTTACCGTGGATAGTCTCTGTCATAATGTCCCATCACCCTGCAACTATAGCAACCCCAAGAAGCTCTACTCTGATGCACAATGCATGTCAACTATGGACGGATACCTGAAATATTGGCCTGGAAGCCATCTCTAACCATCCGGGGACCACCCCCGAAACCCTGCACACTACTTCTCACTGCCTGGGGATCACCCCTACTACTCTACACTCCATCTCTGGCCAGTGTCACTGAAGCCATGGGAGATAACACCTTCTGACCCTGCTAGCTGGAATACGAAATCGCAGGAAAATCCCTAACCAAGTGCCCACGCTCCCTACACCAATAACAAACCTTACCAAGTGGAGTCTGATGGGATAATCCTATTGGACCTAACCAGCCACCATGGTCTGTACACTCTGAAGGCAAATCTCAAGGAATATGATACGTACCCTACCTACTCTGCTCAACATGCCCTACACAACCACTCTCTAGAACCTATGGAGCAACTGGAACAGGCCAGGTAGATAGGAAGCAATAAAACCTATCTCTGGTGGAGAACCCCCTACCTCGAGTCTGAGAACCTCGGGAACTGTCCTGGCGACGACGTTTCTTAGAACTACCTCCATAATCCTCATGACATAAACCCTCAATAGCCCAAGCATAATCCATTACCTGAAGGAAGGTCGTCCTAACTGTAACCAAATGCTCGGTCGCCAAATGGAGTGGTGAAATCAAACCTCTAACAAAACTCTGAACCCTATCAAACTCTGAAGGTACATCCTTAGCAGTACGCCTAACCATGTCATGAAATCTTGCCTTGATACTCCAATGCTGACAGACAACCCTGCTGAAGAACTGGAAGCTCAACCCTAACTGAAGCACCACTCGCAGAACCAGGTATTGAAACACTCACCGGAGGACTCACAGTCCTAGCCACGGTGTCCTGAAGAACTACGGTCGCTACAAATTCAATCGGATATTGGGCTGGCCCCATAACCCCTATCTAATGCAATAAACTCTCACTCTGAAGTCCTGGCGCTGACGGAAGCACTGAAGCAACAGGCACAGAAGCCTCGACACCAACCACTATTAAACTCGTCTTAGGCATATAAGAAGGAATGAAGAAACCAAAGTATAGAAGTCAGTAAATCCAGGAACGCATGACAAGGAGCCAAGAAGATGAAACTTTTCCTAACAATGCCCTGTAGCCTCCCGCAGATAGGATACGGATGTCATCATACCAATCCGTGAGACTCTACTCAGACACTTGCTTCTGTACCGCGACATCGGTGAACCTAGAGCTCTTATACCAAGCTATCACGACCTGATTTCTCAGGTCATGATGGCACCTACAACCCTCTAGTAGGCAAACCAATCCTCATAGCCCAGAACAGTTAGTAATGGGTTACTACCTAACCAATACGCATGATAGGCAGAAATAAGCGAAAGTAGAACGTAAAGATAGATAATGCGGAAGCAATAACCCAAATATATACATAAATAAAACTACACCAACCCCAAGACTTGGTATCGACAGTACAGAAGCTTCTAATGGGATACAAGTACCAGAAGTAACAAAATACAATATAAATCTATCTTTTAAAATACAAGGAGTAACAGTACAAAAGATGAGATGTAGATAAGCCCCGATCGGCAGGTGCTCACCCTAGTCTCGGTGTCCAAAAGGTGCACGAGTGTCCAACGCGATCAACGGCGAAAGCTTAACTAATATCTGCACCAAAAAGTGCAGAAGTCTAGTATGAGCACCAAGACAATGGGTACTTAGTAGGTATCATCGATCGACTGAGCGCATGTAAGATATAAAAATAGTAAGTAGTAGATAGCAAGGAAGCAGTCACGAAAGCAATAGAGAAAGCACAAGGAACCAGCACGGATAATTGACATCCAAGGGTCATAAGCAAACAATGCTAGCACAGAAAACCAATATACATAAAAAATAGGTGTAAGAAGAAGAACGCACCTGGGATCCTTGCAATAATAGTAGATATAAAAGGAGAGTGTTTAGAAAATATGGTGGTATACCGGTAACCTCAAGTAAAAAGGAAAGAGGGAAGGCAACTTCACATACTCAAGAAGGGATCAATGTACTAAAGGAAAACATACAACGAATCCAACTTCAAAGATAATATAAACAGAGATCAACCTCACAAATATCAACCTAGGATGGAACCACTAAACCACAATAACCGAGAGACACTACTCAAATCCTCATAAGGATGGAACCAGAAACTCACACTCTGCTCATAAGGCCACACAAAAGTTCCTCAATAAGATATGACTTCCTAGCCCCCTCAATAATCAAATCCCACAATCGGAGCCTCAACAGGCTAATAACTGCTAAGCCACTAGAACCATAAGCCATGACAAGCTCTAAACAAAGACAGGAGTAAATATAATCTACCTACAGTCCCAATGGCCGCCCATACAACTGAGGAACGCAATCAAGTGAAAACAAACCCTCTGGCCGCCTATACAACTGGAGCGTACACTGAACACATAGCAAACAAGGGTGTAATTTGAGTGAAATATGCATGATGATGATATGATGGAACCAATAATAGTAACCCTGTATGCACTTCTACCTGGCACTTCGGTAGGAGGACCCATGGTAGGACGTGTCCGCTATACCTCATCCTACACCATATACCCCTCCTCTGGCGCACCCGGCTCCTAGACAGGCCCTGGAACAAAGGGCCCATAGAGGTCACTAACCATACACAGTAACAAAGGTGAAATCTCTAACATTTCATCTAGAAACAAGTCTGGGTTCAAGCCAGTGGCTAAATCTTAAATATGCGTGCCCGAGATTGGACCGGGTCTAAAGCAGTAGTAGTAATCTCAAAATACCCTTTAAGAGGGTGCCCGAAGTATACTCGGGTCTAAATCAATAATAAAAGTCTCAACAACCCTCTCAAAGGGTTCCCGGAGCGTATCCTAGTCTAAATCCATAAGAAAATCAGATGTAGTACTCCGCCCGGCAGAGCCTAATATTAGTAGAAAATCAAGTGTAGTACTCCGCCCGACAGAGCCTAGTATCAGTAGAAAATCAAGTGTTGTACTCTGCCCGACAGATCCTAGTATAAGTAGAAAATCAAGTGTGAAATCATCCAAAATCCCAAGTCATCATCAGGTTATACCACAAATGTACCCCCGGGGCCATGCAAGAATAGGAAAAACCATCTATAGTGGCTCGCAGCCAAAATTGAAGTAAAACATGCAGGGGAAAGCCTTTTTCATGGATGATATGCTCGCACACAAATATAAGTTAGCCCAGCGGCGCACAAACAGTTCCTATCAGCCTTACACAGGCTCAGTAGCTACTCAACAGACATAACCAGCCTAAAAAGATACTTCTATGTCTGGGACTCGCGGACATTCCCAAATCACCCACTGCCTATGTTTCAAAGTCAACACAAGGCCACACAGGACCACAAGGGTGATATACAATACTACACGAATACTACAACCAGTATATTAAATAAACGGGTAGAAAAGGTGGACAAGGTCTGGGGTACCAACCTATAACAACCCGTCCAAGGATGCTAATTAATGCAGTTATAGCCTATATACGTAGAGTCTAGGTAGGGAAATCCATAACCTATCTGTCGTTTGGTGAATAGTTGCGGGGACGGCGTCATCTAGGCTCGAACTACTACAAGAAGCTCCAAATCACAAAACCGCTATCAACATAATAATCTATACTTCAAAACAAGACTAACGATACCCATATTGCTATAATAATAGCTGGGTCGAAATTTGGGTCACAAACAGGTAGGCCTCGCAAACCAAAATTGAAAACAAAAAACACTCATGTGTTCCTTACCATCCCGGGAGCATATGCTCAAATATTGAACGGAAACGGACAACATATGGGGCTCAAAATAGCCCGCTCAAGATGAGGCTTAAAGATAGAATTTCAAGAATAAAATCAGAAATTGGGCAAGAATTACTTACCACAAAGATGGAATTTAAGCCAAGGCGGACAATCCTTCACCCCCACGAAGCATGCACGAGCCAGGAGCAGCCACTACACAAGAATTTCCAAGCTTGGAATGAGCAACAATGGTGTAATTTTAAAGAAGGAACAAGAGAATTTCAAGGAGGAAGAAGGCTTACCAAGAGATGAAGAAACACGAAAAATACACGAACAAATGATTCCCCAAGGTTTAGAATCGATTTGGAGAAATTTTTGGAGAGTATTTTATGTTCTAGAGTGAGAAAGTAGGAGAGAAAGTGCTGGAAAAATGAAAGGACTAAAAATATATAGGTGTTGGTCGCTGGTCAGCGCTATCGCGCTAAAGGAGCATGATCGCGCTGAAGGAAACATCACAGACCAGCGCTATCGCGCTACAGGAGTGTGATCGCGCTGAAGTGAAAACACAGACCAGCGCAATTGCGCTAAAGCAGCACGATCGAGTTGAAGGGGAAATCACAGGCCAGCGCAATCGCGCTAAGGGAGCGCAATCGCGCTGAAGGCCACAAGAAGCAGAAAAACCAGCCAAAAACTTATACGGGGCATTTCGAGCACAATCAAAACCCGATACTCAAAAACCAATAGTGATATTAGAGTGAAAACAATGTTCTGGACTCAATGGAATTAAGGGAACTTCCATACGAGGTCTTTTCAGAAGAATGTTGACTCAAGTCAATACTAGCTAATTCCAACCAAACACCCGAAATGAGGCCGGCTCATCCAGAATTTGAACCAACCAACTAACTAACACAAACTCGACATTCAGGAGCTAACGGCGCTGACGGAATTTCCATCCGAGGTCGTCTTCTCTGAATGTTGACCAAAGTCAACCAAACAAGCCCAACTGGCCTGAAAACATAGAATGAGAGAGAATTCCAAGCAGAAAAGCTCCTGGATCCAGACCAAAGGTCCCTCCAGACCAAAGTCCACGCTCCAAAGCTAAAGAAACTGTCAGAATTTGATTCCGAGCACGTCGACCCAAAATGTTGACTGAAGTCAACGATTTCCAAAGTTAAAAGCTCTAAAACCAAGAATGGACAAAAAGACTAAACAAATGACCCTGGCACCAAACTACCAGTCCTAGCAAGCCGTAAATGACTTGGGGTCGCTATAGGCAAGCTCTAACGGTACAAGAATGGTGAACACGCGTAAATGACTGGAAGGGGCATTACAATAAGTAATGAGAAACCACGAATTGATACATTAAAACAAAGCCCATAATTTTTTCCCAATTTGGGTAAGAACCCTAATTTCATAAATTCATAAATCAAAGTAAAAACATGAGGCTTTGGGCATAAGGGTGAAAAGATTCCCTTATTGAATACCCACATACCTTATTGAAGCTTGATTGATCTAAGATGAAAAGAAATGGAGGCTTGAACTTGGAGCTTGAGACTTGGAACTTGAAGGTGTTCTTTTTCTCTTTTGGTAGATGAATGAAGAATAACGAAAGACTTAGGCTAATAAGAATAGAAACCCTACTAAAAGTGGTCCAAACGACCTCACTTAGGAGTTAAAAAATAGGGGAAAAGACCAGAATACCCCTGACTTAAAAATAAAAAGCTGTAGGAATTTGTCGCCTCACGAGCTGCCCGACGGGCATCGCACCCATGACGGCCCGTTAGCCCAGGCATCGGACAAGCTGTCTAGAATTCTAGGGGTCTTGTAAGGTTCTGATGAGATAACCTCATAGGCCGTCTCAGATACGACACCCATGGTGACTCCCATCGAGGAAAGAAAGACATGGGAGAGAAACCACTGGAGCATTCCGACGATGGGTTACCATGGGCCATCGCATCCGTGATGCCCGTCGGGACCGCCCATCGGGTTGGAAGGAACTTTGGCCAAGAGCCACTGGACGCTTCTAGGGTGCACCCCATGGCCCGTCGGATCTCCGACGCCTATGGCAACTGCCCATGGTGTCCAACAGTTCCAGAATTGTGTCCATAAATCTCATAAAAAGTACCTAAAGATTCATAGTGAACTTCGATGGTGCTTGAAAGAATTTTTTCTTCTCCATATTACTATATCTCTAGATTCAAGGTTTGTTAATTGTTTCAAATTCTGGGGTGTTACATTTGGGAAAGTAAAAACTAATGAATTATTCATAGTACAGACCTCCCAAAAAGGGTTTTAGAACCTTCCTAAATATGTCACACACATTTGTACAAAATTGCCCTTCGGGGCATGTGCGATGTGAGGTGTGATGGAACTTGTGATTGCACCTTGAGTTTTGCGAATCGCATGTGCCTTTCTCTTTAGGTAGTGAAGTACAGCAGTATGCGAGTCAGGTGCGAAGGGTATGGGCGATCGCGCTTTACAAAGTGTGGCTCGCATGCTAGTGACTACTCAGGCAATATCTGATCCTCCTTGTACAATGGCACTTGTGAAACACAGGTGCCTCTTTGCGGCTCGCACATCACTTCGCCTCTCTCTACAGATTCTTCCCTTTTTGATCACCTTTGTACTTAAGCTTCATTTTAAGCTCTTTTGGGTTTAACTCCTTTGTTTTATTTCTTTGACCAAGAGTACCTGCATTTACATCAATAAAGGTAATAAGTACCTCTAATTCTCATCAAAATATGACAATAATTCATGAATAAAGGCTCAATAAGTTGGTAGATTACTAAGTTATTAGTAACATATATGAATTACGAATCCATGACATGACATGCTAAGCATTCTACTCCCAATCTATAATCAAGAGGTATGAGGCCTATTGCCTATATTTATACGTATGAGACATATATGGCCACAAGTTGGTAAATATGATGCCGGTTAGCTACCGGAAGGCACCACTATTGCTGGCATTTGATTGGGTATGAAATGCATTTGCATTTGCATTGGTATATGTATATGTATTCACGACATACGATTACACGAGCATACCATGTATATTTGATTTCTATAAGGTCAGATGTCAGCCATGAAGGCTATCAGAGTTTCAATTTCAGGTGGTATCTCTATTACCTTTTTTACAGCAACTATTTATGATTCTACTTTTTGCCTTACATACCAGTATATTTTTATTCATACTGACATCCTATTTCCTGGGATGCTGTATTTTTGTTTCATGCGTGCAGGTCCAGGTAGGGATTCTGATCGACTCCTCCACTAGAATTCGGAGTTTAGCTGTAAGTTGATAAGCTCCACCTTTTCCTGGAGCTATCATAGGATATTTGATTTTGTTGTACAGTTTAGGTATAATTGGGGCCTTGTCCTAACCAGTGCTTATGATACTCTTTGAGACTATTGTGGACACAGTATTTTGAGTTTATTTTTATAGCTTTCAGTTTCCAGCCCCGTAGGCTTGGCATATTTATACATGTATGTATATATGTCTTCAGTTGAGGCCTCGTCGGCCAGCCAATACTTCATTATTTTTGACTTGTCTACCTTTGTCTATATGATTAGTTGGTGTTCGGGTTGTGACCTTAATGATCCAGGCTTAGTATTTCAGATATTATGCTGCCTACTTTTCTGGGCCCATAGTTTAGTCTGCTAGTCTATTTCAATGGCTAACTCGATCAAATAAGATATCGAGTGCCAGTCGCGCTCCCCTAGCTTGGGGCGTTACATCAACTTTGGTGTCATGATTTACATCATATTGGTTCTGACTGATGAACTCGATTCTTGCTAGTTAAATGGGCTTTGTGATGAAGGAGACATCATATATTTATATCATTTTGAGAGGTTGAGAAAGGGACTTTATCTCCAGTACCTCCGCATTAAGTGAATCATCACTATTATTCGATGAGGTTTCTATGGTTCGTATGATCAATATTATTGATATTTGCGGGTAAAATAGGCTCATCTTATGTAATATTTTTCCTACAAAAAAATATAAAATATTTTATCCACCAAATAGCTATACATTAATTAATATCCAAATGATAGACCTATCGATAATAATCAGCAACCCCGAAACTCGAGAAAGGAGCAATATTTTGATTTATTGAGAATGTTTCAGCGTGATTCATTCATCCAAACAGAGAGGATCGCTCAACATTATGCTCTTGTGTATAACTTCTAAAATTATTCATATCATGCTGATAATCCCTAAAAAAATACAAACATCAAATAAACATATAAAACTAAACATAATAATAATAATAATAATAATAATAATAATAATAATAATAATAATAATAATAATAATAATAATAATAATAATAATAATAATAATAGTAAAACAACAAAAATAATAATAATAGAAACAACATAACAACAATAATAGTAATATTAACAATGATATTAATAGTACACAATTATCACTCTCTTTGATAGATTTCTTGATGACGAAGATCACCATAACTTTTCTAGTAAGTTTGATTCGAATTAGACCTTAATACTTTTATTGACATTTTGCTCGTAAGAATTTCTCCAAAAATATTTATATCAGGATAAGCACTATCTTGAGTATGAGGGACTTCACGACGAGTCCTAGAAATCTTCTTGACATACATTTAAGCATTGTTAGGCTAATTTAATTTTTAAAATCACTCGACGCCACAAAAATAGTCAAAAACGCGTTGTCCTTGATATAGAACTTTGTATAATTGACTAAACCTCGTGGCAAAAAAAATATTGGATATCTCACTATTACACATAGTTTAAAATCTCGCTTACTAACTTTCATTCTTTTATAAATTATAGAGATAAATGATGAATAGTCCAGTCTAATTGAAAATTTGATATTAGACTGTGATGAACAATTATAATGGACAATATTACTGTCATGAACGATTTCACCGTCCCAAAATAATGAAACATTAGCAGTTTGATCATTTGACATTTTTCAAAAAGATGTTGAAAAATATAAATAAATGAATATGGGAGTAGATTAACAAAGTTCTTTGTAATATAAAAAATGGATGATTTTAAGCTCATTCAAAGTCCACTTTAAATAGAATCTTAATGGGCTTTGAAAAAAAAGCTGACGAAAAAGTATTCTATAAGACACTTTATTTATTACCATGCATATAGGTCAAATTAAATATAAATCTATATTTGTATTAATCTTCTATACTATATTAAAAGTGTGAAGAATCTTATAATGTGATTTGAACTTTTTACCCTTCATTAAAAGTTTCTCCTTTAGACAAAATCGTCTTTTTACTATTTTCTTAATATTTAAGATTATCAATTTAATTATTGCACTAATATTTAGAACTTTAAAACCAACTAAATATTGTATTTACCCTTCATTAAAAGTTTCTCCTTTAGACAAAATCGTCTTTTTACTATTTTCTTAATATTTAAGATTATCAATTTAATTATTGCACTAATATTTAAAACTTTAAAACCAACTAAATATTGTATATTAATTTTTTCCTTATTTGAATTATATAATATAACATATTTATAGAAAAATAATACTAATAATAATTAACCTGTTAATTCGTTCCAAATATTTTAGGTAAATTTCAAGCACTTTGAGTTACTTTTAAGTTTAGAACTCTTTGTATACATATGTCTATAGAGAAAAAGAATTATTCGCAGTGTGTCTTCCCATAGCGGCAAAAAGAATCCACTTCAAAGTCAGCAACAAATTGCCATATTTGCTAAAACTGTACTAGCCATTGATTCGCAGCAACACGGTTGCACTATTGGCTGAAGAATAACTGAAACTTCCACCATGGAAGAAAATAATAACAGGAACAATTTATGTGGTGCTCAAAGGTTTCTCAAGCGCTATAGACTCGGTGACCTCCTAACTACACAACACTAAATTTTATCGACACGTGAAGGTGTCAAGGCAATTACATTATTCTTACTATATCGTCTTATTAAATCAAAGGATGAGCTTGTTGAAAAGCGTTAAGCAGGCTTGTAGCACAATCAACTACATCAAAAGAGTAAACACCATCAACTGAAATCGAGTTTGCAGGGACTTTTCGACTGAAGTCGCGGTTGAACGTGCCATCAGACTAGCGAATCATGTTGTAAGCCAACTTGAAACGGATATAAGTATCCATGTATGAAGGGGAATCACCCTCTTAAAGTGAACAACGGCGAGATGCCCATGATTGATCAGGTATATATCTAGGTTAAAAGTAAATTTGTTTTCCAATTTCTACTATTCTTGTTTTTCTCTATTTCATATACGTGGTACAATATTGTACTTTTCTTTGTCAGAATAAAATAATTTAATTATGGGGACACAAACTTCTGTTGATTTGTTGTAGTTTCTGTTATGTTACTATCTATTGTTTTTGTTAGTATCCATGGTTTCTTGTTATATTAAAAGTGGGAAGCCCTTTAGTGAAAAGTTAGTTTACCAAAATACCCTTTAGAATTTGAAAAGTTAAAAAATATATTTAAAAGTAATTTTTTTGCAGAATTAAAAATAATTTTTTTGATTTAATGAATTTCTATTAAATTGCTAAATAATGGCTATACTTATGATCAGTTCTTAGAAGGCTTTTCAACTCCTACACGTTGCAAAAGTATTAGACTATTTGCTTTCCAATGCATTATAGATATTGAATATCAATAGGGGCACCAAATTTAGTGGAGTTTCTATTAAATGCAAAATAATTACTACTATAAAACAGTTACTTTGAAAGAATACATACTCATGACTTTTCACCTCCTAAGTTGCAAATCTTTGATTTTGTTTACTTATCAAATTAAATAGATGATAAATTATTTTATCTGACATATTAAGTTCTGCTGAATAATCATCATATATAAATGGTTTATATATCAAGAATATGTATAACCCTCATCACTAGAAGAAATAATAAAGGAACGCTGCAAATTTATCTGGTATGTTCATTTTTCTACTAAATTATCTTTAACGCAAGTTTATTAATGTATTTGTAATGTTAATAATCAAAAAATATATTATAAGATTCTCTAAATATTTTAGAACTGGTTGAAATTGTAATCTTTCTTTTCCCTTCTTGGAACTGCATTTGATATGTTGTGTATGTACATGTGTATGTGGGTTCCTTGTTGGTAAGTTTCTCTTTTAGGCTGTGGAGGAAATGTATGCTGTGAATTTTAAAGGTTATATTTTATTGTGATTTCATGTGGTTGCTACTTGTGCAATTTGCCACTTTTTGTTTATTGTTGATTGCTTGATGGTATCATTTTCGTTTTTTTTAATAATAATCATGTGTTTGAGTCGAAACAAGGTTTTGTGACTTTTGACGGCATTTGACTTGATCATGATGTGATTCAATATATGTATCAGTTTAATTTTTATTTTTCATGCATAATAGTTAATTTTACGAGATAAGTACTTTTATTATATGCATATTTATATGTGTTCGAGTATGTATTTTACTTTAAATTAAAGTACTATATATATTACTAAATTAGCATCAAATTTGCAAAATTTTCTAACCTCAACTTATGAGTTGTTGTTCTTTTTTTTTTGTATGTTCAGATTTTTATTTCATAGCACATAGAAAGTCCAATAATATATGTATCATTTAGAATTTATCATTTTCAATTCAAAGTTTGTATTAAGAATTTTGGGTTTAACGTGCAACGCACGTTCCCAGAGACTAGTATTATATTAAAAGTGTGAATGACCTTATAATGTGATTTGAATTTTTTTACCTTTATTAAAAGACTCCGCAGTAGATAAAACTGTCATTTTACTATTTTTCTCAAATTATTATTTAATTATCTTTATAAGCATGAATAATTAAGGAGTACTAAAATATATGGAAAGAGAAAAATATTGGTAAGTTTTTTTTTTCTTGTGTAGGTGAGAAAAAGTCCTAAAATATATGGTAAGAGAAAAATATATATGGAGAATTAATTTTGGTAAGTTTTCTTTTTTCTTTGTGTAGGTGAAAAAAGAGTCCGAAAATATAAGGTAAGAGAATAGCCTTAAAAATATATGGTAAGAGAATAAGAGGAAAATATCAGTAGATTTTTTTCTTTCAGAATTAATGTTGATAGGTTTAATGTTAACATTGAAACATTTTTTTTTATGTTTAGGAGTGTTTTTAATTTTTTTTTAAAAAGTAACGCATGTTATTAAACATTGAAAGAATTTTTTGTTGTTTTCGTGAACTTCCACTCTTAATCGGCTTCAAAGTTTTAGCTGTTTTAGAATGGAAATATAATGTTGTACCAATTTTAATTCTACAAGGAAAAAAATACCTTAAATTGACTCATATGTTTATACACTAAATTATTATTTTATTAAAAGCATAAAGAGATTTACTATTTAATTAGGTAAGAAATCATAATATTTAACACTTCTAAATCAATTACAATTTTGACTCATATGTTTATACACTAAATTATTATTTTATTAAAAGCATAAAGAGATTTACTATTTAATTAGGTAAGAAATCATAATATTTAACACTTCTAAATCAATTACAATTTTGCCTTACGTAAAAAAGGTTTTCTACAATTCTATTTAAGTAATATTTTGAATCAAAATTTATAAGAAACAAATTGTTCTTTTACTTTTACTTTTTTTTCTTATTTTGGTTTTGATTCAAGCGTCTTTTTGCTTTCATTATCATTATCCTTTTTGTCCTTTTCTTTATTTTTTTTAGTTTATAGTTTTAAAGATTATATATGAATTATAAATAATCAATAATTGACAATGAATTCTCCCCTTTTGATAATTTTTCTCGTGTTTCTCTTTCAGTTGAAAATTTCTGATTGAAAAATTAGACGAATAAGCATGTTGCCGCCGAATGAAGTAGCCAAAAAATCAAAGGTCTATCTATTTTTTTCTTTCTTTTTCTAATTGTTACTTAATTTTGATTATGTTATTTAACTATATTTTTGTATATTATTCGTTAGTATTAGAGTTAAATCTTTAATTAAACTTATTTGTTGAATTCAAAAAATAAGGTTTTAGTTAAGTGTTGAATCTTGATATGCAGAGCTTTTATTTGAATGATGAACCTATAAATTTAGGGTTACAGTAGACTCTTTCAATTAAGTTTGAAAGCGAATCAAGTACGTTATTTACGTAATATTACTTAGTAACAAATTAAATTTATTTATTTTGTAACTCAAATATATTGCTTAGTAATACTTACGTAATTTTTTAAAGCTGTGTACTCAATAATATAAGTCATATACGTAATAATTTGTTCATTTTATATATGTAATTTTATTCTTAACGTGGCACACACGTACACTATATTGGTTATATTAAAAGTGTAAAGGCCCTTAGAAATATGATTTGAACTTTTTGCCCTTTATTAAAAATCTCTTCAATAGATAAAATTATTTTTTCCTATATTTCTCAAATAAAATTCTAATTATGTATAAATACTAATATACTAATAATATTATATTCTAAAAGGTTTCAAAATAAACCTTTCCTAAAGTTCTAAAAACGTCTGTGTTTTTAAATTCCATAGATTTTAGGTAAGAAAAACTATGGAAATTAAAATGTGTTTACCCGTATTCCTCAAGTAAATTTCTAATTATATAAATCAATTAGAATTTCATCTTAAATACAAAAAAAAATTCTACAATGTTATTTAAGTAATATTTTGGTCAAAATTTACCATAAAAATAGGCGTTTCTTCTACTTCTACTTTTCTTCCTTTTATTGTTTTGATTCAACTCGTCTTCTTGCATCCATTATCATCATTCTTTTTGTCTTTTTTTTTTTAATTAATAAATTTAAAGATTATATATGAATTATATATAATCAACAATTAATAATGAATTCTCCCTTTTAACAATTTCTCGTGTTTCTCTTTCAGTTGAAAACTTTTTATCAAAAAATTGGACGAAACAAATATGTTGTTGCTGAATGAAGTAGCCAAAAAAATCAAAGCTTTTTCTCACCGGAAAAATCAAAGCTTTTTCTCGTCAAGAAAATCAAAGATTTATATTACGGGAGTGATGATTCTCTTTTTGGTTGCCGTAAGTTGTATTCCTTTAAAGGTATTCGATAGTTTGTACGTGATTTTTTAAGGCAACCCTATATAGCACTATTATCATAGTAATTCCCGTTGATTTGATTATTACTCGTTTAAAGGTTATTTTGAGACTACAACTATTAGTACTAGATATTTATTTATTATGCTTGATTATAGTTATATTAGGTATTATTTATTATGCTTGATAAGTAAATAATCTTTATACAAAGTGATGCTAAATGCAAATATGAAAGAAAGAGAACAAAACAATAGATTGTATTCTTTTGTTAATGAAATTTAAAAGATCAATTCCTTATAAAAATATATTAGGATATATATTGGGTTTAAAAAAGAGCACTTTGAGCTCCATTCGATTTTGGAGTCTTTATTTCTTTTTTATCTTTTTCTATTTGAACTACACTGTAATGATCCTCCACGTTATTTCCCTGTTTTTCATACTTTTTCGCATTTCGAGCTTTTGTACAGCAACTACAGGTCATTTATGACTTACTGAGACTGACGGTTCGGTGCCTAGGCCGTTTGTTAGGTCGTTATGGACATTTCCCTATTTTAGAACTTGAACTTAGAAAATCTTTGATTTTGGTCATCTTTCTTGGTAAACACGCTCATAATTGAATTCTGACAGTTTCGTTGACTCCAGAATGGGGATTTTGTTCTAGTGGGAACCTTGGTCTGGGTCTGAGTGCTTTCGATTTGGCTTAGTGTTGTTTTCTGTGTTTTCAAGCCAGTTTCGCTTGTGGGGTTGACTTTGGTCAACATTCGGAGAAGACAGCCTCGAAAAAAAAAATTGTCAGTGTTGGTAGCTCTGGAATGTCGACTTTGGGCTAGAGGGACCTTTGGTTTTGGTCGTGAGGCTTTCAGGCTTATTTTGGGGTATTGAGTTCCGAGTTGGTTTTGGGCATAGGGCGCACTTTTCATTAAAACGATCTTCATTGGGAGTTTTGTCATTTTCATTGAGTCCAGAATTCTATTTTTGGTAGGGTAGCATGGTTGGTTTGTGTTCACGGGGTTCCGAATGAATCTCGAGGGTCCGTCGGGTGACTTTTTAGCCTTGGAAAATTGTTGGTTGCTGATGTGTGTTGCAGACCAGTTTGGTCATCACGACCGCGAGGTGGTCATCGCATTCACGATGGTCAAGCTTCTTACCCATCGCGATCGCGTAGGTTAATCCTCGCGACCACGATGAAGCAGGCTGGGACCTGGTCCAGCTTGTTCTACGTGATTGCATGGTTGGACCATCGCGATCGCGATGGTCTGTCCATCTCATCATCCTGACCATGTGGGATCCTTCACGATCGCGATGAAAGACCCCTGGAAGCTATATAAGCTGCCAACTTCATTTTCTCTTCCACAAGTATGAACTTTCTCCATTGATAAGCTCCTAAGCTGCATTTCCAAAGCTGGTTACTCATTTTTCTTGGTCTGGTAAGTCCCCTCCGATCCCTCTTCTCTTTTCCGTTGTATAATTCTCCTTAATTCCATTATTTTTCCATTGGTTGTCCTTTGGTACTTCCCTTGAACTAGTGGGCATCGGAGCTATTTTAGGCCCCGAAATGAGTCCCGTTTGGCATGGGTTATTTAACCCGTTGTGAACATAATTGTGATTTTTATTTTCTATTTTATTGTGCAGGTCCCAAGGGTCATTTTCCGACCCGATTTCCAGCCCAATTTTCCATATAGTAATATGCGTTTTATTCTTCTCGCCTTGACACCTGGATTATTTTCTTAATAGTATGGCAACTTTTTGAGGATGTTCGTAAGGGGAAGGCACATGAGTGACGGCTCGTGTTTGCAGTTCAACCCCGAGGTAGGTTACAGTTTACTTTTCTTGACTGAGTTTAGTTAGATTTTATATTATATATGTTACGGGAACATTAGGTTGGACTCTAGGTAGAATAAGGCTTAAATCATGTTTCTCGTATTATTTTGGCAATTTCAGATCATAGATTAGAATTATTCATGTTATCCGTAGTCTAGGAGCCCGTAGTATTGTTGTGCCTATCATAAAATCCTTCGTATGCTTTTAGGAGGTTTTAGAGGTAGAGCGGTTGCTTTTAGCTGTTTTCGTAGTTATTTTCCATTCTTTTTGCTTTATTTCACCGTTGTGTATCTGTGGGCCCGAGGTCATAGCTTGGATTTGGATGGAGTTTCCAGGTCAGTTCTCTTGATTTGAAGGTGTTTTGCCCTGTTTTGACTTGTTATGTGCTATATATTCTGAACGTGGAAATTTACATGCTCATTCTGCATTCTCATGCCATTTGCATAGAAAGGAATGATTTTTGAGGTTTTGGTTCCAGACTTGAGATTTACTATAGTTACTATGATTTTTGGACCTTAGAGGAAATTATCTTGGTTTTACTATTGGTTTTGGAAAGGAAAGGAAAACACTATATTTATGTCGGTCCGAGAGATGTTTCCAGACCTTTTCTCTATTTACTTTTCTATTGATGAGTCCGATAATTGATTCCAGGCGCCTGCATATGTTGATGAGTCTGATGCTAAATTTTGAGCACCCGATGCGATATCCCAAGTTTTTACTTTCTATGCATATGTTGATGAGTCTGATGTTAAATTTTGGGTGCCCGATGCGATATTTTGGGTTTTACTTTTATACATGCATACCTCACATCATCTTTCTTTGCATTGCATTGGCTTGAGTATATTTGGATTGTCGGTTGCCAGGCTTGATTCTGTTGTTATGTTCCTTCTTGTTGGTTCGATTAATTCAATTTTCTGTTTTATAACTAGATTTAGGTGGATCCCTGTAGTTAGCTTACTTTCCTGTAATTTATATTCTATATTATCTTTCTGCACTCGATTGGCCTATGATACTTATTGGGTACTCGTTGCTTGTGTACTCATACTACACTCTGCATCTTTTTTTTTGATGCAGCACCTAGTACGAGCTACCCTCATTGATCCTCCCTTCATTCAAGGCATGTTGCAGTTCAGATCGCGGTGAGCTCCCGGTGCCTTGGAGACTTTACATGCTTTCCATCTTGTATTTTTATCTATCTTTTGTATTTTGGATAGACAGAGTCTGTTGTATAGCTACTCCGTACTTTGGTCGCTCTTGTACCCGTGACACTAGGTCTGGGTTGGTTATCGTGTATGTTTTGTCCTCTTGGTCACTTTAGGAATATCTTTTGTATATTTAGTACAGTTGGTATGTATATATGTTATTGGCCCTATCTCCTTTATTTATGTCTTCAGTTTTTCTTACTTTAACTATTTTTACCATCTTTCGCATTATTGGGTTTTGCTTGCCTACTAGGGGTTATGTAGGCACCATCATGGCCTGGTTTCAGGTCGTGACAGAGTGGTATCAGAGCTCTAGGTTCACCAGTCTCGCCAGTACAAGAGCAATGTGTCTAGTAGAGTCTCATGGATTGGTACGATGATGTCCGTATCCAATCTGCGAGAGGCTACCGGACATTCTTAGGAAATATTTCATCTTGTTTGATTCCTTGTCGTGCTTCCTTGACTTGAGCCACTTCTAAGTATCTTTATTTCACTCTTTCTCAGATCGTTTGGACGAGATCAGCAGCGAGTGATGACGAGGCCCCTGAACCTGTAGTTAGATCCCCAGCTAGGGAATGAGGTAGAGGATGACCTAGAGGTCGAGGTAGGGGACGAGCTGCGGTGCCATCTCGGCCCCAGGCTAGGGTACCATTACCAGAGCATGAGGTTAGGGTTGAGGAGGTTCAGTATGAGCCAGAGGGTATGTGACCAGCCCAGCATCCGGCAGGTTTCGTGGCTACTCCAGTGCTGCAGGACACTTTGGTTCAGTTACTTGGGTTTCTTAAGGGTATGACTCCACCAGCAACTTCACCAGGTACTCCAATTGGTTCTCAAGCTAGAGATAAGGCTCAGACTTTAGCCCAGGAAGCAGCTCAGGGTTCAGGAGCG
Organism: Jaltomata sinuosa; assembly: GCA_003996215.1. Taxonomy (NCBI): domain Eukaryota; kingdom Viridiplantae; phylum Streptophyta; class Magnoliopsida; order Solanales; family Solanaceae; genus Jaltomata; species Jaltomata sinuosa. Next base: position 677,791 of record QJPP01000879.1, on the reverse strand, counting down.
CATCTTGCTGCTGCAGCTCCCAGATTAGAGGTATTCCTGATCCCTACAATTGCTTCACCTATTTCAGTCAAGCCCGTCATGTATTTTAAGGAGAAAAAGATGCTTGGTAGGTTTCTGAGATTGGGTCCTCCGAGGTTTTCAGGTTCTTCTAGGGAGTATGCACATGAGTTTCCGACTAGCTGCCAGGAGAGATTGCATAATTTGGGGTTAGTTGAGTCGCACGGAGTAGATTACACTGCATATCAGCTGGATGTCCCTGCAAAATAGTCATGGAGGTCATATGTAGCTTGAAGACCAGCCGGGTCACCTCTTCTTACTTGGGCACAGTTATTCGCACCTTTTTTGGAGAAGTATGTGCCGCGTAGAATGACGTAGCATTTGATGGACCAGTTTTCTAGGTTGGAGCAGGGCTCCATATCTGTTTCTGAGTATAAGATTCGCTTTCACCAGTTGTCTAGGCACGCCATTATGATTTTTCCCATCGAGCATGAGAGGGTGCATCACTTTATCCGAGGATTGACTTTACACCTTCACTTGGCTATAGAGGGTATGGTAGCTTCAGGCCAGTCCTTTTTGGAGGTAGTGAACCATGCCCGCACTACTAAAGGCATACTTCGCGAGGCCCAAGGGGGAAGCGATAAGAGGCCCCACCATTAGGGTAGTTTCAGCGATTCACAGGCCTGTGGTAGAGGCTACTATGGTAGAGGTCAGCATCAGCAGTGTTTCCAGCCAAGCCAGCCTGTTCAGGCGGCGTTACAGATTGTGGAGGGTCAGAGTAGCCAGAGTATTATTCATGCTCCACGAGGTTCTCATTTGGGGTCCACAGGTCATGGTAGTCATTCTGATTCAGTCGGGTCTTTACACCGAGGCACATTCGGTTGGGGTTGTTATGAGTGTGGTGAGATAGGCCACTTTGCTAGAGAGTGCCCATCGGTATTGCATCAGAGGCGACAGGATCAGACAGGTCAGGCCCCCAGGGCTCCAGCACCACCAGTCAGAGGCGGTGCACAGGGTAGTAGGGGTGGTCCCCAGGGTACTAGAGGTGGTCCTCAGTCTGGTAGATCAGGTGGTTATGGTGGTCGGGGCCATATGTATACAGTTCTGGGACAGACAAAGTTCGAGGCTTCAGATGTTGTCATCACAGGTACGGTCTCCATTTGTCATCAGTCTGCTTCTGCTTTGTTTGATTCGGGGTCTACCTTCTCCTATGTGTATGCTTATTATGCTACTCGTCTGGAGTCTGCTTGTGAGTCATTGCCTACACCCTTGCATATATCTACCCAGTAAGAGATTCTTTAGTAGTGGATCAGGTGTATTGGGCTTGTGTTGTGACTATCCTGGGGTATGAAACATGGGTAGACTTGGTTGTACTTGATATGGTTGATTTCGACATGATCTTAGGCATGGATTGACTATCTTCTTATCATACGGTCTTGGATTGCTTCGCCAAGACTGTTACTTTATGGATGCGTGGTATCCCTCATATCATATGGAAGGTGTTGATAGCCACATGCCAAGGGGAGTTATATCTTTCCTGAGCGCCCAGCAATTGGTTGGGAAAGGGTGCTTAGCCTATCTTGCCTACATCCGTGATACTAGTGCCACCATACCTTCTCTTGAGTCAGTTCCCGTGGTCTGCGAGTATTCGGATGTGTTTCCTTCTAATATTTTGGGTCTTTCTCCTGAGTGTGACATTGACTTTGGTATTGATGTCGAGCTAGAAACTCAATCCATTTCTATTTCGCCATATCGGATGGCACCAGTTAAGTTGAAGGATCTTAAGGATCAGCTACAGGATCTGTTGAGTAGAGGGTACATCAGGCCTAGTGTATCTCTGTGGGGTGCTCCGATTCTATTTGTGAAGAAAAAGTATGGGTCCATGAGTATGTGTATCGACTACAGATAGTTGAATATGGTGGCAGTGAAGAACAAATATTTGATGCCGCGTGATGTGCCAAAATTTTGCGGCACTTTTGACACTTAAAACTAAGAATTTTTGGGAGTTCTTAAGTACATTTTGTTGGATTTGATGTCGTCTGTTACATGTACAGGGAAAAGTATTGAAATTATGAAAATGCCAAAGGGTTTTAGATTTCTGGGAAAAAAGTCATGCCCCACGGGCGTCGCACGCACGACGGCCCATTGGGAGAAGGCGTCTGAGTTAAACAGAGCACCCATATGCACAAGGAATTCCCCATGCTCTGCCATGACGGGCGTCGGTCCAGCCATGGTATGTCACATGTCCCGTTGGGCTGTACCAGTGAAGCTGGAGCTGCTAAGGTTTAAGTTGACGAGTTGCCACGACGCCCATGAGAGACACGATGGGCCATCGCAGAAGCCTAGAATATGCCAGAGGAGATGTGAGATTGAGTCTACTAGCCAATGAGAGGGCCACGACGTCCCATCACCTCAGCCCATGGAATCGAGATAAGGAACCTAGAATCATGACCTGAAGAGACCCGATGGGGACCCACCACGCCTGTCACATCCACGACGGCCCGTGGGGCATCCCGTCGGCAGCAGTTGCGTCCAGCTTTCCTAGAATAGTTAGAATTTGGTGTTTTTATAAATACTTCCGTTTAGGTTTTATTTCTGATGGTTACTCATTATTTTCGTACAATCACTACATTGTTACGTTTGGTTTGACTTTATACCATAAGTTCTTTAGATTAAAGATTGTTCTTCATTAATTGAAGTGTTCTTGAGACTTTCTTTAAGATTTCGGATTTCTTTACTTCTTCTTGTAAGTATCTACTGATGCTTCTTCTAACAACCATTAATTGTTTACTTATGAACATGAGTAGCTAAATCCATAACTAGGGTTGTGGGAACCATGAAGGATTAACAAAGTAGGCAAAGTACTTGGTAACTCTAGGGTGGTGTTTATGCATGTATTGTTCTTCCCTTCATTTTGATTGCTTTTTAACGGTGCGCAATGTTAGAACTCGCCTTATCCTTACTTGCCGGACCAAGGAGGTAACCGATGGGAAAAGGGTTGTTCAACGACAAAGATTTGAGGCTATCAACCCTCATCTAATAGCTTGACCTTATCTGAGAATAGCTAATCTGGGATCCAGGGTAAGGGTTAGTAAATCATACACCCACAGCTGGACCAAGGCGTGTGGTGAAATTCATCTATCTGCCGGACCAAGGATTTTGGTGAACCTAACTTACCGATTCTGCATGCTAAGCACCAAGCTAGTTTACTAAGTACAAACGCCTTACTAAGTTATGATATCATGGGGAACACTGCCCTAGTCATCTCTTTTATTGATAACAATTCTTGAAACTGATACTTGTTACTTGTTACAAATCTAAGTTACTATTAATCTTATTACTTAAACCCCCCCCTCTTCCAAGGGAAATAAATGGCTAAAAGCGCGAGTAAACACTAATCAACCATAGTCCTACCATATTCCCTGTGGGATCGACTCCAACCTTCGTTGGGTTCTATATTTGAACAGCAAATGCTTGCACTTCTAAAAAGAGGTGTAATTTGGACGCATAAAATTTTGGCGCCGTTGTCGGGGAATACGGTTTAGGATTAAGAGAGATTCTGTTTATTTCACTATTAGTCCTTATTTCCTGATTTTACTTTTTCTGTTGTTTTTGTTTTGTGATGCAGGTTGCACACCTGTGCATGCCCAGTACAAGGAGTCAAGGCAATCCCTTGATCCCATACGACCCTGAACTCTCCAGAACTTTAAGAAACATGGCTAAAGAGGGAGAGCATGGGACATCCGAGCAGATCACAGCTCGGTTGTTGGCTGAAGTAGAACAGAGAAAAAAGGCAGGGGAAGACGCCCTTGCTGCTGAAGATGCAACAATTGCAGCAAACCTTGCAGCTCAAAATGCGATAGCTGAGCAAGCAAGGCAAGCACGATAACAAGTTGTGAGAGACGAGGCAGTAGTTAGACGGAATTTACCACAGAATAGGGTCCGACAGATACAGCAGCCAAGGCATGCCTCTTGCTACTATGATGATGATGATGATGATGAGGTGGAGGAATTGGGCATTACTGGACCCATAGTGTTGCCAGCACTGACTGAGGGAACAAAGTTTGACATCACCAGCACCATGATCCAGTTGTTGAACCTGAAGGGACTATATGGTGAAAAGCCTATAGAAGATGCAAATCTACATGTGAAAAACTTTTCTCAAATTTGCAAAGCTTACAATCTACCAGGAGTGGGGTAAGATGCTATTAGACTGAGACTGTTTCCATTCTCATTGACTGGAGAGGCAAGTGTGTGGCTCTAAGAATTGCCCGATAATTCCATATACACATGGCATGAGTTAAAGACTCAGTTTCTGGAGCGGTTTTTTCCTCCATCAAGGATGTTGCAGCTGAAGCAAGAGGTCTACAATTTCAAGCAACTACCTGCAGAGGCATTATATTATACTTGGTTGAGGTTCAATAAGAAGTTGAAACAAGTTCCAAAATACAGAATCCCTTCAAGGCATCTGATGGAGATCTTCTACAAAGCATTGAACGCCAACACAAAAGCAGTAGTCGATATTGTAACTGGTGGAGCATTCATGGAAAATTCATATATTGAAGCTTTCGAGATGCTTGATAGGGTTACTAAGACCAACAGGGCATGGCATACTAGAGAGGCTGAGAGTCCAGCAGGTATATATACAGTTGGTAAGTCCATTGATTCTCAAGAATTGTAGGAGCTCAAGCAAGAAGTCACTGAGATGAAGATGAGCATTGGGTTGATTGCGAAGAAAATCCTAGATGAGGGAGTAGAGAAGGTGAAAGCCATCGGCTCACAAGGGAAAGCACCAAGGCCAGACGATTACTCATCCGATGAGAAGGTTAGTTATCTGAATGATTAAGGAGCGGGTTTCTGGGCCTTTGGCCAAGGGAATCAAGGTCAGAACAGAAATAGAGATGACCACTACAATCGGTCCGACTACAGAGATAGGAGCAGAGCTAGAGACAGGGATGGTGACTAGCATAAAAAGGATGACTACAAGAATAATAGAAGTGGTTTGTATGTCCCTCCTGGAAATAGAGAAGATAGACCTAAACAACCAACCATGAGGGAGCTGCTCAACAAAGTATTTCAAAAGGTTAATTCTACGAATGCAAGCATGAAAGAGATGTGAGCTGACCTTGAGTCAAAAAGTGGAGGCTTATTATCTTGCCATAAAACATCTTGAAACCCAGATGCACCATATGTCTACTAGCATAAATCTGTGTCAAAAGGGTACTCTCCCAAGGGACACCATTTAGAATCTGAAAAATGATCAATAGGTTATAGCTGTGACTACCTGAAGTGGAAAATAGACTGTTGACCCTCCTATGCCTATAGTTGTTGATAAGCCGGCCGAGTCTGAAAAGGATAATGCTGAAATTATGGTTGAGTCGGAGGAAAAGGATAGCAATTGAAGGGCCAAGTGAGAGAAAGTCTTCTAAGTCAAAAGAGAAGAATAAAGAGGTTGCACCGGTCTTGAAGCCTATGACATTGCCTCCTCCACCTTACCCACAGAGATTGAAGAAAAAGGTTGAGGATGGCAAATTTGACAAGTTCATCTCCATGCTGAAACAAGTTTCAGTCAATATTCCTTTAGTTGAAGCATTAGAGCAGATGCCTGGATATGCTAAATTTATGAAGGATCTGGTGACTAGGAAGAGAACGGTGAATTTTGAGCCAGCTGATAAACTGTACCATTGTAGTGAAATAGCCTATTGTTCTTTGGTGAAGAAAAAGGAAGATCCTGGAGCTTTTACTATTCCTTATACAATTGGAGCGTTCTACTTCGCTAAAGCATTGTGTGATCTTGGTGCTAGTATCAATCTAATACCACTAGTAGTGTTTAATCAGTTGGGCTAAGGAGCCCCCAAACCAATGATAATGCAGCTTCTTATGGTAGATCGCACAGTGAAATGGCCGATGGGAATTCTCTATGATGTGCTTGTGAAAGTTGATACTTTCATCTTTCTTGTGGATTTTTTGATTCTTGACTGCAAGGTGGATTTTAAGGTTCCTATCATATTAGGATGACCATTCCTTGCTACCGGACGAGTGTTGGTTGATTTAGAGACTGGGCAGATGAAGTTCAGATTAAATGATGAGGTAGTTACTTTTAATGTTTGCTATTCTATGAAGCATCATGACGACATACGAGTGATTTCTGTTATTGATGTGGTTCATGAGGATCAGGTAATTATGCCCGTTGAGGAGAGACTTGGCGTTGAGGCATTAGCAACTGTGATTATGAATTTTGATGGAGATGACATTGAAGAGTATAATGATATGGTTGAGGCACTTGTAGGTATGAGGTCTTATACCGATGCTCCGAAGAAGCTTGATTTAGACCTGAAGAATAGACAGACATCGCCTGCCAGACCATCAATTGAGGAGCCTCCAGTCTTGGAACTCAAGGCACTTCCATCTCATCTTTGATATGTGTTCTTAGGAGCTAATGAGACCTTGCCAGTTATTATTGTTGCAGACTTAGGAGAAGGGCAAGTTGAAGCTCTAGTTTTGTGTTGAGAAAGTTCAAAAGGGCCATTGGTTGGTCCATATCCAACATTATTAGGATTCTGCCTGGAATCTGCACTCATAAGATTCAGCTAGTCCCAGATTAGATTTCGAGTATTGAGCACCAGTGTAGGTTGAATCAACCTATGCAAGAGGTTGTCAAGAAGGAAATTATAAAGTGGTTGGATGCAGGTGTAGTTTACCCTATTACTGATAGAAAGAGGGTGAGCCTTATTTAGTGTGTGCCGAAGAAGGGTAGGATTACTGTAGTCCCAAATGCAAAGAATGAGTTGATTCCGATGAGGCCAGTCACAGGCTGGCGCATATGCATGGATTATAGGAAGCTGAATGCTTGGACTGAAAAGGACTATTTTCTGATATCGTTCATGGATCAGATGTGAGACCATTTTGCTGGCAGAGGATGGTATTGTTTTCTTGATGGTTATTCGGGCTACAATAAGATTTCGATTGCTCCTAAAGACCAAGAGAAGACCACTTTCACTTGTCCATATGGGACATTAGAATTTAAGAGGATGCCTTTTGGTCTATTCAATGCACCAGTGACTTTTCAACGTTGCATGATATCTATCTTCTCTGACATGGTAGAGGACACTATTGAGGTGTTCATGGATGACTTTTCAGTGGTGGGTGATTCTTTCGAAGACTGTTTGGCTCATCTCAGTTGTGTACTAAAGAGGTGTGAAGAATGCAACTTGGTACTTAATTGGGAAAAATGTCACTTCATGGTGAAATACGGTATAGTGCTTGGCCATCGAATCTCCAAGAAAGGTATTGAGGTAGACAAAGCAAAGATTAAGGTGATTGAAAAATTGCCTCCACCAGTTTTTGTGAAGGGGATTCGAAGCTTTTTGGGACATGCTGGTTTCTATAGGAGGTTTATCTAGGACTTCTCCAAAATTTCTAATCCCTTGTGCAAATTGTTGGAGAAGGAGGTAAAGTTTGTGTTTGATGAATCATGTCTGAAGGCATTCGAGTGCCTTAAAGAAAAGTTGGTCTCTGCTCCCATCATTATTTTTCCTGATTGGTCTCAACCTTCTGAGGTTATGTGCAATGCTAGTAAAGTGGCACTAGGAGCAGTCCTAATCCAAAGGCACGAAAATATTCTTCATCCTATATACTATGCTAGAAAAGCACTTAACCCGGCTCAAAAAAATTACATTGTAACTAAACAAGAGCTGCTTATAGTGGTCTTTGCATTTGAGAAGTTTAGATCCTATTTGATTGGCACTAAGGTGGTGGTGCACACGGACCATGCAACTTTCGGCTACCTCATAGCGAAGAAGGACATAAAGCCGAGGTTGATTAGATGGGTGTTGCTGCTGCAAGAGTTTGATTTTGAGGTCAAGGATAGGAAGGGCACAGAGAATCAGGTAGCAGATAACTTTTCTAGAATAGAAGAAGAAGCTATGCTAAAGCTTGATAATGTACAAGAGATTGATGATTGGTTCCCAAACGAGCAAGTGTTAGCCGCTTCTCAGGATCTGATTCCATGGTTTGCAAATTTTTCCAACTATTTGGCAAGTGACTTAGTGCCTCCTGATATGTCTGTTCACCAAAGAAGAAAGTTCATGTTCGATGTCACGAAATACTTCTGGGAGGATCCATTCTTGTTCCGTGTGTGTGCTGACACTATGATCTGGAGATATGTGCCTGAAGCTGAGATGATGGAGATACTAGAAGCTTGCCATTCATCCACTGTTGGGGGACACCATAGTGGTATTCGGACCGCACACCAGATCTTGCAATGAGGCTACTATTGGCCGGCTATTCACAAAGACGCCCATGAGTTCGCTAAAGTTTGCAGCAAGTGTCAAAGAGAAGGAGGTATATCAAGGAGACATGAGCTTCCTCTTAATCCCATCCTTGTGATTAAGTTGTTCGACGTTTAGGGAATTAAGTTCATGGGTCTATTTGTGTTGTCTAATGGAAACTGGTACATATTGGTGGTTGTTGACTATGTATCAAAATGGGTGGAGGCGGTTGCGCTTCCCAGTAATGAGGGTAAGTGTATCACGACATTCTTAAAAAAGAACATCTTCTCCAGATTCAGTACACCATGGACAATCATTAGTGATGGAGGCAAGAACTTTTGCAACAAGCTGGTTCAGGCTTTACTAGAGAAATATGGAGTAAAGCACAAAGTTGCAACCCCTTATCATCCCCAGACTAGTGGGCAAGTGGAAGTCTCCAACCGCAAAATCAAGTCAATCTTGTCCAAGACAGTCAATGCCAACAGAAAGGATTGGTCGCTAAAGTTAGATGATGTTTTGTGGGCGTACCGTACTGCATTCAAGACCCCAATAGGTATGTCACCATATCAGCTTGTGTTTGGTAAGGCGTGCCATCTTTCGGTTGAGTTAGAGCATAAGGCCATGTGGGCATTGAAGAAGCTGAACTTAGATTGGTCTGAGGCATCGTTGCAGTGGCTTGGGCAATTGAATAAGTTGGATGAGTTCCGCCTGAATGCATATGAGATTTTATCCTTATATAAGGAGAGGATGAAATTGTATCATGACCGGAAGATAGAAAAGAGAAACTTGGTCCTACTTTTCAATTCTAGACTTCGCTTGTTTCATGACAAGTTGAAGTCCAAATGGAGTGGACCATTTAAGGTGGTACAAGTGTTTTCTCATGGGTCCGTTAAACTAGTATATCATGAAGGAAAAAGGTTCAAGGCTAATGGATAGTGGATTAAAGCTTATTTTGGTGCAGAAGAGGAGCTCAAAACAATTGAAGCCTGGAGCCTTAATGAATTTGTCCCACCCAAGGAGCTTGATAAAGTCTGAGTAATCAAGCAACTTGCGTCGTGCCGCGACGTTAAATTAAGCTCTGCATGGGAGGCAACACATGGATTTTTTATTTTTCTTTTGATTTCTAATTTTTGTCGAGTGTTTTGGCAAAGTATGAGTAGCCAAAACACTTGCGTTGTGTCGCGATGTTAAATCAGGCGTTGCATGGGAGGCAACCCATGGATTAATGTGTGTTGAATGTTCAGGAAGTGGTGAGATGAAAACAAAATTGCAAGAACTGTAGGTAAAAAGGAGTCCCACGGGATCTGTGATGGGCCATCGCAAGTGCCACGCCCGTGGGACTAGGGATTCCAAGCTAAAAAGATGCTAAGTATTGAGCAAATTATGGTATGTCCCATTTCCATACCCTACATGATGGGCCATCGCATCTCTAACGGGCGTGGTATTTGGGCGTGAAGCCACAAACAAAGATGCAAGTAGCCACTGGCTCATTCCCACTTCCCACATAAAGGGACGTCCTATCCCTGACGGGCATGGGAAGCCAATTTCTGATGCTCAGGTACTATGGCACCAAAAACACCACTCCAATGCGAGGGAGCCCAGAAAGCAAAGGATACATCCGTCAATCTCGACTAAAGGATCAAAGCAATTCTGAGGTCTAGAAGAGTGACTCATACAACACCCCCCTCATCCAGGTAACCAGAAAAAGCTGATTGTATCTCCTTCCTAGTCTAACTGTAACACCTCAGAAATTAATTCAGCTTTTAAACTCAGAACTTGCAGAAAATTTTGAACTTTCAGGAATCACGGGTCAAGACCATGAGCCATGGATGGTTCCACGAGTCATGGAAGTGACTCGTGATTTCAGTCCTACAGACCATCCTCAAATATGAAAACTATGGGTCAGTTTCACAGGTCGTGGTAACCTCCACGGGTAGTGGAACCAACCCGTGGAACTCAGGCAGAGAGTGGTCCAAACCCCCAGAAACCACGAGTCAATTCCATGACTCATAGAAGTTTCTACGGGTCATTCTGATGACTTGTGGAACTGGACCTGAGACCAGCCAAGTTCCCCAGAACCACGACATGGTTCTACGACTCGTGGAAGCTTCCACTATTCATTCTGTTGGGCCGTAGAATATCTTCAGCAGCCTGGAATTTTGGCTCAGGAACCACGACTCCATTCCACAAGCCGTGATTAGTTCTAAGTCCCCTCTGTTGGGCATCAGATTTAGTGATCACACCACATGTCATGCCTTTATACCCTGGCAAGGTATATTGGGTCCTTTCAATAGGGAGGATACATCAAACTCCATGTAGCTCAGCATGGTTTATGTCGGTTAAAAGAAACTCCCACATGATTATTTTTCAAGCTATGAAGTTATATGATTCTTACTATGAAACTTAAGCTTTATGTTACATTTTATTGCCTTGTACCTTGATATTATTTCACGTCCTGTCTTTATGTTATAAGTTTATTCTTAAGCATGTTTTAAACTGTTTTATCATGATTCATGCATCGCCCTCATACACAGTACATTCCATAGTACTGATCGCATCTCTTGCGCTGCATCCTTTGATGATGCAGATTCAGGTGTTCCTCCTCAGGCTCGTGGCTAGAGATTTCAGGCCACATCTTATCAGCTGATGGTGAGTCCTCTTATGTCGAGGACTAGTTATGCTTTTAGCTTGTATTATCTTTTTATTCCATACTTTGAGTTAGCTAGGGTCTTGTCCTAGCAACTCTTTATGTCATGAGTAGAGGCGTTTCAGACCTAGACAGTATTCCAGTCTTATTATGGATCTTGTACTTATATTTGACTTGATTATCCATCTATGTTATTTCAACTTTATCTATTATACTTCCGCTTATCTTTTTATGCTTGAGTATGCTATGACCAAGGGGTTAGCTTGGGGCACTTGTGGTCTCAAGTCCCATGTTACGTCTAGGGGGTAGCCTCGGGCCGTGCCAAGCTTGGTATCAGAGACTCAGGTTCAAGAGTCCTAGGATGTCTGAAAGCCGCATCGAGTAGAGTCTCTTTCATGTGTGTAAAGTGCGCCACACATATGAGAGAGTAGCTATGAGATGTCTTAGAAAACTTCAATTTTTTAATGATCATGTCATGCGGTAGAGCTTAACTCTAATGTTCCTCTAATCCTTACCTTATATGTTTCAGATTATGCCTCCACGACGTGCCATACCTCCCCGAGCCGCTAGGAATGTTGTTCCTCCCATTCCAATCCCTGATGTCATGAATGAGGAGTTTAGAAATGTCATTCATTTGCTAGCCCAGACTTTGGACACTCAGGCCAATCAGCAGGCTCCTGCCCCATCCCACCCTCAAGGTGGGGTAGCGGCCCGAGTTCATGACTTTGTCCGGATGAACCCACCCAAATTTTGGGGTTCGAAAGTAAGTGAAGACCCGCTCAATTTTATTGATGAAGTGAAGAAGATCTTCGAAGTTATGCAAGTGGTTGGGTCAACTGTATTGAGCTCACATCCTATAAACTCAACGATGTGGCTAATATTTGGTTCACTCAATGGAAGGAGGCTAGAGTGAGGGATGCAGTCCCTACGACTTGGGAGTGTTTTGAGAGGGTCTTCCTTGATAGGTTCTTTCCTCGGGAGTTGAGGCAAGAAAAAGTGGAAGAGTTTGTGAACTTGAGACAGGGTTCGATGTCGGTCCAAGAGTACAGTTTGAAGTTCACTCAGTTGTCTAGATATGCTCCCTCTATGGTAGCGGACCCTCATGATCAAATGAGCAAGTTTATCTCTATGGAGTTTCTGATTTGGTGAAGAAAGAGTGTAGGTCTGCTTTGTTTCTGAGTGATATGAACATTTCCCGACTTATGACTCATGCCCATCAGATTGAGGGTGACAAGCTTAGGGAGATGGCAAGGGAGAACAAGAGGGCTAGATCCGAGGGATCGGTTTTGGTCATCACAGGTCCAGAGGCGAACATCGCTCATCTTTCCAGAAAAAGTCATCAGGATCCATTTATTCTTCTGCTAGTGCTTCTACCCAGGATCATAGGCCTCGTTATGATCAGGGTGATAGAGGATCTGGTTCCTATTCCTAGTCTCAGGGGAGTGTTGCTAAGGGGCCTTCTTTACCCGTTTGTACCAAGTGTGGGAAGAATTACCCCGGTGAGAGCTTGGTCGGTAAGAAGGGTTGCTTTGGTTGTGGTCAGCCTGGACATCGTATCAGAGATTGCCCTTCAGCTAAGAAGGGACAGAGAGGTAGGACTCAGTCTACCCCAGCAGCTTCAGGAGTTAGACCAGCCCAGCAGGGCACAACTTCTAGTTCTGGTGGTCAGCGCCAGAATCGCCTTTATGATATGTCCTCTCATCAGGATCAAGAGGGTTCCCCAGATGTTGTTACTTGTATGTTGAAAGTCTTATCTTTCGATGTGTATTCTTTGTTGGACCCCGGTGCTTCCTTATCTTTTGTGACTTCTTATATGGCATGCAAGTTTGAAGTTTGTTCTGAATTGCTTTTAGAACCCTTTTGTGTTTCTACTCTTGTTGGTGAGTAAGTCCTAACCAAAAGAATCTACCCAAATTGCCCTATCTCAGTCCTTCATAGAGTCACTTTAGCGGATCTAATAGATTTGGAGATGACTGATTTTGATGGTATCCTTGGTATGGATTGGTTGTATGCATGTTATGCTTCTGTTGATTGCCATACTCGGGTTTTCAGTTTCAAGTTTCCTAATGAACCCGTCTTAGAGTGGAAAGGTAGTCCCCTTCCTCGAAAGGTCATTTCATATCTTATCTTAAGGCTAGGAAGATGATTTCTAAGGGTTGTATCTATCATATCATTCAGGTCAAGGACACGGAGTTTGAGACCCCATCTCTTCAGTCTGTTCCTGTTGTTAATGAATTTCTTGAAGTGTTTCCCGAGGATTTCCCTGGAGTCCCTTCCGAGCGGGAGATTGACTTTGGGATAGATCTCCTTCTGAATACGAATCCTATCTCTATCCCTCCCTATAGAATGGCTCCAGCAGAACTTAAAGAGTTAAAGGATTAGTTGAGGGATCTTCTTGATAAAGGTTTCATCAGGCCTAGCATTTCTCCATGGGGTGCCCCAGTTTTGTTTGTTCGGAAGAAAGATGGTTCTCTTAGAATGTGTATTGATTACCGCCAATTGAACAAGGTCACAATCAAGAATAAGTATCCCATTCCTAGAATTGATGACTTGTTCGATCAGCTTCAGGGTGCTAGTTGTTTCTCTAAGATTGATCTTAGATCCGGTTATCATCAGCTTCGGGTTTGTGAGTGTGATATTCCGAAGACAGCCTTCAGGACTTGGTATGGTCATTATGAGTTTGTTGTTATGTCTTTCAGGACTTGGTATGGTCATTATGAGTTTGTTGTTATGTCTTTTGGCCTAACCAATTCTCCTACAGCTTTCATGGACTTGATGAATCGTGTGTTCAAACAATATTTGGATATGTTTGTGATTGTGTTCATTGATGATATCCTCATCTATTCTCGGAGTGAGGAGGAGCATGCAGATGATTTGAGGGTAGTGTTGCAAACCCTCAAGGATAGGCAGTTGTTTGCTAAGTTTAGCAAGTATGAGTTCTGGATGCAGTCCGTTGCTTTTCTGGCATTGTGTCTAGTGATGGTATTCGTGTGGATTTGCAAAAGATCAAAGCAGTGAAGAACTGGCCTAGACCTACATCCCCATCGAATATTCCGAGTTTCTTGGGTTTGGATGGTTATTACAGAAGGTTCGTAGATGGTTTCTCTTCCATTGCTTCGCCTTTGACTCAATTGACTCAGAATAAGGTAAAATTTCAGTGGTCCGACACTTACGAGAAAAGTTTTCAGGAATTGAAGACTAGATTGACCACCGCTCCGGTATTGACCCTACCTGAGGGTTTGGATGATTTCGTGGTGTATTGTGATGCTTCCAGGATCAGTTTGGGTTGTGTTTTGATGCAGCGGGGTAAGGTGATTGCTTATGCCTCGAGACAGCTTAAGGTTCATGAGAAGAACTACCCTACTTATGATCTTGAGCTAGCAGCCGTGGTCTTTGCTTTGAAGATTTGGAGACATTACTTGTATGGTGTGCATGTTGATGTGTTCACGGATCACAAAAGTCTTCAGTATATGTTCTCTCAAAAGGAGTTAAATTTGCGCCAAAGGAGGTGGCTTGATCTCCTTAAGGACTATAATATAAGTGTGCTTTACCATCCGGGTAAAGCCAATGTTGTGGCGGATTCTTTGAGTAGATTGTCCATGGGTAGTATGGCCTTGATTGAAGATGGGAAGAAAGAGTTGGTGAAAGATGTTCATCGACTTGCCCGATTGGGAGTGCGACTTATGGACTAGATCGAAGGAGGAGTTATTGTCCAAAATAGTGCTGAATCATCTTTGGAAGAGGAGGTGAAGGCAAAGCAAGATTTGGATCCTATTTTACTTCAGCTTAAGGGTGCGGTTCATCAGCAGCGGGTTCAGGTTTTCTCCCAAGGGTTAGATAGTGTGCTTCGTTCTAGGGTCGGTTATGTGTGCCAGATGTAGATGGATTGAGATAGAATATTTTTGTTGAGGCCCACAATTTTATATATTCCATTTATCCAGGCGCCACCAAGATGTACCGTGATCTACGGGAAGTCCTTTGGTGGAATGGTATGAAGAAGGACATAGCCGGGTTTGTGGCTAAGTGTCCCAACTGTCAATAGGTAAAGGTAGAGCACCAGCGACCGAGTGGCATGATTTAGGATATTGACCTTCCTACTTGGAAATGGGAAGAGATCAATATGGACTTCATTACTGGTTTGCCTCGTACTCAAAGGCAATATGACTCCATTTGGGTGATTGTAGACCAGATGACTAAGTCATCCCATTTCTTGGCTGTTAAGACTATTAACTCAACAGACGATTATGCCAGACTCTACATTCGGGAGATATTTTGATTGCATGGTGTTCCTTTGTTCATCATTTCAGATAGAGGTCCTCAGTTTACATCTCAGTTTTGGAGATCATTTCAGAGAGGTCTTGGTACCCAGGTGAAGCTTAGCACAGCTTTTCACCCTCAGACGGATGGCCAGGCAGAGCGTGCTATTTAGACTTTGGAGGATATGCTGAGAGCTTGTGTGATCGATTTCAAAGGTAATTGGGATGATCACTTACCTCTTATTGAGTTTGCCTACAACAACAGCTTCCACTCTAGTATCCAGATGGCTCCTTATAAGGCACTTTATTGTTGGAGGTGTAGATCTCCTATTGGTTGGTTCGAGGTTGGTGAGGCAGCCTTGATTGGTCCAGATTCTATGCATGAGACCATGGAAAAGGTTCAGCTTATTCGGGAAGGGTTGAAAACTGCTCAGAGTCGATAGAAATTGTATGCGGATGTGAGAAGGAGGAGTTGGAGTTTGAAGTTGATGATTGGATTTTTCTGAAAGTGTCACCCATGAAGGGTGTGATGAGATCTGGCAGGAAAGGAAAGCTCAGTCCCAATTTTGTAGGCATTTACTGAATTTCGAGGAGAGTTGGTAGTGTTGCTTATGAGTTGGACTTACCTTCAGATTTGGAAGTTATTCATTCGGTGTTCCATGTTTCCTTGTTGAAGAAATGTGTTGGTGACCCAGCCTTGATTGTTCCCTTAGAGGATGTGGGTGTGAAGGATAGTCTCACTTATGAGGAGGTTCCCGTGGAGATCCTTGATTGTCAGATTCGGAGGTTGAGGAACAAAGAAGTCGCTTCGGTGAAAGTCCTTTGGAGGAATCAGCTTGTAGATGGTGCTACTTGGGAAGCATAAGAGGCCATGAAGGCCAAATATCCTCATCTCTTTCCTTCCGATTCAGTTTCAGCTGGAGGTACTAGTTTCCTCCTTAGTATGTCCCTCTGATTCTATTCCACCAGTTCCTCTCATGATTATAGCATGAATCCATGTTTTACGAAGTTAGTTTATCATGTTTTCAAGTTGAAAAGTTCAGTTTTATGTTTACTCTTTGATTTCCATGTTTTGATGGTTGGATGGGCTGTTTTCTCTTCAATTTTCCTTGTTTAGTCTTACTTCGAGGACGAATGATCCTAAGGGGGAGATATTGTAACACCTCAGAAATCGATTAAGCTTTAAACTCACAACTTGCACAAAATTTTGAACTTTCAGGAATCACGGGTCAAGACCACGAGCCGTGGATGGTTCCACGAGTCGTGGAAGTGACTGGTGATTTTAGTCCTGCAGACCATCCTCAGATATGAGAACTACAGGTCAGTTTCACGGGTCTTGAAAACCTCCACGGGTCATGGAAACAACCCGTGGAACTCAGACAGAGAGTGGTCCAAACCCCCAGAAACCATGAGTCGATTCCACGACTCGTAGAAGTTTCTACGGGTCATTCTGATGACTCGTAGAACTGGACTTGAGACCAGCCAAGTTCCCCGGAACCACGACTTGGTTCTACGACTCGTGGAAGCTTCCACGATTTGTCCTGTTGAACCGTAGAATATCTTCAGCAGCCTAGAATTTAGGCTCAGGAACCACGACTCTATTCCATGAGCCGTGATTAGTTCTACGGTTCGTGGAGGTGACCCGTGGAACCTGAAGTCGGGTTTTAAATCAGCTTTTTCTTAATTAAATCACAAGGGTATTTTAGTCATTCCCAACCCTTTTAACTCCTAAATGATGTCATTTTGACTATTTCAAGGAGGGTTTTCACCCTCATTAGCCTAAGTTTCTTCTCATTACTTCACTCTTCTCCCAAAAAGGAAAATTCCTCTCCAAGCTTCAAGTCTCAAGCTCCAAGTTCAAGCCTCCTAAGTCTTTTCAATTCAAGTGGGTTAGCTTCAATTAAGGTATGTGGGCATTCAACAATGGGTTCCTTTCACCATTGTGCCTAAAACCACTAATTCAAGTTCTGATTTCATGATTTCCAAATTAGGGTTCTTATCCAATTCTCATGGGTTTTATTGAAATATGATCCACTTATGAAATTACTATTAAATTGCATGATTTCACATAGGTTCTTACATGTTACCTCTTCCTTCATGAATTGAAGTCTAACCATGAAAGTTTCTACATGCATGAAGATGATTTAATCAAATTGGATTTTGATGGCATGTTCCTTATGGATTTTCAAGCAAGTGCATGCCTAGTTCCTATTTTCTATGAAAGTATATGTTTTATGAAATTGAAGTAGAGCCATGAAAATTTTACAAGTCATGAAGTATGCATGTCTTTTCATGTTATGAAGTATTATGCAAGATAAAACACCCGATGTTCCATCAATACTCATGAGCCATTTTCTAAACTAAAACTCATTAGTAGTATGACGATCCAGACTATGAACAAGCATGAACAAGTATGAATAACTATGAATAAGTTATGAACAAGTTTGGCATCAGATATGTCATATGTATGTGAGCACATGTTATATATTTTGGGAGTAGTATTTAGCAGTTGGACCGGGTGAGAGTACCCAAGGTACTAGAACTACGTGCCTCTGTAGGTTCTAAGTCCCCTCTGTTGGGCATCAGATTTAGTGATCACACCATGTCATACCTCTATACCCTAGCAAGGTATATCGGGTCCTTTCGATGGGGCGGATACATCAAACTCCATGTAGCTCAGCATGGTTTATGTCGATTAAAAGAAACTCCCACATGATTATTTTTCAAGCTATGAAGTTATATGATTCTTACTATGAAACTTAATCTTTATGTTACGTTTTATTGCCTTGTACCTTGATATTATTTCACGTCCTGTCTTTATGTTATAAGTTTATTCTTAGGCATGTTTTAAACTGTTTTATCATGATTCATGCATCACCCTCATACACAGTACATTTCATAGTACTGACCGCATCTCTTGCACTGCATCCTTTGATGATGTAGATTCAGGTGTTCCTCCTCAGGCTCGTGGCTAGAGATTTCAGTCCACATCTTATCGGCTGGTGGTGAGTCCTCTTAGGTCGACGACTAGTTCTTCTTTCAGCTTGCGTTATCTTTTCATTCCGTACTTCGAGTTAGCTAGGGTTTTGTCCTAGCAACTCTTTATGTCATGAGTAGAGGCTTTTCAGACCTAGAGAGTATTCGAGTCTTCTTATGGATCTTGTACTTATATTTGACTTGATTATCCATCTATGTTATTTCGACTTTATCTATTATGCTTCCGCTTATCTTGTTATGCTTGAGTATGCTATGACCAAGGGGTTAGCTTGGGGCACTTGTGGCCCCAAGTCTCGTGTTACGTCTAGGGGGTAGCCTCAGGGTGTGACACTAACGAGGAAGGAGGAAAAGCACCTGCTGAGGAGGAAGGATCATCTTCTGGCTCGGCTAGTTCTAGCGTAGAAAAGGACCTTGCTCCTTTATCACCTAAAGGAGGGCAAGAACTAGCCACCCAGGTTTTAGTGGTATAGAAACCGGGACCGAGTTGGGAAATGGCGATGAATCAGGGTCTGAGCACAGTTCGGCCAAAGAGGCAGAGGGTGATGCTGATTCGGATACAGAGACTACTACTCCGGAAAGAGAGACTCCTTCACCCACTCTTACTAGCCCCGGTGCACCACTGGTACTCGCTCGGGAGAGAGCTAAGTGGAATGTCGAAGGGTCAAAGAAGATATTTGATCGAGGTGACATCATGGGGAAATCTGAGATGACCTATCGCTGAGGAATGGAGGATTGATCCTTTCAAGCTAAAGGACTTCCCCAAGCTTGATGAATATTTCCGATATTAGCAGTTAGGTTGGACTAGCAAGCCACTCCCGGATTACCAACCACTTATTGTGAGGGAGTTCTATGTGAACTACCAAGCTATATTGGAAAGTCGATGCCAGAAGGGCCAAAAAGCTGCTAACTTGCCCGCTCTTAAGAGCGTACCAGTGCGAGGTGTCCCTGTGAACATCTCCTCCAAAACTATCAACAGGTTCCTTTTTGGGCCAGGATATAAGATTATCGCCGACCCTTTTGAGTATGCTCATCGAATAAAGACTAAATCCAAAAGAACAAAATGGTTGGCCAAGTGTCTCACCACAACAGGGACCCCAAGTTGGCTAGACCAAGATATGCCCCAAATCACAAAAGCCTCTTTATCATATGAGGCTAAGTTCTGGTGGGCCATAGTACGATTACGATTGATGCCGATCGGTGGAGACAACAAGATCACTCTGGAAAGAGCTATCCTGGTCGCCAGCTCACTATCAAAATATAAGCTGAATTTTAGGCAAATCATAGCTGAAGAGATCAGAGACAGAGTCACCAAGATAAGCTCATCCTATCCATTTCCCTGCTTCATTACTGAGTTATGTGACAAAGCTAATGTCCCAAAATATGCGAGGATTGATCGTGTGAAGCGAGCCTCCCGGACACATCATCTGAAAAGGTCCAAGGATGAAACTAGAGTTATAGGTCTGAGCGGTACTTTAGAACCACTTGCTCTCGCCTTAGAGGCACATGTACCGACTCCGGAGGTGACACCGTCCCCTACTGCTATGCACACCCCATAGGATATCCATACCAAGTGCATCACAGCTGGTCCATCATTTTTTGCATCACCTCCTATGGAGGAAACTGAGTCCATATTTGCTTTTCATCCGGCGAATTTTGCCAACACAGTTCAGAGGACCATTAAGTTGAAGGAACAAATGAAAAAGTTTGTTGTGCAGTTTCAGTTGATTATTGATGCCTCAATCTGGAGAGCCATAGCATAGTTTATTAATGTGAATGACCGGATTGACATCTTAGAAAATAGGGTTGATGAGAAGCTGCAAGAGATGGGTGCAGTTGAGCTCACTGAACTAAAATAGAAAATAGCAGAGCTTAGGGCCGATGTGAATGGTTTGATGAATCCCTTAATTTCTCCAGCTACGGCTCCAGTAGTCTTGCCACAGGTTACATCTGAGCCAACGCTTGATTTATGGGACTTATGGACCTCGATTTTTGTCCGGCTAATTTAGTAATGGAAAAAGAGTCTTTGGAGCCTCAAAAAAATAGGAAGAGAAAAGATAAGCATGTCCGAGCGGACGACGCACCTCTTAGAACAACATCTCAAAAGAAGAGGGAGAAGAGAGGAGAGAAGAGAGTTAGAAAAGAGTTAGAGCGGGCAACAAAAGAGTCCCTAGCTGTACAACAAATTGAGGTTGATGTCATTGGCACAGGTGGGTCAGCTAGTGGTGTTGCTGGCATCGTTGATATACCTTCTTCAGACCCCATTATGGGAGTTAGTGATGTTGATGCTGCTCGAGCAGCTGATGAGGTTATTGGGAGGTCTGTGGAGGTAGCCTCTATTGGAGATAAGACTGCGGGCACTGATCCAGCGGGCTCGGGTACTACTACACCCGATGACCATGCTTAGGCACCACAGGTATGCCTTATATCCCTCATTTTATTATTTTTAGTGCATTAGGGACAATGCACAGGTTTTTAGATGGGGTGGGGACAGTTGTGGTCATCTGGTTTTTTGTAGTGTTTGGGCAAAGTCTGAGTAGCCAAAACACTCACATCATTCCGCGATGTTAAATCAAGCGTTGCATGGGAGGCAACCCATGAGGGTATCTATATGGTATCCGCATCCTTGGGGTTTTCTTGCTTGTGTTCTTTCCCTAAGAATTTTTAATTTCTATTGAACCGGCACGTTTAGTATAGGATGTGTGTTTGTAGAAGTGAATTAGAAACTGAATGCAGCCATGGTTTGATTTTTGAAAAAATTGAGACCCCTCCAAATTTTAGTGTAGTAATGTGTTAGAACTGACCTTGATGGATCTGTAAATGAGAGCATGTATATAACTAGGCACAAAACCATGCCCCACGGGCGTCGCACACACGACGTCCCATGGGAGAAGGCTTCTGAGATAAATAGAGCACCCATATGCACAAGTCATTCCCCATGCCCTGGCATTCCCTATCCTGCCATGACGGGCGTCGGTCCAGCCACGGGATGTCACATGGCCCATTGGACTAGACCAGTGGAGCTGCTAAGGCTTAAGTTGACGAGCTACCACGACGCCCGTGAGAGACACGATGGGCCATCGCAGAAGCCCATCGGAATGTGCCAAAGGAGATGGGAGATTGAGTCTACTAGCTGATGAGAGGGCCACAATGGGCATTGCAGCCATGATGTCCCGTCACCTCATCCTGTGGAATCGAGATAGGGAACCTGGAATCTAGACTTGAATAGACCCGACGGGCACCCACGATGCCCGTTGCATCCATGACGGCCCGTGGGGCATCCCGTCGACAGCAGCCGTGTCCAGCTTTCCTAGAATAGTTAGGATTATGTCTTTTTGTCTATAAATACTTCCCTTTAGGTTTTATTTTATGTTGTTACTCGTTATTTTTGTACAATCACTACATTGTTACATTTGGTTTGACTTTATACCATAAGTTCTGGAGATTAAAGATTGTTCTTGATTAATTGAAGTGTTCTTGAGACTTTCTTCAAGATTTTGGATTTCTTTACTTCTGCTTGTAAGTATCTATTGATACTTGTTCCAACAACCATTAATTGTTTACTTATGAACATGAGTAGCTAAATCCACAACTAGGTTGTGGGAACCATGAAGGATTAACAAAGTAGGCAAAGTACTTGGTAACTCTAGGGTGGTGTTTATGCATGTATTTTTCTTCCCTTCATTTTGATTGCTTTTTAACGGTGCGCAATGTTAGAACTCACCTTATCCTTACTTGCTGGACTAAGGAGGTAACAGATGGGAAAAGGGTTGTTCAATGATGGAGATTTGAGGCTATCAACCCTCATCTAATAACTTGACCTTGTCCGGGAATAGCTAATCTGGGATCCAGGGTAAGGGTTAGTAAATCATACACCCACGACCGGATCAAGGCGTGTGGTGAAATTCATCTATCTGATGGACCAAGGATTTAGGTGAACCTAACTTACCAATTCTGCATGCTGATGAATTCTCAAATCATGCTCTCCAAAGTTGGAGGCCACGACGATCGTGCAGCAAAACAAAATTTATTATCACAATGAGTATTGGGGTCGTACCCAAGGGACTTGAAGTAGCTAAATAGAGAATGTATCGAATTAAGTTCAAAGCGAGAGTAAATTCTCAAAATATAATGTAAAGGATGGGGGGAATTAGAATGTTGTCACTACAATCGCATTTCAATTAAAAAGCAATAAAATGAAAGCGGGTGTACTAAGTTGACTAGACGACTAGGGATGCATATCCGATGGGGCTTTATTTATGGGATAGGGTGATTATTAATTCATACTTATTCTTACTTAATGACATAAGTAGCATTGGTCATGGGTAAGAATTGCTTATCTCTCGATCAACAATCTTCTATCTGATGATCTTGATTAGAGCATCATCAATTTTATCAATAAAGAACCAATCTAAGCTTGGAGAAGTCACACTATCTCTAGCTTAGACCCTTAAATAGGTGATTCTGTCGATAAGAGCTATCTCTAGCCTCAATTCTGAGTGGAATCCCAAGTTCCCACTAGTAAATTCATATCCGAAACTATGAAATACTTTCTCAAGCAATCACATAGTCAAGTAATGAAAATTAATGTTTGCAACCAATAAATTTTAGGATTAAAACTTGGTGAAATTACTAGACACATGTCAATTAAGCAATTATAAGCAAGAATAAATAACACCCACACCCATTTGTTAAGCACCCATCATTAATGCACCCCTATACAAGAGAAATTAGCCACTCATAGCAAGAGAGAAAGATATACCAGCTGGGTAAGTCAAAATCTCTTTCATTAGAGCTGAATCTCAAGTTCTAGATTCAATTTGACCACACAAGTGTTAACCAAGAAAATTAGATTGAAACCCTCTTATCAATGGAGGTGAAAAACTTAGTCTCCAAGCAAAAAGCTCTTCAGAATATTCAAGATTGAGAAAACTTATTTATAATTGTGCCTAAATTGGCCTTTTATAGTTTCCCAAAACATCACTAAAAATTAGAACAAAAATGCCCTTCGGGAGGTGTGCGGCGCGACGTGCAGTTTGCACGTTGTGATGTGCGTGTCGCACCCTGCCTTCAGTTGAACCAATGACTTCAGCTATCTTTGGGAGCTCTGTGCAAAGGGGGTACGGTTCGCACCTTGAGATGTGCGCGTCGCACAGTGACCACACCCCTTAACAGACTCTTCAGGATTTTTTCAGCTCTATGTGGAGGAGGTGCGGTTCGCACCTCGGCTTGTGCGTATCGCACGACCACTACATCTTCAGTCAGAATCTTCAGCTTTTCCAAACGCTTCACACTTCACTTCTTTTGAGATCTTTTTGGGTCCATTTCCTTGTTTATCATCATCGAACAAAAGTACCTTCATAGATATCAATAAAGGCTATAAGAACCTCTAAATGTATTCAAAATATAGCAATAATTCATGGATATAGGATCAATAAGTTGGTAGATTACCGACTTATCAAACCCCCAAACTTGAACTATTGCTTGTCCTCAAGTAAGATACTCACAAGACAAGGAGTGAATTATGCTCTAGGCTCAATCAATGCACAAAAGACTACTCTACACTAAAAATTAAGAAAAAGAATAAGCGAAAGACTCAAACAAACGACTCAACTACTATGCTCATCTCAATTTGAACCATCATAAATTCAAGGCAATTGATCATTTCAAAACCTTTTCCAGAAGAACATTATTTCTCATTCAAAATCAAGGGGATTTTGACATTCAAAACAAGACATTTAAGCTTCTCAAGTCATTGGCATGGACCGTCAAGGTTTGCCTCGAGATTCGCCATACAACTTGTCTCATTCATTCCCCTCAATTGAAATAGAGACTCTATGTTTCAATTCAAGTGCATGATGCCACTCACCACAAGAGAGAATCCCACTCACAATCATTCAATTACCAAAACACGAGATTATAGGAGAACCAAGAAGACTCTCACTCTCTCAAAGAAGTTCAAGTGCATACGCGTCGAACCATAGGCTTGTCCTTCACCACTAATGTAGGGTGGTCAAGCTCGGAATCACCAAGGACTTGGGAGTTACGATGTTGGGTAGGGATAAGGTGAGGATATCATTTGGTTCAAGTGACTACACCTCCCTAATGCTCTTTGTTCTCATTTCGAACACTGCTCACATTTTTGGATTTCAACTTCACCTTATTTCTCCCTCTCACAACCCAAGATTTCTCGTTTTTACTCATGATCATTCAAACTCCTTATACCATCTTCACTTGGTAGCACCTATATTTTCTTTTCAATTTGCTCATTGGATTGATCTTTTGGAGCAATTTTCAATTCAAAATTAAGGTGTTAAGTGAACTTTTTTTCTTCTCCTTATTTGCTCACATGAACCCACAAACTTAGGTATTTGCCTATGTTATATTTTGTTTCCCTCCCAAACTTAGGATTTTAGCCTACATTTCATTTTCAAGCAATTAGGGAGGATGGGTGCCAAATTAGAGGTTCCAAAAAGGTCAAGGTATTACAAGGTGCCAAAGAACGTTCACAAGCTCAAAAGGGGTTCACTAGGATTTGATGGCGTGGGAAGTCATTTGGGTGAAGTGGCTATCAAAAAGGGCCTAAGGTCATTTTCCAAGCTCGGACACACCTAGAATTTCACCTTGAATCACATTCGGGGCAAGTTCTAGATGACACTTATGCACAAGAATCAAGGTAAAGTCTCACCACACAAGGCATCATGCCACAAGACCTCTTTCATTAGTCTCACAATCAATTGGGGCAAATGATTTTTGACAATCTATTCTGAGTTCATTATACACTCATTTGTGATTCAATCAAGCCAAAGGGAGAGTGTGCAAGTCATGACAAGAGAATTCTTTTCCTAAAATAGTCATTTCCCTTCTTCCTTTTATTTTCAAAACAATTTGCCACGAGAATTTTTTTGGTGGGACCACTTTGAGACAAGCAACTACGGACTCAATTCTAAACTAAAACTTGGCATTTTACCTTAAGAAAGTGGTCTCTCAATCTATCATAGGGAAACACTAACCCAGTCCGACACACAAAAACAAAAGAGAAGAAAAAGAAAATAATCAAAACTCATGCTCCTTGGGAAAAAACTGTGGTATTAAGAAAACCCTCAGAGTTTATTTCTAAACTACTATTAACAAGGCAATATCCAAATTTTGCTAATGATTCATTCAAAACAAGCCTCGATGTAGTCCTTTAGCGCATTTGCAAAGCACAGGTAGTAAGATAATGGAGCATGTAAGACCAACTCAGTAACACAATCTCAATCAATAAGCTTAGAATAAAAATAAAAATAAAACATAACAAAAGGGCCGGCGAGGGCAATAAACATCACAATCATCCAAATATGCCCGACAAGGGCCAAATGAAATCTAGCAGAATGTCAACAAGGCCCAACAAGGGCGATAAAACATCTCAAGCCCACTCACGGGCACCAACAAAGGCGAGTAAAGCCACCCCCTCCCCATAAAAGGAGCATTACCCTCAATGCTCTTAGTGCAATGGTAATAAGGGGTGGAACTCCCTGGAGGACTAGGCCTCATCATCATCATCATCTACAGTTATCTCCTCATCTGAGGCTCTCTCACTCGGGCCAGCACCATCCTTTCTGGAGTGCACAGAAAGGGTGGAGGCATGAAGAACCCTCTGAAAATCCAGATCTTGATCATCCCCCAACTCTTGATCCTCATTGCCAGGAAACTCCTCCTCCGTATAGGCTACAAACAAGCTATCCAAAGGTCTGGGAATAGAACGGGGTGGAGATAAGGTAGTCAGATCTTCTTCTACCACCAGAGCTTTGCCTTTGGCTTTGTCAACATCTCTCTGAAGTATTGTGATTGCCCCCTCCATGACATCAACCCTCTTACACAGTGTGTTCAAGCTATCCACCACCCCCTTAACTGCACTCTTGACATCCTTGTTTATCATACCTGGTAGCTTAGGAGCTAGGTCAGCAAGTTGTTTCTCATGGCTATGAGTTTTGTTCACCATGTCTTGGAGGATACTTTTGGTCATCGAGGGGGCTAGGGCATGTGTACGTGCATCAGAAGTAGCCCTGGAGGGGGATGAAGCATCCACTCTAGCATCAAGATTATCACTTGCAGCCTCCGTTGATACCTCAGTCCTTTGCCTCTTAAATCGGGGCGCATCCCTGTCAGTTTTTTTATCAAGATCAATTACCCCTACAGCGTGGGTGACTTTTTCACAACTGAGGTAAGGAATCTATGCCTTGGCACATAACTTGCTATTCAATACTAGGAAAGGGAATGCATCCTTTCCCCTGTGGGCTTTTCTCCGGATAACCATGGCTGTAATTTCTCCAAAATTCACATGTTCTCCCGTCATGATGGTAGCAACTAGAATGGAACCCTCTTGAGTTATTTTTTGATCATTTTGAGAGGAGAGGAACCTGTTACGGACTAGATCATACCACAGTCGAGCTTCAAAGTGCAGAGTTTATCTCAGGATATCACCCCCATAGTGGACCAAAGAGGAACGTCTTGAGAAATGATGGAGGTTGTTTCCTGATATGGCTTTGAGTCATCCATCAACTTGGCCATGAGGGTTGGTGCAGGGTCAATTGGGTGTCCCCAATAGATAGCACTAATAGCAGCAGGGGTGATGCTAACTCTCTTGCCCCTGACTATGACTGAATCCAGGTTGGGAAATTTCTCCGCAGGCCCTTTGTATCCATTGGAGTCCTGTGTATCCTGATAAGCCGCGAAGAATTCCCACACAACTTCCTCATAGTACCCATCGGGTATATCTTGAAAGGGGTGCCACTCTCGTTCAGCAAATTGTCGGTGCATGTTAGGTATCTCATCTCTGACCTCTCCCAAATTAAAACTTTGCTCCTCATTGAATCCTCTATCTTTGTCCCGCTTGTAGAAGGCTTTCATGCCCTCTTCCCCAAAGCGGAGCCTTTATTCTTAAGCACCAGACCTTTGCCTAGGTTGGCTTCCCATGTTTCTCCTACTAGAAGACACGTTCTGCATCCATAGATAATGAACCAAAATACAAACAAAATCTAAGAAGAAGTTAACAAACTACAAAGGATGGAATGCAATGGATTAGAAAATAAAGTAGGTAATTGTTGGCTTATGCGGACAACATGCAAAATGCACCAGCAAGAGTGCACGTCACATGTGCTTTCCCATAAGCAAACAAAAACCTACAGGGATTTTCCATCGAGGTGCGAAGCTGGTGTGATTTGCACCATCCAAAGTGTGTGTCGCACCAGGCGTCGCCCCTCAGATCAGTGACTGGATCTTTCTTTTAAACATGGTATGACGCCTCATACGACCTGCACATTAAGATCTATGCATCTCATGCGAAATGCAAAAAGGCACAATTAGAATTTTTGGTTCCTTGTGTTCTTGTAAATTCCGCATGTGATCCGTAGAGCAAGATGTGCTTAGGCACTGGGCACCATGCAACAACCCAATCAACATTAAACAAGGGGGACAAGGGATCTCATGACCATAACTTCCGGGTACTCAGACTTCCCCAGATTTTCATTGACACAATAGCAAGCAAGAAAGGAACTCAATGACTTCCCTTAAGATGGACGTTACCCCGTCTATCATCAGAAACATCAAGCCCTCACTTGCACAATGGACACCCATAATTTAGGCAACAATTAACCCCCTCCCCGCACAAGATCATACACCCCCAATTAGAATACTCAATAAGACTCACGGGTATACAATCAGCGAAATTCAACCTCTATAACACATTTTCAACATAAAAACTCATGACAAACGATGATTTGTCCTTAAGAACGACGTCACCTAATCTATCATTGGGCCAAATCATTCGTTTATCATAGGTGGGTTACTCAAACTTCACCCTATCACATAATTCAAGGCTAAAAATCACTATCAATCAATATGCATTACCAAAATTAAAGTTCTACCAAGTTGACACATAGCAATATCATCAATACAACTTAAAATTGGGAACCCAAAATTTTTGGATCTCACCCAAAATCAACATGGCAATTCTACTAAGCATGCTTCACAATATGAGTTCCCAACCTTCATAGAAATAAGTATTTAACATTGGGGAACTTACCACAAGTGAAGATTATGAAGAGAGGAGTGAAAATTGAAGCTTTTTGTTCTTCAATAATGGTGACCCATGAAACCCTTTTGGAGGGATAACGACGGTAGTGGTAATGGAGTGTTAGAGATGGTGGGTGAGAGGAGGAGAAGATTTTGGGGAGGTTTGAGGGATTTAGAGAGAGTTTTGGGAGAAAATTTTGAGAGTTGGAGAGAAAAAATGGTGTAAGAAGAAAGGAAGAGGCGATTTTAAAAGAAAAAGAAGAAGAAAATTTGGTCGTGTCATCTCCAGGTCGGGTCGGTCAACGGGTTAGGTTAATTAAAATTCAAACTTACCACTTGTGCGCTGCTACATGCGATTCGCACTAGACAAGGTGCGGACCTCATGGCATTTCGCACATGCCCCTTTTTATCCCCTGGGTTATCCCAGGCATTTATATCCTATGCGATTGAAGGTACGATGCGCACTTAGAATCGTGTCATCCGCACGGCCCAGCGCACATCGCCTAAAATGTTTTCAAATTTCCTTCAGGCCTTCTGCTTTGGCATGCGGTGTGTTGTGCGACACGCATAATTTCTTGTGCGGTCCGCATAGTCTGCCGCATAACCCATTTTTGCCCTGCTTTCCCTTGTTCATTTTTGCATCCATGCATTCCCTACTAAAACACCAAAAAGCAAAAGATAACCAAAAACAAATAAAGAAACTTGGGTTGCCTCCTAAGCAGCGCTTGATTTAACATCGCGGCACGATGATACTACCTCAATCCTCAATCATTCTTTGGGTTGGTGATGGTGTCTCTAGGAAATGTCCCTTTCATCTGCGGGTTCATTTGGCTTGAGAGGTGGTTCATTTGGGCCTCAAAATGCTTGATTGAGGCTGAGTGGGAGCTCACAATTTGGTGAAGTGTTGAGACCTCACTCTTTAGCTCTCTCACTCCCGTATTTGTGGTGTCCACCTTCTTAAGAACCAAGGACAACATGCCCTCCAATTTGGAAGACCGGGGTTGCTTATGCCCGGTTGGTAGAGAGAGTCCACCTTATTCGGAGGGATATTGGGGTTCAAACTCCAGTGATTGAAACGATCACCATCCTTGTCTCTATCCCGCCAATTTCTGTCTCTTTCATTGTCTCGAATCCAACCTTGGTTCTCCTCCCTCGGGCGATAATGCCCGGAACGAGAACCCACCGACACAAAACATAGCTTTCCATCAACCACAGTCATGAGCTCATCATTTCTTGCTTTGATTTCCGATGTACTCACTACATTCACTGTCTTAGCACCACCAGCTCCCATCACATGCTTGGCTATCAAATCAATTTGTGTCATCATTTTGCCCATTATCTCATCATTCTCCTTATCCTTCTTCCTCATTTCATTAACCAAGATGGATGAGGGTCCTCCCGAGGTTGGTATATCCGTTTCTCTTATATGCCAAGCTTGATTAGTCTTTGTCATTCGCTCTAGCAAAGTTGAGGCAATGGGAAACTGTAAGTCCATGAAGATACGACCTCCAAGATTGTCAGCCACTGACTTATTCATAGAGTTCAATGATCGATAGAAGCTTTGTACCAGCATATTGTTTGACAACTCATGATTTGGACATAAGAGAAGCTTCTTTTTGAATCTTAGTCAAACCTCATGAAGAGGCTCATCTGGGAGTTGCCTAAAGTTGGTGATCTCATCTCTTAACTGCATCATTTGAGATGGAGTAAAGAACCTCGAAGTAAATGCTTCAACCAACTCGGCCAAAGAGGTGATGAAATCATCCGGCATTTTCTCCAACCACGTTGTGGATTCCCCCATCAAGGAAAAGGGGAATAAGCGTAATCGGATGGACTCTTGAGAGATATGTTGAAAGATGAATGGTTGGCAAATCTCCATAAAATTCTTAATATGCCGGTTAGCATCTTCATGAGCTACTCTACCAAATAAGCCTTTCATTTGGATTAAGTGGAGCATGGTTCTAGTCACATGAAAGACAGCATTTCCCACCGTGGGGGGTAGGCGGATTGCACCTACACCCCCTTGCATCATAGGCTCAGCCTCGTCGTCCTCCATAAAGTCATCAATGCTCTTATTGTCGTCGGCCTCATTCATAGGCTAGCCTTCTCAATCACAACACAAACAACAAAAAAAAAGTAAAAGAAGCAAGCACTCTCAAATTGATTTCAAAACAACAATCAAATATAGCTATCAACTCAAGTCCTCGGCAATGGCACCATTTCTTATGAACACTCAAATCGTGCTCTCCAAAGTTGGAGGCCATGGTGATCGTGCAGCAAAACAAATTTTATAATCCCAATGAGTGTCGGGGTCGTACCCAAGGGACTTGGAGTAGCTAAATAGAGATTGTATCGAACTGAGTTCAAAGCGAGGGTAAATGCTCAAAATATAAAGTAAAGGATAGGGGAATTGCAATGTTGTCACTACAATCACAATTCAATTGAAAAGCATTAAAACAAAACCGGGTGTACCAAGTTGACTAGACGACTAGGGATGCATATCCGATGGGGCTTTAGTTATGGGATAGAATGATTATCAATTCATATTTATTCTCTCTTAATAAAATAAGTAGCATTGGTCATGGGTAAGAATTGCTTATCTCTCGATCAACAATCTTATATTCGATGATCTCGGTTAGAGCATCATCGGTTTGATCAATAAACAACCAATCTAAGCTTGGGGAGGTCATACTATCTCCAGCTTAGACCCTTAAATGGGTGATTCTGTCGATAAGAGCTATCTCTAGCCTCAAATTTGAGTGACGTCCCAAGTTCCTACTAGTAATTTCACATCCGAAACCATGAAATACTTTCTCAACCAATCACATAGTCAAGTAATGAAAATTAATGCTTGTAACCACCAATTTTAGGATTAAAACTTGGTGAAATTACTATACACATGTCAATTAAGCAATTATAAGTAAGAATAAATAACACCCACACCCATTTTCTAAGCACCCATCATCAATGCACCCCTATACAAGAGAAATTAGCCACTCATAGCAAGAGAGAAAGATATACTAGCTAGGTAAGTCAAAATCTCTTCCATTAGAGCTGAATCTCAAGTTCTAGATTCAATTTGATCACACAAGTGTTAACCAAGAGAATTAGATTGAAATCCTCTTCTCAATGGAGGCAAAAAACTTAGTCTCCAAGCAAAAAACTCTTCAGAATATTCAACAGTGAGAAAAGTTATTTACAATTGTGCCTAAATTGGCCTTTTATAGTTTCCCAAAACGTCACTAAAAATTAGGACAAAAATGCTCTTCGGGAGGTGTGCGGTTCGCACGTTGTGATATGTGCATTGCACCCTACCTTCAATTGAACCAGTGACTTCAGCTATGTTTGGGAGCTCCGTGCGAAGGGGGTGCAGTTCGCACCTTGAGATGTGCGCGTCGCACAGTGACCGCACCCCTTAACAGACTCTTTAGGATTTTTGCAGCTCTATGCGGAGGAGGTGCAGTTCATACCTTGGCTTGTGCATATCGCACAGCCACCGCATCTTCAGTTAGAATCTTCAGCTTTTCCGAACGCTTCACACTTCGCTCCTTTTGAGCCCTTTTTGGGTCAATTTCCTTGTTTATCATCATCTATCAAAAGTACCTGCATAGACATCAATAAAGGCCATAAAGACCTCTAAATCTATTTAAAACATAGCAATAATTCATGGATATAGGCTCAATAAGTTGGTAGATTACCGACTTATCACATGCTAAGCACCAAGCTAGTTTACTAAGTACAAACGCCTTATTAAGTTATGATCTCATGGGGAACACTGCCCTAGTCATCTCTCTCATTGATAACAACTTTCAAAACTGATACTTGTTACTTGTTACAAATCTAAGTTACTATTAATCTTGTTACTTAAAACCCCCCTTTTCCAAGGGAAATAAATGGCTAAAAGTGCGAGTAAACACTAATCAACCATAGTCCTACCATATTTCCTGTAGGATCGACCACAACCTTCGTTGGGTTCTATATTTAAACAGCGACCGCTTGCACTTCTAAAAAAAGGTGTAATTTGGGTGCATCACCACGTATTGATGATTTGTTTGACCAACTATAAGAGTAGTGGTGTTCTCTAAGATTGACTTGAGGTTCGATTATCACCAGTTGAGGATCAGGGCTGTGAACATTGCAAAGACTACTTTTAGGACTCGATAAGACTAATATGAGTTCATAGTCATGTCTTTTGGGTTGACTAATGCCCCAGCAGCATTTATGGAGTTGATGAACCGTGTATTCAGTGCCTACTTAGACTCATTTGTGATTGTGTTCATCGATGACATTCTGAAATATTTGAGGAGTAGAGAGGAGCATGAGCATCATCTTAGAGTTGTACTTTAGACATTGTGAGACCATCAGTTATATGCCAAATTCACTAAGTGTGAGTTTTGGCTTGAGTCTGTGGCATTCCTAGGGCACGCGGTCTCCAAGGATGGGATTATGGTGGATCCGGCGAAGAATGTGGTAGTTCGTGATTGGGCTAGGCCTACTTCTCCTATCGAGGTTCACAATTTCATAGGGTTGGCTGGTTATTACAGATGGTTTGTGGAGGGATTTGCTTTTATAGCAGCTTCATTGACTAGATTGACTCAGAAGAATGTTCCCTTCCAGTGGTTAGATGAGTGTGAGGTGAACTTTCTAAAGCTTAAGGCCTTGTTGACTCCAGCTCTGATTCTTATTCTTCTGGTCGAGGTCAGGGGTTTACCATATATTATGATGCTTCAGGTATTGGTTTGGGTTGTGTATTGATGCAGCAGGGTCAAGTTATTGCTGATGCTTCCAGATAGTTGAAGGTTCACGAGAGGAACTACCGCACACATAACTTGGAGTTAGCAATAGTAGTCTTTACATTGAAGATTTGGAGGCATTATCTTTATGGCATGCATTATGATATCTTCACTGACCATTGCAGTTTTCAGTACATTTTCAGCCAGAAGGATATAAATTTGAGGTAGCGTATGTGGTTGGAGTTACTGAAAGACTATGACATTTCCATTCTTTATCACCCGGGTAAGGCAAACATGGTAGCAGAATCCTTGAGCCGGAAGGCAGTGAGTATGGGTAGCTTGGCCTTCTTAGCGACAGAGGAGCGACCCTTAGCTTGGGACATCCAGTCCTTAGCTAACAGGTTAGTTAGGCTTGACATTTCTGAGCTGGGCCATATTCTTGCTTGTGTTGAGGCTATATCTTCCTTGTTGGAATAGATTCGGGCACAACAGTTTGATGATGCGAGGTTGAGGATCATTCGTGATAAGGTGTTGAGCGGTGAGGCTAGGAAGGCAACCTTAGAATCAGAGGGTATCCTAAGAATCGAGGGTCATATCTACATTCGTAGAGTTGGTGACTTGGTTAGATTGATCTTGGAGGAGTCTCATTGTTCTAGATATTCCATTCATCTCGGGGCAGCTAATATTTCAGCTTTCGTGTCTAGGTGCTTGAACCGTCAGCGGGTGAAATTTGAGCACCAAAGGCCAAGTGGTTTGTCTCAGAGGCTACCCATTTCGGAGTGGAAATGGGAGCGGATAGCTATGGACTTCGTAGTTGGGTTGCCACGTACCTTGCAGAGATTTGATGTTATTTGGGTCATTATGGATAGGTTGACAAAGTCTGCTCACTTTTTGCCGGTTCAGACTTCCTATAGTTCTGAGAGGTTGGCCCAGATCTACATTTGAGAGATTGTCCGTTTGCATGGTGTGCCAGTTTCTATCATTTCTGATCTTGGTACTCAGTTCACTTTGCATTTTTGGAGGTCTATTCAGAGTGAGTTAGGTACTAGAGTTGAGCTTAGCACCGCTTTTCATTCGCAGATAGAAGGTCAGTCAGAGCATACCATTCAGGTTCTAGAGGATATGTTGCGATCCTGTGTTATTGATTTTGGGGGTCAGTGAGACCAGTGTTTAGCCGTTGAAGAGTTTGCATATAATAATAATTACCATCCAGCATACAGATGGCTCCGTTTGAGGCTTTGTATGGTAGGCGGTGCAGATCTCCAGTGGGTTGGTTTGATGCTTTCGAGGTTAGGCCGTGAGGTATCGACTTGCTTTATGATTCTATGGATAGAGTTTGGATCATCCAGGAGAGACTTCATACTCCCTAGAGTAGGTAGAATAGTTATGTTGATCAGAGAGTTCGAGATCTATAGTTCATGGTTGGTGACAATGTGTTCCTTCTGGTGTCGTCCATGAAGGGCGTGATGAGGTTCGGGAGGAAGGGTAATCTCAGTCCTAGGTTCATTTGTCCATTCGAGATCCTTCATCATATTGTGGATGAGTCGGACGTGCTTCATTTGAACTCGGTTTAGTTGGATGAGTCATTAGCCTTTTAGGAGGAGCCTGTTACTATTTTGGATAGGCAGGATAGGAAGTTGGGTTCCAAGGAGATTCTGTCAGTTTAGGTTCAGTGACGGCATCATCCTGTTAAGGAGGCTACTTGGGACATTGAGACCGACTACGGACCCACTACGCTCATCATTTCAAGTCTTCAGGTACCATCTTTTCTATAACTTTCGAGAACAAAAGTCCTTTTAGTAGTGGATGTTGAATGACCCTCCAGGTCATTTCCCTATTTTTTATACTTTTTTGCATTTTGAGCTTTCTCACAGCGGTTACAGGTTATTTATGACTTGTCGGGACTGACGGTATATATGCTATTGGCCCTATCTCCTTTATTAATGTCTTCCGCTTTTCTTACTTTAACTAGTTTAATTGTCTTCCGCATTGTTGGGTTTGGCTTGCCTACTAGGGTTTATGTAGGCGCCATAGGAGGCTAAAAGTACTCTTTTATACTATCATTCGCCTCTCATTTGTCCTCTTTTGGTGTCATTTTGAGCGTAAATGTTGTGTGTTACACTTATTTTTGGTGTTTTGTTTATATAGGTATGGCTTGATGTATTTGGAGCTTAAACAAGAGGAAAAGAAGCACCAAGAAACCAAATGGAACCAAGGAAGAAGCGACACCCCAAAGCGCCGAGAAACGAGCGAAAAATGGCAAAAACTAGTTGTGCCTTGCGCCACTGCTGCAAAGCAGGCAGTGGCGCAGAATTGGGGCATTCTCTAAAGTTTTCCAGCACCAAAGGCTTGCTCCACACACCCTAAAGTGGGCAGTGGCGCGAATTTGAGCAGTAGTCTAAAGTTTTCCGTGTTCCTTACGCCACTACTCCGCTTTTGGGCAGTGGCACGAGTGGGTGTGAATTCTAACCCAATTTGGATTGGTTTCTTAGTCCTAAGGGTTCCTAAACTCTATAAATTCTCCCCCACCATGTTTTCTATGAAGAACAACTGATTTGGGGAAGGCAAAACCTACGGCAAAGCTCAAGAACAAGGTCTAGTTTAATTTCTTTATTTTATTTTCGATTCTTTTCTTGTAAACTCATGAAATCTCTTCTTCCAAAGAGATTCATGAGTAGCTAAGCCATTAGTATCTAGGGTTGTGGTTAAAGACATGAAGGTTGACGTTTAATTATCATACTGTTTAGTTCGGATTTCTATTATTGAGTTATTTATCTTCCTTTGTTCTTAATTGTTTATTAACTTGATCACCTAGCAAACACTATCTATGGTGCATAAATTGGACTAGGAATAGGGTGTTTATGTACGCAATAAGGGAAGGTAGGGCTTGGTTGTGAACTCTATAGGGAAGGGGGAATGATTCGCTAACATGGATAGGAATATACCCGTTAGCCTTGCCCAGTTGATACGAAAGAGAAATCATATGCCCTTCACTATCAACCGACGACCATAGGAATATAGGCGTTAGGAATAGTTGAGGAGACCTAGAGTTGTTGGCAAAACGCTCAATATGGTTAAAATCAACCCGCAACTAGTAACTCAGGAAATCAACTAAACGTATGGTTTGAAAACTCAATTGGATTATCGAAATACCATGACCCTGGATCTTTTCTCAAATCTGAATCACAACAAAATCACTATTTGTTTACAATTGTTCTTATTTACTTTCAAAACACACAAATTGCTCTTTATTGTCTGTTACCTACTGAATAGTTCGTATAAGGATTCAAATTAGAAATCAATTCATCAAATCTCTTGGGTACGATATCTGGACTCACATGCTATATTACTTGTACAGCCACGTACAATTGCATGTGCATAAGGACGCAACAAGTTTTTGGCGCCATTGCCGGGGATTTGATTTGAAATTGGTACTACTTTGGATTTTTGTTAAACTATTCAGATTTCACTTTTGTTTGTTGTTTTTGTTTACTTCAGGTCACAGGTTAGTTTATGCTAAACACTCGGAGTCAAGGCAATCCCTTGATTCCCATTGATCAGGAGCTTGAACGCACTCTCAGAGGTTTGAGAGCTATGGGTGACCACGTGAATGACCCAATTGATCCGAATAATGTTGAAAATAGGGTTGCAGTCCAGCCCGCTGCTCCACCACATGTCCCAGTGCTTAACTTTGAGAGGCCAAACCGAGAAAATGCCTCCAAAGCTATTGTCAAGCCAACCATCACAGGGAACTTCGAGCTAAGAGAAGGCATGGTGCGTCTAGTGCAGAACACTTGTCAATTTGAGGGTAAACCACATGAAGACCCACACAAGTACCTGCAAGAGTTCGTTGACTTGAGTGATAACTGTTGACACCCAATTTTGGCCCTCCAAAATTTTAGTTAATTATTCAAGCTTCTTCAATTTTAACAATTTTAAATAATTATTTATATTATTTTTATGAAATTAAAAAAATATTTGCAAGGCAACTTTGCAATTTTTGCAATAAAAGAAAAAATATTTTATATATATATCCTATAATATACATGCTATACATAATTTCAATATTTATTTGGAAAATAATTTTTTATATAAAACAAGTGTTTAATGGGATTAGTGTTTTATTTTATCAAAATTGGTTAAGTCATAGTCTAATTAATATAATTAATCTATTTTATAAAGTAATTATTTTGATTTATTATGTTAAGAAGCTTGATTGATTAATTAGATAATTAATTTATCTCAATTTCATTTCATTTTTATCAATTTCAATTAATGTAAGTCCTATGGTCACAATTTAAATCTATTTTGGCCATTTTCTCAATTTCTTTTGGCTATCTTTGCAAATCATTCCAACCCTCCTTCTTTCAGCCATTTTAATTCTTTAATATCAGCCAAAAATCAGCCCATTTAACCCCATAACCCGGCCCACCTTCACCTTAAAACCCATTACCTCTCTCTCTTCACTCTTACTTTCCAGCAAACAAAACAACAACAAACAATGAACCCAGCTCCATCTTCACCAAAACGCAGCAATGATTCAACCAAAACGATGAGAAATAGCCTCAAATTCCGTCAATACTCCATATATATCCCTCAGTTATCATTTCCCCGTACGATTTTGATGCGTTGGCAGGTTCTAGAAGAACCTAGAAAACCCCAGGTGTCCTCCAATCCCGAAAATCTTGGTGGATCATCCTCAATTTTGCCCGTTTGTATACGAAGTCGTACATACGTGGCTCCATATCACTTGGTTGGGACGAATTTCTTTTGAATTTTGAATTTTGAATTTTCCTCAAGTGTTTTTCCTAATCTACCCATCTGATTTCCCCCTCTTTTTGCCCAAGAAATCTTCTATAAATTGGCCCTCTCTTTTGGGCGGGCTTTTGGGGAATTCTTTGAGTCTTTTGGTGAGTCATTCTCTGGCTCATAAGAACCAAGAGTTGCAGAGGCAAAAACACACTAAAAAATCTTTTCGATTCCTATTAAAACCAGTCCAAGTTATGGCGTGGTGTAAAGTCTCCATCAACTTGTCGTTCTAAGTTTGCTGCTCTACAAGAGGTAATTTCTCTTCACTATGCATTTAATTTTTGCCTTATGTGTTTAGATTTCTTTTGTTGTTGTCTACCTTTATGTACTTTAGCTAGATTTAAAGATCTATTTCAATTTATTTAAAGTTTTACACTTAGTAGCTCTCCCGCAATTTGGTGAATGTTTGCGTCTTAGTTCTAATGACTAAATCTCTGAACTTGGTGAAAATCATCAGCTTTAAGATACTAATTGTTGTTAAAGGTATAGGCTCTAAGCTTTGTCCATTTCCTCTTAAAAATTCATTCATGTTTAAGAATGGTTAAGGAACAATCCAAAATAGAAACAACTTGACATTCTTCTTTGTTCTCGTCTTTGTTTAAAATAGTTCATAAGCATGATTCCCCCACGATGTGAAATGTTTTATTAGCTAAGTATGTGGTCACCATAGATGCCTTGGATTGTGTATTTCCTGGAAACAAAATAAAAGGCTTTAAAGGGTCACTTGAGAGTTGTTTTGAAGCGTCTGATCGTTGCTTGAAATATCCCTCCCTCCCTCTGTTTTGCACTTAAGGTGGAGCTTAAGTCATAAGATATTTTGCTTATTGTTTATTTCAAATACCAGTTATGTAACAATTCTTGTTATTGTTGATTAATCAAGTTAGGTTCAATTTGTTTCTAGGCTCAAATGTTTAGTTTATAATGTTCTATGTATAAAAATTCTTTCTCAGTTCAATGCATAAGATAAAGTTAAAAATGAATCGGAAATAATTTCTTTTGTTTTCCTTGAACTATATATCTCCTTTCTTTACTTAAAAAACTGATATGGATTATGTTCTAAACCTCTCTGTCCAAAAACATTTAGTATGAAATCCTTTGTTTTCCTTTGTGTGCTTACTATTTGGTGAAGTTAAAGGCATTTAGAGAAAGTTTGAATCCAAGTAATATTGAGGGTTCACTCCAATCTTTTTTTTTACTGATTGTTTTCTAGAATTTGAATCTTGTAAGACATTTTGTCACATTCCTTGGTTTAATATTAGTGTGTTATTTCCCTGAATAAAGACTTGAAAATATAGATGATAATCCTTTACTTTGCTTTGGCTTATCTTCTCTGTTACTTTGCCTAAAGTAATAACTTTTGGCTTAAATTTTACTTAGTCTTCAACTCATGCTAATCTTTTTTTTTTGATGCATGAACTCCGTCAACCCGAGTTCAAATGGACTCCCCATTCCCTTGCATACGGTCCTCTTTGAGTCAACCTTCGTCAATCCATTGAAAGGGAAGCGAACATAAGTCCAATGGCCTGAAAATCGAGCAGCGATATAGCAAGAAAATGGGCTCAAAACCTCAATTAAATCTCATAATAACAGCAGCAACAAAGACAATTTGAGGCTGAGTCCTCAGTAGCCTCGATTTTGGGAGATGCCCAAGATCATTTTTTTCTTTACTTCTCTTATTACTGGTTTCTTCATTGATTGTTTATATGCTTAACTTTTCATCCCAACTTAGATGAATCCTTGGTGGATTTAAATTATTTTATCAAGTTTGGTTTTATAAAATATGAATTTATTTAATTGTCCATGCGTTTATCATTAAATCCATCTAAGTAGGCAACTTAAGCTTATAGAATGACTTAGGGAATTCTTTATATCCCTTCATAGTTATTAAGAAGCTTAGAATCCATGTTAAGAATTTGAATTGACCATTTAATTCAAAGGCTTAAATCGGATAACAATCGTTAAAATTAGAATTATTTTGAAACTTTGACGTTTAATTTATTTCATCTTTGGAATAAATATGAATGTTAAAGTAACAAATAAATTCTATTTATTTTTAAATTAAGTTTTAAATAACTATATTTTTCTCAAACAACTTAAAGAATTTTTTTCAAAATTATCCAAATATATTTTATATCCGTCGGGATTCACACTTTGTGGATTTTCGAAAGTGCCTAACACCTTCTTTCGAATTTAACTTGAACCCTTACCTGAACTCTGGTTTTTAATAAAAGGTTTTCTTTCAAAATTACCTTTTAAATGGTTTTCTTAATTTTTCTAAAAATTAAGTGGTGATTCTCTTTAAACTCTTTTTTTAATGATTATTTTCAAAATAAAATAAACCAATAAATGATTTTTTCCGCCACGAAAGTTACGAAGTAGTTTTTGAACTATTCAAAAAATGAACGTAACAGAATGGCGACTCCGCTGGGGATTCATCTAGGTTCTAACCAAAAGGATTTATTTGTTTGGCTAATCTTTATTTGTAATAATTGTTACTTTTCGCAATTATTTGTTTACTTAAATTATTATTGTTGTATTTTCATGGCATATTCCGCCTCCCTTGGCAAAGCATTAGTTTGCATTAGGAAAAAAGGGCGATTATGCAAGTATTTGCAATCGTCCTTCACTAAGAACACACTTTCTCAAAACAGACGAGTGAAGTAGTTGACCCGTGGTCGGTTAATGGTCACTTGTTATTTTAGCCCGCGGTTGTCCGCCGGGGTTCCCGGTCCTTTTCGAATAAATCAATTCTAGTAAACCTAGGATAGAGCGATACCAAATCCTATGAATAGGCATTGACCTAGACGCCTTAATACCCAAGGGATATTAAGTCCGTAAGAAGACCACCTTGAGTCTAATTGGCCCACGGCTAATAAAAGGCAATTGATGTGACGCCAATTTACGTCACTTTCGACTCCTTTTTACTAAGAACAATCGTACGTTTTCAAGCAACCGTTGTTGTTTTTGATGTTTTTATGTTGTATTTGTAGGAAATGGAAACAAACACAGAAACGGAAGGAAATACGAGAAAAAGAGGATTCTGCCTAAGAGTGACGGCCTGAGTGACGGCCCGTCACAGTGACCGTCAACTTGAGGCAGTGGTGCTGCCTAGCAGTGACGGTCCAGGCGACGGTCCGTCACTGCCTTGACGGTCCGTCAGCCTGGCCGTCAAGTTAAGGCAGTGGCGTTAAGCGGCTGCCCGCGTTTTGGGGATTCCTAGCCCGTTTTGGATTTGGCTTCTATTACTCCTATAAATACCCTATGATAGGTTTATTTTATTTATCGTTCACCCATTAGTTTTAAAGACGATTTTTAGTTAGTTTTCGAGAGCAAGAACACGTTTCTTGAATTAACATTCGTGTTCTTGAAGCGTTCGTGGAGTTCTTGGTTTCTTGTGCTTGGATTAATTGAGGATTATTTTCATCATATTGTAAGAATCTTCTTTCCTTTATTATGAATTTCTTCTTTTCTTCTTCGAGCATGAATAACTAAAACTCCCGCAACTAGGGTTGTGGGAGCCATGGCTAAAGTAGCGATATAGATTCCGGGTAGCGACGGGTTCAATTTACATGTAGTCACGTTGTTAATCATACTTTATGTCACGTTTTCTAGTGGTTGCAAACATTAGAACATGCCTAGGTTTAATTTGCTTGAGTAAAGAAGTTAAAACCGGTAAACTTGATTAACGACAAGCATTCGAGACTACCAACTCTCGTCTTAAAGATTAATGCCGTAACTGGATTACTCTACTTGATGTTAGGATTGAAATCTAAATAGCACACCTTTTTGAGATCGAGAGAAGATAAAAGGAAATTTGTCTATTTGGTCGAGAGACGTTTAGACGATACAATTGACGCAATCACATCGTGACATGCATATAGAAAGAACCCGGTTAAGCCTAGGATCGACATTGTTACAAAAGCCATGGTGAACACGTCCCTAGTTCATTCTCTCCTACTGATTATTTCTATTACATAATTGTTGCTTTTGTTCACGTTGATAACAAAACCCCCCTCTTTAATTACCGGAAACAATTGACGACTAGTCACGTACTTCACTAAAGACTTAATCTTCACCATATTCTCTGTGGGATTCGACCCCAACCTTGTTGGGTTCTTTACTTGACAACGATCGCTTACGCTTCATTAATTTGAGGTGTAGTTTGAGCGTTATCAAAAAGTGGCGCCGTTGCCGGGGAATACGGTTGTTAATTAAGTCTGGTGTGTTTATTTGACTCTTAGTCATAATTTCCCGCTTTTACTTTTATTTGTTGTTTTTGTTTATTATAGGGTATATAGTTGTGAATACGGTTGTTTAGTAAGTCTGGGGTGTCTTGATGAAGTCTGAGTAATCAAGACACCCGCGTCGTGCCGCGACGTTAAATCAGGCGCTGTATGGGAGGCAACCCATAAATTGTTGTTGTATTAGAGTCTAATTAATTCGTGGGGAAACCTGTGAGTCACCACCGAGGGTTTTTGTTGCCGTGTTTCTTTTCCCTCCGGTGTGCTATCTAGTAGAACCGGCATGTTTAGGTTGTTGTTTTAAATTATTTTTTTTTAGTGTCTATAGCAAAGCATGCGATTTCTTATCAAAGTAGCGCCCCTTTAAAAATTTTCTGATTTTGTACTTATGTTGAAACGATTGACTGTCTGGATCTGTGTATGTCATTGTGTGATTATGAGTAGAATGAGTATGCTTAAGCCGAGCGATTGTTTGATAGTTGGTAGCGATATAGTTTCTTGGTGCCAAGAGCGTGTGAGATTATTGTTATAAATTCTTACTCTGTGCATGCATCTAGAACTTGCCCGATCTATTTTGTTAAGTTTGAAGTTGGTTGCTTAGGAAAGGATCACAGGCCCTTTTTGTGTGCAGTCCACTTAACCTATAAGACCGTCCAAATGCAAATAGTCCCTTTGATCCCTGTTTGAGCCATAATTGACCTTGTTCTTTCAATAACCTGTCACCGTTCCTGTTTAACTTTGAATCCCTATTTTGTCCCTGGTCCTTCCTTGGACATCGTGCACCTCAACTCAGGCAATCAGCCTAAGTTGAGGGTGGCTACTATAGAGGTAAACCCTGTTTTGGCCCTGGTCCTTCCATGGACATTGTGCACCTCAACGCAGGCAATCAGCCCAAGTTGAGGGTGGCTACTACAGAGGTGAATGATAAGAAAAAGAGGATGAAGAAGATTGGTTGGGAATAGAATGAACATTCGGGTGTGTGCCTAAGAAAAGAAAAATAAAAAGAAGTGAAAAAGATCGAAAAAGTAACAAAAAGAATTCTCAAAATAAAGAGGCCGCACCTGTAGCTAGAGAGAAGGAAATATAAAGGCGAATAAGGATGGACAAAGTAAAGGATGTGGTAATAAGACGTCGGTAGTTCCAAGGAGGGCTTAGTCACTAACCCCTAAATGTATCCTACCTGCACCTGAAACCTCATTACAAGCCTAAACAAGTCCTGTAGTGATCCTGAGCGGCTTTCTGAAGAACTGAAATAGAATAGTAAAGGCAAGCCTATGGTATCGCATGTGCATTGTTTGAAATCGTTTGTGAGTGTGAGCGCTTACCTAGTCCCAAATCTTGTGTGTGGGATTTCTTTGTGGTGAGGGCACCAAGATTTCTGTATTGTCTATTGAGTGTTAGGATAGCTGCGCGTGTGCATGTAGAATGTTCTATCATATCGGAATGACATGTTTGGATCCTTGCAAGTTAGTGTTTCATACATTCGTGTGCTACGAGGGAGCTTGATTTAATTGAATAAGTTTGAATGACCATGAGTTGCTATAGACACGAGTTTGTGTTCTTAGTTGAGTCGTATTATTGTTTTATGTTATGTTGCTTGAGGACAAGCGAACGTTTTAAGTTGAGGGTGTTGATGTGACGCCAATTTACGTCACTTTCGACTCCTTTTTACTAAGAACAATCGTGCATTTTCAAGCAACCGTTGTTGTTTTTGATGTTTTTATGTTGTATTTGTAGGAAATGGAAACAAACACGGAAACGGACGGAAATACGAGAAAAAGAGGATTCTGCCTAAGAGTGACGGCTTGAGTGACGGTCCGTCACACAGGTGACGGTCCGTCACAGAGACTGTCGCATGGAGGCAGCAAAGGAGGCGGCACCACTAGTTAACAGTGACGGTCCAGGCGACGGTCCGTCACTGGCTTGACGGTCCGTCAGCCTGGCCGTCAAGTTAAGGCAGTGGCGTTAAGCGGCTGCCCGCGTTTTGGGGATTCCTAGCCCGTTTTGGATTTGGCTT
Source organism: Jaltomata sinuosa (assembly GCA_003996215.1). Lineage (NCBI taxonomy): Eukaryota > Viridiplantae > Streptophyta > Magnoliopsida > Solanales > Solanaceae > Jaltomata > Jaltomata sinuosa. Next base: position 633,771 of record QJPP01000879.1, on the reverse strand, counting down.
CTATTACTCCTATAAATACCCTATGATAGGTTTATTTTATTTATCGTTCACCCATTAGTTTTAAAGACGATTTTTAGTTAGTTTTCGAGAGCAAGAACACGTTTCTTGAATTAACATTCGTGTTCTTGAAGCGTTCGTGGAGTTCTTGGTTTCTTGTGCTTGGATTAATTGAGGATTATTTTCATCATATTGTAAGAATCTTCTTTCCTTTATTATGAATTTCTTCTTTTCTTCTTCGAGCATGAATAACTAAATCTCCCGCAACTAGGGTTGTGGGAGCCATGGCTAAAGTAGCGATATAGATTCCGGGTAGCGACGGGTTCAATTTACATGTAGTCACGTTGTTAATCATACTTTATGTCACGTTTTCTAGTGGTTGCAAACATTAGAACATGCCTAGGTTTAATTTGCTTGAGTAAAGAAGTTAAAACCGGTAAACTTGATTAACGACAAGCATTCGAGACTACCAACTCTCGTCTTAAAGATTAATGCCGTAACTGGATTACTCTACTTGATGTTAGGATTGAAATCTAAATAGCACACCTTTTTGAGATCGAGAGAAGATAAAAGGAAATTTGTCTATTTGGTCGAGAGACGTTTAGACGATACAATTGACGCAATCACATCGTGACACGCATATAGAAAGAACCCGGTTAAGCCTAGGATCGACATTGTTACAAAAGCCATGGTGAACACGTCCCTAGTTCATTCTCTCCTACTGATTATTTCTATTACATAATTGTTGCTTTTGTTCACGTTGATAACAACCCCCCCCCTTTAATTACCGGAAATAATTGACGACTAGTCACGTACTTCACTAAAGACTTAATCTTCACCATATTCTCTGTGGGATTCGACCCCAACCTTGTTGGGTTCTTTACTTGACAACGATCGCTTACGCTTCATTAATTTGAGGTGTAGTTTGAGTGTTATCAGTATGACTAAGAGTCAAATAAACACACCGTACTTAATAAACAACCGTATTCCCCGGCAACGGCGCCAAAATTTGATAACGCTCAAAGTACCACTCCAATTAAGAAGCGTAAGCGATCACTGTCAAATATAGAACCCAACAAAGGTTGGGGTCGATCCCACAGAGAATATGGTGAAAGTTAAGTCTTTAGTGAATTAGTTGACTAATGGTCAATAGTTTCCGGTAAATAAAGGGGGGGTTTTTTGTGAACAATGTGTAAACAAAACGAACAATAATGTATGAGAAATAATCAGTAGGATAATGAACTAGGGAAGTGTTTACCATGCCATTGGTAACGATGTCGATCCTAAGCTTAACCGAGTTTTCTATATGTGTATCACGATGTAATTGAATTAACGGTATCGTCTAAACGTTTCTCAACCAAATAGACGAATTTACTTTTCAATTCTCTCGAACTTGAAAAGGTGTGCTTTTAGATTTCAATCCTAAACATCAAGTAGATTAATCTAGTTACAGCATTAATCATAAGACGAGAGTTGGTAGTCTCGAATCCTCGTCGTTAATCAAGTTTCCCGGTTTTAATCTCAAGCAAATTAAACCTAGGCATGTTCTAATGTTTACAACCACTAGAAAGCATTAAGCATGAATGATTAATAACGTGACAATCATATATATTGAACCCGTCGCTACCCGGAATCTATATCGCTACTTTAGCCATGGCTCCCACAACCCTAGTTGTGGGAGGTTTAGTTAATCATGCTTGTGGAAGAATAGAAGAAAGTCATATTCATAATAAAGAAAAGAGATCCTTACAATATAGAAATCTTCAATTATTCCAAGAACAAGAAAAACCAAGATCCCAAGAACAAATCAAAAACAAGATTTAAGGAGGAGGAAAACGTGTGTAGCGTGTTTCCTCTCTCAAAAATCGCTCAAAAACTCCTAAAACTATTGGGAGAACTATTGTAAAAAGCTTCACAAATAAAATAAACCTAACATAGGGTATTTATAGGAGTCTAGGAAACAAATCCCAAAAACGCTCGGATTCCACGTAGCGGACTGCCTCAGGGTGACGGCCAGGCTGACGGACCGTCACTGGCTTGATGGACCGTCGCCTGGACCGTCGTCACTAGGCAGTAGGCTACCTCAGGATGACGGTTTGGGTGATGGACCGTCACCCACTTGACGGACCATCGCCTGAACCGTCACTCTTATCCAAAATGCTCTTTTTGCTCGTATTTCCTTCCGTTTCCATGTTTGTCCCTATTTCCTGAAAACATAACATAAACACATCAAAAACGACGATGGTTTCTTGAAAACGTACGATTGTTCTTAGTTAAAAGGAGTCGAAAGTGTCGTAAAATGGCGGCACATCACCCATAGCTAGCTCAACTTGGGGTATGTTAGTTAGTAGTGTCTCCCACAGTCAGATTCATGTGCATTGACCTTGTATCCAGTATTTATGTTTAGTATTTAGTTCAGTATGCTATTTCATGATTTATACTTGGTCATTGCATTCAGTTCAGTTTTCAGTTATATTGTAGTAAATCTATCTTCATGTTCAGTTTTATATTGCCCAGCTTTGTAGATATATATATCCTGAATGCTCAATACATTAAAAGTACTGACACATATTCTTGTGCTACATCATTTTATGATGTAGGTTCAGGCACTCAGCATCTAGACCGCACTTAGTTTGGTTCCCCAGTTTGTACTCAGCAGTTCAGTGGTGAGTCCTTATTAGTTCGAGGATGATAGACATGCTTCATTTCAGTATTTACTTTCAATTTTAGCTTTGTAGAGTTAGCTGGGGGAATGTCCCAGCAACTCCTATTCAGTTAGATGGCTTCCATACATAGACTATACTCAGCAGTTGTTAGTGTTGTTTTCAGTCAGCACTAAACTATATTTCTATATTGTAGCCTTTTCAGATTTGTTGGGCTTTTAACTTGCTTTAAGATATTAAATTGCTTTAGTTTTTCTGCACAGTACATATTTTTAAACTGGTTTTACTTAGATATGCCATGCCATGGGTTAGCTTGAGGTCACTTGTGACATTAAGTACCGTGTTGCGTTCAAGTGGTAGCTTTGGGATGTGACAAACTTGGTATCAGAGCATCAGGTTCAAGTGTCCTAGGATGTCTGAAAGCCACTTTAAGTAGAGTCTTCTTCATGGGTGTGAAGCGCGCCACACTTATGGGGGAGAAACTATGAGGCATCATTAGGAACAACCTCCCTTCTTTCTTTTCCAGTTCGTGCTATAGAGTATAAACTCTATTTAAATTTTCCTCTATTCTAACTCATGCTCTTCGCTTTTAAGAAAAATGCCTCCTAAAAGAGCAAATGCTAGGAATCATCCAGCACCAGCAACTCCAGAAGACCCATTGAATGAGCAGGTTATGCATGCCAAATTCAGGGCTTCTTTCCAAGTACTTGCTCAGGCAATTACTGCCCAGGTCAACCAACAGGCTGCAGCTCTAGCACCGCCTCAGGTCAATACTGCTGCAGCCAGAATCCGAGACTTCACTCGGATGAACCCTCCAAAATTTCATGGGTCCAAGTCAGAGGAAGATCCCCAAGAATTTCTACAAGATATTCAGAAGGTGACAGACAATATGGGTGTCACCCCAGTGGAGAGTGCAGACTTAGCTGCCTATCAGCTGAAAGGGGTAGCTTATACTTGGTACCAGCAGTGGAAGGGATCTCATTGTGCCAATGCAGGGTCAGTGACATGGGATCTTTTCAAGACTGCATTTCTGGACTGGTTCTTCCTATTAGAGCTCAAGGAAGCCAAGGTTCAAGAGTTCATCAATTTGAGGCAGGATGACATGAGCGTGAAGGACTATGCTCTGAAGTTCACTCAGTTGTCTAAGTATTCCCCGGCAAAAGTATCTGACCCTAGAGCTCATATGAGAAAGTTCGTGTTTGTTGTGTCTGATGATGTGGTCAAGGAATGCAAGACTACAATGCTCATGAAGGAAATGGACTTCTCCAGGTTAGTTACTTATGCTCAACAGATGGAGGAGGAAAATATCAACGAAAGGGGAGGAGATGTTAAAAGGGCTAGGATAGGTGAGTATGGCCACTCTCAGCAGAGGTCAAAGGGTGGCAACCGCTCTTATTATCGCTAGAAAAATTCAGCTCCAGCTCCATCTTCTGCTAGTGCCCCAATGCCCATGTTCAAGAAGGATAGACGGGATAGAGAGTCTGGCTCTAAGTCCCATGGTACAGTCACTAGTGGGTGCACTAACCTAGTGTGCAAAAAGTGTGGTAGGAACCACCAGGGTGAGTGCCTAGTAGGTAGTGGAAATTGCTTTGGGTATGGAAAGCCAGGCCACATGATGGGGGATTGTCCCACAGCTTCTCAGAAGGGTAAGGATGTCCGCCCACAGACTCAGATTGGTTCTACAGCAGCCCCAGCATGTCACCTTACTCAGCAGGGTGCCTCATCTGGTACAAGTGGCGGTCAGTGCCATAATAGGTTTTATGCTCTTCAGGCTCGACAGGATCAGGAGGACTCTCCTGATGATGTCACGGGTACGTTACGAGTCTTTAATACTGATTTTTATGCATTGTTAGACCCAGGGGCTACACTTTCCTTTATAACCCTATATATAGCAGTAAATTTTGATGTCAATCCAGAAACCATCCTAGAACCCTTCTCAGTCTCTACTCCAGTTGGTGACCCAGTTATAGCTAGACGGGTATAAAGAAATTGCCCAGTCACAGTTTCCCAAAAAGTCACCTCAGCAGATCTTGTAGAGTTAGAAATGGTAGACTTTGATATCATTCTAGGCATGGATTGGTTACATTCCTATTATGCCTCAGTCGATTGTAGAACTAGGATCGTTCAGTTTCAGTTTCCTAATGAGCCAGTCCTAGAGTGGAAGTGTAGTAACTCAGTGCCTGTAGGTCGTTTCATCTCCTACCTTAAGGTCAGAAAAATAATCTCCAAAGGGTATATCTATCACCTTGTTCGGGTTAAGGATTCAAACTCCGAGACCCCAACTCTAGAGTCAGTCTCAGTGGTGAACGAGTTTCCAGAATTGTTTCTAGAAGATATTCCCAGAGTCCCTCCCGAAAGGAAAATCGACTTCGAAATTGATCTCATTCCAGATACCCAGCCTATTTCGATTCGTCCCTACAGAATGGCTCCAGCAAAGCTTAAGGAATTGAAAGAGCAGCTGAAGGACCTGCTATATAAGGGATTCATCAGACCCAACATCTCTCCATAGGGTGCTCCAGTATTGTTCGTGCATAAAAGGAATGGTTCCCTCAGAATGTGCATTGACTACCGTCAGTTGAACAAAGTCACAATCAAGAACAAATATCCCATTCCCAGGATTGATGACTTTTTCTACTAGCTTTAGGGCGCTAGTTATTTTTCCAAGATAGACCTCAATTCCAGCTATCATCAGCTCAGAGTCAGAGATAATGACATCCCAAAGACAGCCTTCAGAACTCGGTATGGTCACTATGAATTTGTTGTTATGTCTTTTGGACTAACCAATGCTCCTGCAGCTTTCATGGACCTAATGAACAGGGTGTTCAAGTAGTATTTGGACTTGTTCGTCATTGTCTTCATTGATGATATCTTTGTTTATTCTAGAAACGAAGGGGAGTATGCGACTCATTTGAGGGTTGTTCTCCAGACCCTCAAGGATCACCAACTATTCGCTAAGTTTAGCAAGTGTGAATTCTGGTTATAGTTTGTCGCTTTCCTTGGTCATGTGGTATCCAAAGAAAGGATCCGTGTTGATTTCCAAAAAATTAAGGCAGTAAAGGACTGACCTAGACCTACCTCTCTGACAGACATCAGAAGTTTCTTGGGTTTGGCAGGTTATTACAGGAGGTTCATAGAAGTATTTTCATGCATAGCTGCCCATTGACCAAGTTGACTCAGAAAAAGGTCAAGTTTCAGTGGTCAGAGGAGTGTGAGAAGAGTTATTTGAACTGAAAACCAGGTTGAATACAACTCCTATTTTGACTCTACCAGATGGTTCAGACAGCTACGTGTTTTATTGTGATGTGTCCAGAGATGGCTTGGGTTGTGTTTTGATGTTGCAGGGTAAGGTCATAGCTTATGCTTCTAGGTAGCTTAAGGCCCATGAGAAGAACTACCCGACTCATGACTTCGAGCTTGTAGAGGTTGTGTTTGCCCTAAAAATTTGGAGGCACTATCTATATGGTGTTCATGTTGATATGTTCACAGATCACAAGAGCCTTCAGTATGTGTTCACCCAGAAAGAGTTGAATCTTTGTCAGATGAGATGCTTGAGTTCCTCAAGGATTATGATATGAATGTGCTCTACCATCCGGGTAAGACCAATGTAGTGGTTGATGCTTTCAGTAGACTGTCTATGGGTAGCATATCTCATATTGAGGAACAGAAGAGAGAACTGGTCAGAGATGTTCATCAGCTTTCTCGCCTAGGAGTTTGCCTTATGGACATGATAGATGGTGGTGTGATAGTTCAAAATGGGTAAGAATCTTCTTTGGTAGCTGAAGTTAGGGAGAAGCAGGATAGTGATTCCATACTACTTCAGCTGAAGGGTGCAGTTCATCAGCAAAGAGTAGAGGTTTTCTCCCAAGGGGAGATGGTGTACTACGTTATCAGGGTCTCTTGTGTGTTCCTAAGGTGGGTGAGTTGAGACAGCAGATCCTTTCAGAAACCAGGTGCCACTAAGATGTACCGTGATCTACGAGAAGTTTATTGGTGGAATGGCATGAAGCGGGACATTGCATATTTTGTGGCTAAGTTCCCCAACTGTCAGCAGGTAAAGGTAGAACATCAGAAACCAGGAGGTGTGACTCAGGAGATTAGCATTCCTACCTGGAAGTGGGAAGTGATCAACATGGATTTCATTACGGGCTTACCCCGTACTCGCAGGCAACATGATTCCATTTGGGTGATAGTGGACAGAGTCACTAAGTCAGCCCACTTCTTGGCAGTCAAGACTACAGATTCAGCGGAGGATTATGCCAGGCTCTACATCAACGAGATAGTCAAATTGCATGGGGTTTCCTTGTCTATCATTTCAGATAGAGGTCCTCAGTTTACATCTCATTTCTGGAGATCCTTCCAGAAAGGTCTTGGTACTAAGGTGAACCTCAGTACAGCATTTCACCCGCAGACGGATGGTCAGGTTGAGTGTACCATTCAGACCTTGAAGGATATGTTGAGAGCTTGTATGCTCGATTTCAAGGGTACTTGGGATGATCACCTACCTCTCATATAGTTTGCCTACAATAATAGCTTCCATTCCAGCATTCAGATGGCCCTATATGAGGCCCTATATGGGCGTAGATGTAGGTCACTTGTTGGTTGGTTCAAAGTAGGTGAAGCAGCTTTGATTGGACCAAATTCAGTACATAAGGCTAAGGAGAAACTTCAACTCATTAGAGAGAGGCTAAAAATAGCTCAGAGTCATCAGAAGTCCTATGCAGATGTGAGAAGAAGAGACTTAGAGTTTGAGATCGATGATTGGGTTTTCCTTAAGGTGTCACCCATGAAAGGGGTGATGAGATTCGGCAAGAAAGGAAAGCTCAGTCCCAGGTATGTAGGTCCTTACAGAATCCTGAAAAGGGTTGGTAATGTGGCTTACGAGTTAGAGTTGCCATCAGGCCTAGCATCAGTTTATCCAGTCTTCTATATTTCTCTTTTGAAGAAGTGTGTGAGTGATCTGATGTCGATAGTACCCTTAGAAAGTGTGGCTATGAAGGATAGCCTCACCTATGAGGAGGTTCCAGTTGAAATTCTTGACCGTCAGGTTCGTAGGTTGAGGAATAAGGAAGTCGCGTCAGTTAAGGTTTTGTGGAGGAATCAGTCCATAGAAGGAGCTACTTGGGAAGCAGAAGCACCCATGATGTCCAAGTAACCCCACTCTTTCCCTCCGATTCAGTTTCATCTTGAGGTAATTAGTTCCTCTCCAATATCTCAGTTTACTCTTGTGTAATTCAGTCTCAGTACCATTTTTCCATCAGTTATCCTTGCATTTCAGCATACATGCATGTTTATGGAACTCATTTAAGTAGATATCAATTTCCAGTACTCAGTTGGTAGGGATTTAGCTCTTTCCCTCCAAACTCATCTTGTTTAGTCTTCATTCGAGGATGAATGATCCCAAGAGGGAGATATTGTAACACCCCAGAACTTCCAATCCCATACTTAGCTCAGAAAACCAGGAGAAAACCACGAGTCACTTCCATGTGTCGTGGACTGGACTCGTGGAACAAATATCATAGGACTGCTCCTCTGAAGTTTATCCCACGACTCAAGTCTACGGACCGTAGAAGTTTCCACGGATCATAGAACTTGTCCGTGGAATCCTTGTAACAGATGGCCTTCAGGAACCACGATTTGGATCCACGACCCATGGTAGTTCCCACGAGTCATGAACCCAAGTCGTGGAACCAGTTCCAGTAGCCTATGCTTATGTCCTCAGAAACCACGAGTGGATTCCATGACCCGTGGAAGTTTCCACGAGTCGTGGAACCAAAGTTCAAAGGACCAGGAATTTCCTACAGGAACCACTAGTGGGTTCCACAACCCGTGGAAGTTTCAACGAGTCGTGAACCCAACTCATAGGGTTCATTACAGTGGCCAATTTTCAAGACCAGGAAACCACGATAGGGTTCCACGACCCATGGAACTTTCCACGAGTCGTAGAACCCATTCATGATCCCTGGGTCGCGATTTTCAGCAACTTTTCTAATTAAATTCCAGGGGGATTCCAGACATTTCCTACCTAATTTAATGCCTACACTACGTCATTTTATGTCGTCTAAGCTTGATTAAGTAGCCTAAAACTAACTAAACCCTTATTCTCCTAAAATTCATCAGACTTAGACAAAAAGGAATCAACAGAGGCGTAGTTTCTCTCAAGAACAAGCAAAGGCCTTCACCAAAGTTCAGCCCCAAAAATCCAAGGATTTCTATGTGGATTTATTCACCAGGTATGTGGGATTTCACTAGTGGGTTCCTTTCACCCATTAGGTCCCTAGATTCCAATTAGTTTCCAGTTTCCTTCATGAATTGTCAAACCTAGGGTTCCTAGAACTTAGAGATTTATCGAAATTTAGTTTGTACAAACTCTATGGTATTGACGATATGTTCTTGGAGAATTAGTGTAGTTCCATGTATAATGTTCAGAAAACCTAGTTGTGTACCTCCAGTATTTCATGAATTAAGTTCACTAGACATGTTAATTATATGTTCATGTACCAGGATTCAAATGTCATATCTCCCAGTATATTTATATTGCATTCTCAGTTGATTTCCAGAATTTTGAGCTATCCATCATTTCAGTACATTGTTGTTCACATTCAATTGGGAGTAGACTTAGTACCGAGCGGACGAGAGGATGAAGGCTTAGCTGTCAGTTTAGGCTAAGACCTTTAATAACAGTCCTCAAGTCCCAGAACTACGGCGCCACCATTGGTTTAAAGGAGTTAGCTGTCAGACTAGGTTGCACCTCCTTGTCCCTTGTGGACATCACTAGTGGATCCACATCAGACTTGTTCGTACCCTTGGCAAGGTGTGAACACCCTTCCATCCAGGGTTATAGGTTGGCCCCATAGTTAGCTCAACTTGGGGTATGTCGGTTAGTAGTGTCTCCCACAGTCAGATTCATGTGCATTGACCTTGTATCTAGTATATGTTCAGTATTCAGTTCAGTATGCTATTTCATGATTTATACTTGGTCATTGCATTCAGTTCAATTTTCAGTTATGTTGCAGTAAATCTATCTTCATGTTCAGTTTTATATTGCCCAGCTTTGTATATATATATATATATATATCCTGCATGCTCAGTACATTCAAAGTACTAACGCATATTCTTGTGCTACATCATTTTATGATATAGGTTAAGGCACTCAGCATCCAGACCGTGCTTATTTCGATTCCCCAGCTCGTGATTAGCAGTTCAGTGGTGAGTCCTCATTAGTTTGAGGACGATAGACATGCTTCATTTCAGTATTTACTTTCAGTTTTAGCTTTGTAGAGTTAGCTGGGGACATGTCCCAGCAACTCCCATTCAATTAGATGGCTTCCAGACATAGACTAGACTCAGCAGTTGTTAGTGTTGTTTTCAGTCAGCACTAAACTATATTTCTATATTATAGCCTTTTCAGATTTGTTGGGGTCTCATCTTGCTTTAAGATATTAAATTTCTTTAGTTTTTTCGCACAGTACATATCTTTAAACTGGTTTTACATAGATATGCCATGCCATGGGTTAGCTTGAGGTCACTTGTGACATTAAGCACCGTATTGCGTCCAGGGGGTAGCTTCGAGGGGTGACATCGAGAACCCTAAGGGGGAAAAGAGGGCTGCCAAAAGAGCAAAAAGAGAGATTTTGTTCTTGTTTATCTTGTGAAATTTTTTGGAGAAATAGCTGAATTTATGGGTATATATTGGCTATTTTCAGATGTGTTTTGGGCCTTGACCCTTTCCCCAGCCCACTCCTTCATTTAGCAAATAAGTTGGGCATAAAAAGAAGTCAAAGTAGGTGATCCTCCTACTTAATAACTTCTTATGTTTTGGGCCTTATAACTTTTAAACTTTGGGCCATATTTCCTTTATCATGTTTATTAACTGTAGGCGTGTATTCATCTAGCTCAAGCAAGTGGGACGTCAAAATAAATAGCTTAACCACGTTGAAAAGTCAAAACATGTAAGACGTTTACGCTAGTAGGTGAAACATATAGCTCTAGCAAGTAGGTGACTTTCTTGTTTCCAACTTCAATTGCCTTTTCAAGTTTTGTTCCCTCAAACTATATTTTCCACTTTAGTATAGTTGGATACTTAGACTTTGGCTCAAATTCACCCTCATTTACACATGTCCAAATAAATCCATCGATGTTACCTTAGTTATACATATATTTAAAGGTATGGGGTATCACATTATCCCCCTCTTTGGACCATTCATCCTTGAATGTAGACTTTAGCTCCCAATAGAATTAACTCTGGAATTTTTCTAAAATTTTGCCAGAGTTTTCTTTGTACATGGGGCTATCCAAAATCTGTCAGCTAACCAGAATACACATATATAAGTCTCAAAGAGCACCACAATAGTTGTAGTACTAAATGGAAGTAAGGTTCCTCTAAGCTATATAACGAAATAACCATGCTTCTGACTTACCTTATACTTCTCTTTATGTTCTGACTTGTAGTGAGACCTATGGTAGTTATGAACTTGCAGGTTCGAGTGATACACCTGAATATGTATACATAACATATGAGTAAAAATTAATTACGTATAGGTTCGACTGAAACTTTCACTCATAAGAATAGGATGTATGTTATAAGAAACCTTCTCTATGGTCTTGAAATAAGTGTGGTTATCTGGACTTCATGGAGTCTTCAAATTCCCAAGTGGCTTCTTTGACATTCTGATTCCTCCATAACACTTTAACGGATGCTACATCTTTTGTTCTCAACTTTCTTATCTGCCTATCAAGAATAGCCACTAGAACCTCTTCGTATGATAAGTTTTTTGTGATCTATATATCAGTTGTTGGGACAGTAAGTTATGGGTCCCCTATACACTTACGCAGCATAGTGTCACAATCCGATTTCTCGGTCATGATGGCACCTACAACCTCTCAGTAGGCAAACTAATCCTTGTAGCCTGGAACAGTTAGTAATGGGCTACTACCTACCAGGTAAGTGGAAGAACAAGTAATATAAATGGAAGCAAAGGTTATACGAGAAGAAAAGTAACAACAGGAGTATATATAAAACATACGGAAGCTAAACCAATACCCAAAACCTGGTATCATGGCATATAAGAGCCGGATCTACATAAGGAGTCCAAAATATTACATATGCATCATGTCTCCGAAGCTAAGAGAGTAAAAAATATACAAAAGATAAACTAAAGTCAAGCTCCGGTCGCCAAGAGCTCACCCTTAGTCTGGGATGGTCCAAAATATCCAAGCACGAGTCTCTCACGAGCTAGTAGCGATGGGTCACACTAAGATCTGCACCAGAAGATGCAGAGTGTAGTATGAGCACCAAATGCGAAGAAAATGGTACCCAGTAGGTATCATAGGCCGACTGGGCACATATAAGATAAAAACATAGTAATAAGCATAATAGAAGCAAATAGTCACAGAATCGACGAAGAAGTACATAGAAACTAGCCCAGAGGGAAGACCATACAAGGCTAGCAAGTAGAATATATACACAATAGACACAGATGAAAGTAAGAAATGGCGCACCTGGGATCCTCGCAATAACAGTATATAGTAATTTTAGAAGTGGACGGTATACCGATAACCTCAAGTACAAGGGAAGGGAGGAGAAGAATAAAGATAGGCATGCTCAGAAAATAGGAATAAATAACCAAATTAATCATATCAAACTCAAGCCAAGAACTAACAACCTCTCAATATCCAATCTCATATATATAACCATAACAGGGTGTAGTATAGCGATAAAGTAACAAGAGGCTACCTACAGTCCCCCGGTCGCCCATACAACCTAGGAATGCAATCAAGTGAAAACAAACCCTCCGGCCGCCCATACAACCAGAGTGTACACTCAACAAATAGAAAACAAGGGTGGAGCCTCAAATAATGAATGATATGATGCATGATGATCTCTGGGTGGAACAATAACTCTATATGTACCTCATATGGCGCTAAATGGGCCCAGCAGGTAGGTTCGATGGAAGGACTCTATCCGTATACCTCTACTCCACTATATAGCCCACCTCCGGTACTCACATCCCAAGGCCTCTGGTCCGGATCGGTAAGGTCCATGGAGGTCCAAAAATCATACTATAACTCAATCTTGAAAACATCGCCCGGAGTAGATCCGGATCCAAGCTAGAGACTCAAGTCTCAAATATGCATGCCCAGACTCTGTCTAGGTCTAAGATAATGAAAAATGTCTTAATACCCCACCAAGGTTGCCTGGGCATAATCGTGTCTAAAACAGTAGTAAAACATCTCTGATGCTCGGTCCGACTGAGTCTAATACCATCCCCAATCAATAAGAAAATCCATCTAGCACTACAGCCCTGCTGAGTCCAGTAATAGTAGTAAAAATTGATGATAGAAACCATACTTTAAATCTTTTACCCCAAGAAGATCCACAAATCAAGTCCAAATTATTTCTAAGTCATTTCTGTCAAAAGCGGGCCCCCAGGGCCATACAAAGTTTAGAAATCAATACAAGTAGGCTCGAAGCCAAAACCATAGTAATATGGTAAAAATCCTCTTTATATGCATGGAAATGACATGATCAAACACAAATAGCCGCCAGCAGCTCACAATCAACCTATCGGCCCTGCACAGGCTCCTATAGCTCTACAGCAAAGATAGCCAGCCTAGTATCATGATAACGATGTTCGGGACTCACGGACATCCCCGAATATCCCACCATCTATGGTCCAGAATCAAAACAAGGCCACACAGGACCACAAGGGTGATAATATCAAACTACGAGGAATACTACACACAACGAAGGAAAGAAACAGGATGAACGGGGAAAAACAGTCATGGTCTGTGGTGCCAAGCTAATAAATTCAACCCAAGGATGCCAATTAGTACAATTTTATCTGATATATGCAAAGTCTTGGGTGTTTAAACTGTAACCTACCTGTCGTCCGATGACAAGCTGCTGGCATGATGATATCTGAGGTCGAATTGCTCTGAGAAGATCCAAATAATAATCAAACTATCAAAAATATAAATAACACATTAAAATGAGACTATCGATACCCATATCTCTATAGTAATAGCTGGGCCAAAATTTGGGTCACCGACGGTCCCATGGGCCCCGCAACTCAAAATCAAAAATGAAAATGGACAAAATGGTCACAATGACCAGGGGTGATGTAATGACCCTTCCGGTCATTTCCACGTATACGTTTTCCTTGTGCCGTTAGAGCTTGTTTGTAGCGGACCCAAGTCATTTAAGGCTTGTTGGGACCGGTAGTTCGGTTCCAGGTCCATTTGTTTGATCGTATGATAAGTTTTAAAGACAAGTAAGTCGGCAAAAGTTATCGTAAGTTTCTTTAATAAATTTTCTAAACTTTGGGTCAAATATCTCAGGGCTTTTCTCCCAATATATAAAGAGTTAGAGGTCCCCTGAAATACCAAATCGAAGGTCTACGAGTCTAGTTTCCAACGCACAAAACCTCACATCCAACTGATCTTGGAGTAAAGAGTTATGACTGTTTTACCGCGGACTGTCTGGCAGGAACCGGGTTGCGAACCGGGTCGCGAATCGGGTCGGGTCAAACTCGATTTAAGCCTCAACTTCATGTTTTAAAACGCCATTTCAGTTCTGAAACAGTGAGAAAACATAAGGGAGGATTCCAAGATTGTTCTTGAGTATCAAAATCGTGCGTTGGTGAATTGCGAGCCTAAGTTTGAGAATTTATTAACATCGCGTGTATTTGAAAATATGTTATTTGAAAGTTGAATTTGGTAAAAAGTTATATTATTATTACCTTTTTAAAATATTTTAAAGGTTTATGAAAAATATTTTGTTACGATATAATTGTATATGTATTTATTTTATAAGGTTTTTATACATTGTAATATTTTAACCGATAGTAAATTTAGTGATGTTGAAATTTATTATTATAATATAGTAGGTTTTATTCGAAATAATTTTCTAATGATTATGGTATATTCAAAAATTATATTTATTATACCACGAATTTATGCAATACCCGAGAACGTACGTAACATGGATCCACCTATCAATAAGTGGATAAGAGGAGGTGTGGTGATGACACCCACACCCCCACGTGGGAGTCATGCAAATAGGGAGCAATACCTTTATGGTTAGTTGTTGCCAACTAATGTTAGTATGCCTAACTATTTCATATGTTTCCACATAAGAAAATTGTACCCACCCATTTTTTAAACTCACGTAATTTTGGTGCAAAACTGCCACAGTATATCATTCATTTGTCACATTAAAAGTTGATTCCAATAAGCAAGATCTTGATAATTTATTGGATCACCGAAAAGAAAATTGATTATCTACGTCAAGTTATTCAAGCCTATTTTCGAGTTTGATTTCATTTCAGAGTTTCTCAGAGCGGTTCGAGCGTGGACATCGTCGTTTTAGCAGCTTGTCATCGGACGACAGGTAGGTTACTGTTTATTTTCCCTAGACTCCGCATATATAGGATAAAATTGTATTAATGGGCATCCTTGGGTTGGTTTATTAGGTTGGTACCACAAACCTCGACCGCTTTATTCATGTCCGTCTACTTTTGTTCCTCCGTTGCTTGTAGTACTTGCCAATATATTTTATTTTACCCTTGTGGTCCTGTGAGGCCTTGTTGACTCTGGAACATAGAAGGTGGGATTTTGGGAATGTCCGCGAGTCCCGGGGATAGAATTATCCTTCTAGGCTGGTTATGCTTGCTGAGTAGCTGTGGGCCTGTGCAGGGTCGATAGGTTGATTGTGAGCTGCTGGGCAGCTATTGTGCTTGATCATATCATTTCCATGCATATAAAGAGGTTTTTCCATGTTTTACTACGGTTTTGGCTTCGGACCTACTGGCACTATTTTCCAAACCTTGCATGGCCCCGGGGGCCCATTTTTGATGGAAATGAATTGGAAATGGTTCGATTTAACTTGTGAACATTCTTGGGTAAAAGAAAGTAAAATTATGATTTAAATCACCAGTTTTACGATTAACGCTAGACTCGGCAGGGCCGGGGTGCTAGTTGAGTTTTCCTGCTACTTGAAATGATTTTAGCCTCGGTTGGACCGAGCACCTGAGATGACTTTCTACTGTTTAGACCCGGTTATGCCCGGGCACCCTTGGAGGGGTTTTTGAGACATTTTCCTACTACTTTAGTCCTGGACATGGTCTGGGCATTGCATATTCGAGATTGGGTCTCTATCTTGATACCGGACTTGCTTCCGGACGACATGTTTGATACTGAGTTTTAGTATGGGGTCTGGGACCTCCATGGACCTTGCCATCCGGGCCAGGGGCTACGGGCTGCGTGTGCCGGAGGAGGGGTATACGGTGGAGTAGAGGTATACGAGCAGTGTCCTTCCATGGAACCTACCTGCTGGGCCGGATCGGCATCGGAGGAGGTACATACAGAGATACCATTTCACTTGAGATCTTCATGCATCATATCATTCATTGTTTGAGGCTCCACCCTTATTTGTTGTTTGTTGATTGTACGCTCCGGTAGTATGGATGCCGGAGGGTTTAGTTTTCACTTGTTTGTGTTCCTCGGTTGTATGGGCGGCCGGGGGACTGTAGGTAGACTCTTGCTATTTACTTACAGAATTGTTCCCTATTACGGTTAAGTATGAAATTGGTTACTGCTAGACTGTTAGTTTCTGTATTTGAGATTGATATGATTAGTTGAGTTTGATTCATGTCCCTGAGCATGTCTATCATTACTCTTTCCCTCTTCTTACACTTAAGGTTACCAGTATACCATCCATTTCGTAAACTTATTATGTATACATTGTTATTGCAAGGACCCCAGGTGCGTTATTTCTTACTTTCACTTGTGCCTATGGTGTGTATATTCTGCTTACTGGCCTCACATGTGGTTTTGTTGATTTCCCTCTGGGCTAGTTCTTGTGTACCTTTCGTTGATTTATATGACTGCTTGCTTCTATTCTGTCTGTTACTACGCTTTTATCTTATATGTGCCCAGTCGGCCTATGATACCTACTGGGTACCTTATGCTTCGCATTTGGTGCTCACCCTACCCCCTCTGCATCTTTGGGTGCAGATCCTAGCGTGGGCCATCGCCGTTAGATCGCTGTGATTCGTGCTTGGAGATCTGTTGGGGACTACTTCAGACTGAGGGTGAGCTCTTGGCGATCGGAGCTTAGCTTTAGTTTATCTTTTGCTTCATGTACTCTATTACCATTCAGAGACATTTGTATATATTGTTTTGGATCGTTTGCACTCCATGTATGTAGTTTTGGCTCTATACTATGATACCAGGTCTTGGGGTTTGGTTTAGTTTCCGCATATGTATATATTTACATTCCTTTTATCTATTCTCTTCGTCTTGTTCCCTTATTTGTTAGATAGTATCCCATTACTAACTGTTCTGGGCTACGGGGATTGGTTCACCTACCGGGGGTTGTAGGTGCCATCATGACCGAGAAATTGGGTCGTGACATACATGCCCAAAAAAATCAAGGTAATTGGGCAAGAAATTCGAGCTAGAACAGCCCCTAAAAGTCAAGAACCCAAAGAGTGAAATTAAGGAATAAAACTAGAAATTTGAGCAAGGATTACCTACCATAACGAGATGGATGAGCCAAGGAAGTGATTTCAATGATCTCACAGAGCATGCAATTTCCCACGAGAACAGATTCTACAATGGAATTTCCAAACTTAGAGAATTTACAACAATGGTGGGTCTTGCAACAATGGAGGAAAAGTAGCTTGGGGAGGAGAGAAGACTTACCAAAATAGTGACGGAAAAGTGCTCACAAGCTATGGTGAGATTATCCCAAGAAATTTGATGGCCAGAAGTGAAGAATTTCGTGTTTGGGAGCTTTAAACACTGGAGCAACGAGGTTTGAAGTGAGGAAATGAAGAAAGTCTAATTTATACATTGCCAGCAGATACCGCAATTGCGGCACATTTGTCACAATTGTGGACTTCGCAAATGCAGCATTTCACTGCAATTGCGGTGGCCGCAAATGCGGTCAAATGCCTGCAAACGCAGACCCAACGGGCACAGAAAAACTCAACTATGCTTAAAACTTTGAGTAGATCCTCGGGATTCATCTAGGGTCCCACAGACACAAACGAATAGATCTATTTGACTAGAAACGGCATTCTGGATCAAATGGAATTAACGAAAATCCCATCAGATATCGATTTAATGAAAAGTGAGCCCCACGCCCAAGAACCAACTTGGGCCAATCTTTCCAAAATAGAACACCATGGCCTAAAATGAGTCTGGAAGCCTCAGAACCCGAACCAAAAGTCTCCCTAGCCCAAAGTCAACATTCTGGAGCTAATAGTGCTGTCAGAATTTCCATCCGAGGCCTTCTTCTCCGAATGTTGACCAATGTCAAACTTTCAAGTTCAACTTGGCTAAAACACAAAAACCAAGACAAAACAAACCCAAAAGCTCCCAGAACCCGACCAAGGGTCCATCCAGACCAAAATTCATGCTCTGGAGCTAACAGATCTGTCAGAATTTGATTTCGAGCATGTTTACCAAGGATGTTGACTAAAGTCAATGATATTCTAAGGTAAGGCTCTAAAATAGGCAAACGGCCAAAATGACCAAATGAACGACCAAGGAACCAAACTACCGATCCCAGCAAGTCATAAATGACTTGGGGCTGCTACAGGAAGGCTCTAGCAGTACAAAGAAGGCATAAATGCGAAAATGACCGGAAGGGTCATTACACATAGTACTGGATGTACAGTAGCTAACTCTGAAGGTAGTTTCACCTCATATGCCACTTGCCCAACTCTTCGTATGATTCTATAAAGCCTAATATATCTTGGGCTTAGCTTTCCCTTCTTTCCAAATCTCATAACACCCTTCATAGGCGAGACTTTTATGAAAACCCAGTCATTTATATGGAATTCCAGGTCTCTTCGCCTCATATCTGAATATGATTTTTAGCGGCTTTGAGAAGTCTTCAATCATTCCTGGATCAACTTAACTTTCTCAGCTGCCTGGTGGACCAAATCTGGACCAAGCACATGTGTTTCACCTACCTCAAACCAGCTAATAGGAGACCTACAACGTTTCCCATATAGGGCTTCAAATGGTGCCATTTGGATGCTGGAATGATAACTATTATTCTATGCAAATTTGATAAGGGGCAAATGAGCATCCCAGTTGCCTTTGAAATCTAGAACACATGATTTCAACATATCTTTGAGCATCTGAATAGTGCACCTGGGTACTCAGACCTGTCTGCGGATAAAAGTTTATGCTAAAATTCACCTGGCTACTCAGACCTTTCTGGAAAGATTTCCAGAAGTGAGCTTTGAATTGGGCACCTCTGTCAAAAATAATAGACATAGAAGTCCCATGTAGGCGAACAATTTCCTTCACATATAACTTAGCATAATCCTCTGTTATACTGGTAGTTTAACAGGTAAGGAATGGGCTGATTTTGTCAATCGATCAATGATCACCCAAATAGAATCATGCTTATGGGAGGAATAAAGCAAACCGGTAACAAAGTTCATATTAATAGCCTCCCATTTCCACATTGGGATTTTTATAGTTTGTGCTAGGCTGCCAGGTCGCTGATGCTCTACTTTTACTTGTTGGCAATTAGGGCATTGTGCAATGTAATTTGCTATATTTCTCTTCATATTGTCCCACCAATAAATTTCTTTCAGATCATGATACATTTTTGTAGCACCCGGGTGTATAGAATATCACGAATAGTGCGCCTCAGTCAAAATCTTCTCTCAGAATCCATCCACATTAGGAACACACAACCTTCCTTGGCACCTTAAAGTGCCATCACCTGCAAGCTCAAATATGGTGAATTTATGTTGAAAAATACCTTTTTTATATTGTTTTAATATTGGGTCATCATATTGTCTCTCCTTCACCATTGTCACTAACGATGACTCTGCAGTACTCTTAACCAATATGCATCCATCTTCAATGTCAATTAACCGGACACCTAAGTTTGATAGATTATAAACCTCTCTAACTGTATTCCTCTTTGTTTTCGGCAAGTGTGCTAGACTTCCCATAGATTTGCAACTAAGAGCATCTGCTACAATATTTATTTTACCTGGGTGGTAGAGAATATCAACATCATAATCTTTTAGTAGTTCTAACCACCTCCTCTGCCTCAAATTTAGCTCCCTTTGCTTAAATATATATATTGAAGTCTCTTATGATCAGTAAATATATCAACATGAACCCCATACAAACAATGTCGCCACATCTTTAGTGCAAATACAACTACAGCCAATTCTAGATCATGTATTGAATAGTTTTTCTCGTGTCACTTTAGTTGCCTCGAATCATATGTTATAACCTTACCATGTTGTATGAATACACAACCTAGACCAATGCCCAAAGCATCACAATATATAGCATACCCCTTTGTGCCTTTTGGAAGTGTCAGTACTGGTGTCGTAGTAAACCTGTCCTTCAACTCTTGGAAATTTTGCTCATACTTCTCTGACCACTGAAACTTGGTTGCTTTTTGTGTTAATTTAGTTAATGGTGCAGCTATAGAAGAGAAGCCTTCAACAAACCTTCTGTAATAACCTGCCAGCCCCAAGAAACTACGTACCACTGTGGGAGTAGTGGTCCTAGGCCAATTCTTCACAGCCTCAATCTTCTGAAAGTACACTATGATGCCCTCACTAGAGACGACATGCCCAAGAAAAGCTACAAAGTCTAACCAGAACTCACATTTGGAAAATTTAGCGTATAATTGATGTTCTTTAAGAGTTTACAATACTACTCTAAGATGATTTGCATGGTATGCCTTGCCACGTAAATATATAAGGATGTTATCTATGAATACAATCACAAATAGATCTAGAAAGTGTTTGAAGACCCTATTCATCATATCCATAAAGGCTTCAGGGGCATTAGTTAAACCAAAGGACATAACAAGAAATTCAAAGTGCCCATACCGAGTCTAGAAAGCTATCTTTGGAATATCGGCTTCTCTGATCTTCAACTGATAGTATCCAGACCTTAAAACAATTTTTGAAAAGCACTTAGCACCCTGCAACTGAGCAAATAAATCATCTATTTGGGAAAATGGATACTTATTCTTTATAGTGACCTTGTTCAACTGTCTATAATCTATACACATGCAGAATGAACCATCTTTATTTTGTACAAATAGCACAGGTGCACCCCAAGGTGATATACTAGGTTGGATGAACCCTTTATCAATGAGATCTTTCAATTATGCTTTCAAGTCTTTCATCTCTTCTGGGGCCATTCTATAGGGTGGAATTGATATAGGTTGAGTACCGGGATCTACATTAATAACAAAATCAATCTCTTTGTCTGGAGGAAGTCCTGGAAGCTCCTCTAGGAATACATCTAGATATTCATTCATAATTGGCATAGATTGGATAGTCGGTGTCTCTTTATCAATATCAAGATCCCTTACTCTAACTAGGTGATATAAACATCCCTTGGATATTAGATTCTTGGCCTTAAGATAGGAAATAAACCTACTCATAGGCATCATGACACTACCTTTCCCTTCAAGGACTGGCTCCTCCGAAAAGTGAAATCGAGCAATCTTAGCTCGACAATCAACTGTAGCATAATAGGATGATAACCAATCCATACCCATGATGACATAAACGTCTACCATATCAAGCTCAAACTATTTTTCTATAGTGTCTCGACCATATACTATCACTATGCAATTTTTATAAAGTCATTGAACTATAAATGACTTTCCAACTGGAGTTGATACGACAAATGGCTCACGTAATAATTCTAGTCCTACTTCAAACTTTTCAGTAATGAATGGAGTAACATATGACAAAGTATCCCCTGGATCTATCAACGTATAAACATTATGTGAGAAAATAAATAAGATACCTGTGACCATATCTGGCGATGCCTCTGAATTCTGTCAGCCTACTAATATATACATACAATTCAGACCCCCTCCTGAATCAAAATATCTACCTCTGCCCCTACTCCAGTATACTGGTGCTTGAAGACCACGAGATGAAGAAAGAGCGGCTGATGAAGATGCTACCATGGACCCTGTGGACTGTGCTCTACCTTCTCTCTTATTATTTCTCTTTCTGATCACTGGACATTTATGTATCACATGACCAGGGACTCCATACCAATAACAGGTATCGGAGCCTAGTCAGCACTCACCAGGGTATGATCTACCATACTAACTACAATGGGGCCTAGGTTGTTATCCCTGACCCTTACCTCTCTGAAACTGTAGACCTGGTACCCTAGACTGCTGGCTTTGCTCAGGCCTCAGCCTCTGGGACTGGAAGGGAGGTCGAGTGGTGGAATAGGCTGGTTGTGGTGCTCTTTGTGGTTCTCCGCTGGAGGATGCTCTACCACTGCCCTGATAAACACCAGATGTTCTGGCCCTCTTACTCTGATCCCACTCATACTCTACTCCAAATTTTTGTTGAAGCTCCTCAGTCTGCTGTGCAAATGTCATTATCTAAGCAATGCTTATATCTTTATCAAATGTCGCGATAGAACAAGGTTGTATCAGGTCAGATTTAAGGCCACCCACAAATTAATGTACCCTGGTGTGTGTAGTACTGACCATCTCCAATGCAAATCTAGCTAGATGAATGAATCTGATGATGTATTCTTTGACACTCAATTTATTCTGCCTAAGTGCCAAAAATTCTTCAGCCTTTGCATCTCGAATCTCCTGAGGAAAGAAATGATCTAAAAAGGCCTCTATAAATTCCTCCTAAATCGGTGAAGGTGCATCTGCTCCTCTAGAATCTTTTCACATATCATACCAAGTTGTAGCCACATCTTTTAGCTGATACACTACTAACTCAACTGACTCTGTATCAGAAACATGCATGACCCTGAGTATTTTTTGAATCTCATCAATGAATCTCTATGGATACTCAGTGGGTTTAGACCCCATGAAAGTAGGAGGGGCCATATGCAAGAACTCTCGAATGTGGAAACCAAATGCCCCTCCTTGGAAAGATGTTCTAGGGGATGATGCTTCCTGTCTTTGAGACTGAGCAGCAAGTATCTGGGTAAACAAATAAATGGATCCCCTAACATTTGGTTTGAGGGGTCAGATGGAGGAGCTGGAGGCATACGGGCTCTTGTAGGCCCTTCTGCTTGATGTGGCTGTGGATTTGAGATAGCTTGTCTAATGGTGCCACCCTGGGCCTCTGTATGATCCTCAACAATAGGTGGTTATGTACTAGGACTTGCCTCTGGGGCTGTGGTGAATCGTGGACTAGTCTGAGTTAAAAATTAACACACGAGTCAGAATCAATTTCCTATAACTTTGCTCTATGGCACAATCTAGAACATGAAAGAAAGTCATATTTCCTAAATGTCCAAGCAGCCCCCTACTTATGTATGTGGTGCGCGACACACTCATAAGAAAGGAACTACTAGACACGGCTTCATAGATAATTCCCTGGGACACTTGAACCTAGGCTCTGATACAAAGTTTGTCACGTCCCAAGTCTAGATGGGATAGACAAGTACCATGTATACATATATGCTATGCAGATAATCTATGATAGATGATATATCAAGGATTCATATACTATAGACAACTAATAAGGATGATACATGCATATACAATGGCATATAGCTAACTGATACAAAACGATCGTAGTGTAGTGTCCATGAAGCCTCTAAAAGAGTAAAAAACTATGAAACAGTTAAGTGGTAAAGACAGGCCCCTGCCATACCCATACTATGAAAATATGTACAAAAAAAAGAGAACTATATATAAACTAGCTCCAGGGGTAAATGGAGCTCACTGACTGCTCTGTTGATACACGATAATGCCTACTGAGAAGGTCTGCAACTCTGTGTTCCTGGTCCTGCATTTAAAAGAAATGTAGCACCCCATTTCATAGGAGTGTCAGTACATATATAACATGTGTTTGTATGTAAGGAAGACTGAATAACAAGTATAGGTAAGATAGCACAATGAAAGAATCAATATTGTGCTCAACTGAGATATATCTCTGCCAGAAAGTAACCTAAGAAACTATAAATCATATGAAATTACTCTAAAATTATTATACAAGTGTATTCTTGGTTCTTTATTAATATGGGATCAAAATGATAAAATTCTTTGTGGAATAAAGTAATTTAGGTAATTTCAAATGAATAAATGATAGCATCTGGATGTGATCCTTGAGGGCTTTATATCAACTGGATAGCATATGAACTCTTTTATCTCTGAATCTCATATGAAACTGTTAAGTCTCGTAGTCTATGATATCTGATGATACGCCATAAAGGCTCAGCTCTAAGGGTCAGCCCACAGGTGGGTATGCCATATATGACTCTACTCTGAGGGTATATAGTCATAATAGACTGGTAAGCCATGTGCACAAGGCAGCATCGCATCGTGAGTCAAGTGAATATAATATCTCTGAGCTTCCCCCACTATTTCTTAACTGATATTTTTAACAACTGATTCCATGAGGGCCTCTGAATAATTAATTATAAATGAAACCAATTGTACAAATAGCAAGCTCTGAATGATAATTTATGAACTCTGAGTGACCGATGGTAGTCTATGATTAAGTGAATAAACTAGTAAACTTTGCTCTATTTCAAATGAATCATATGGACATGTATTTACTGTATAATGATATATATTATATGACAAGAGAATCATCTATAGAAACATGTAACGAATGTACGATATGAGATCTATGGAATGCAAACGAAGGCACATATATTACTTTGATGACTATGTGAACACTATGAATCGTAGCAATTAGCTCGAATACTCTGAACGTATGGATAATGATGAATAACTAATATTCTAGGGTGATTACTATGAATAATAGGGCACATAACAACTGAATACCAATCTCTATAAATCATATAAACGATAGAGACCCTTATAGAGAAATATGTGACGTAGGCTCGTGCCTCACGGTGAAGAAGGTTTTAGCTTTACATACCTCGATTCTGGTCTTGGAAAACTTTAGCGGATAGTACCCCTTCCTGCCAAATGATAATCTATATAAATTAAGTGGTAGAACCATTAAAAACATCCCATAAACACATTCTAGACGTATCAGCAACATGTCGGCTATTAGGTGAGCGACTTGCTCGTCGGACTCTCTTTATACTTATGATTCTTTCTAATTCCCTTATGTTATTACAGCCATGATTTAGACACATATTGTACATATCTATGGCAGCTAATACCATGTGGGGCCTACAAAATAGTCTCCTATAATTAATCAGGCAGCATTTCCGCACAATAGTCATAAACTCGGCATATCGCCACAACCTTCAATTCCAAACCCAAAACAACCGCAACCAACCCCAACTATGAGGTATCTAACCAATACAGTCAACAACACATATAATACAGCCACAAAACAGTCCAACAAAATTAGAATAACTTGAACTCACGGCTTCTGAATACCATCCCACGAGTTCATACTACAATTACGTCTAGAATTGCCTCTTTCTTCTCATATATAATAAGGGATGGAGGGGAAGGATTTTACCTTGAATTTTCTGTAACTTTCAACTCTTAGCTTGACTTCTTCAACACCAAAAACTTTACTCCAAAATAGTAACTTACAACAGGAATAAATCACTTTAACACGATATCACACAACAAGGGGCTGCCAAAGAGCTTCTTTCTCACAAAGGCTGCCCAAACTTCACCAACGTATGGAGCTTCAATCCACAAGCTTTTCTATATAAAAACCATGATAAAGTAAAGCCAAAAACTTGCCTTAAAGCTTGAGAACCAAGAGTAAGAACTCAAGAACCCTAAGGGGGAAAAGAGGGCTACCAAAAGAGCTAAAAGAGAGAGAGATTTTGTTCTTGTTTATCTTGTGGAAATTTCTAGAGAAATAGCTTAATTTATGGGTATATATTGACTATTTTCATATGTGTTTTGGGCCTTGACCCTTTCCCTAGCCCACTCCTTCATTTAGCAAATAAGTTGGGCCTAAAAAGAAGTCAAAGTAGGTGATCCACCTACTTAATAACTTCTTATGTTTTGGGCCTTATAACTTTTAAACTTTTTGGCAATATTTCCTTTATCCCGTCTATTAACTGTAGGCTTATATTCATGTAGCTCAAGCAAGTGGAACGTCAAAATAAATAGCTTAACCACGTTGAAAGTTAAAACACGTAGGACGTTTACGCTAGTAGGTGAAACACATAGCTCTAGCAAGTAGGTGACTTTCTTGTTTCCAACTTCAATTGCCTTTTCAAGTCTCATTCCCTCAAACTATATTTTCCACTTTAGTATAGTTTGATACTTAGACTTTGGCTCAAATTAACTCTCATTTACACATGTCCAAATAAATCCATCGATGTTACCTTAGTCGTACATATGTTTAAAGGTATGGGGTATCACAGTCTGCCCGGCCCGAAGGTACGATAATATAATGTAATTGCTACCCCATAGGTACAGCCTGCCTGTCCCATAAGTATTATTTGCCCGGCCCAAAGGCACGGTAATAGTAACAAAAATATAGTCTCCAAAACCTTAAAGTGTCAGTGTCTAATGAGGACAAAACAAGCTCATACGCGGTAGCAATACGATAAAAACAACATAATAATATCATGTAATCACAGGTTACCTCAATACAATTATAACATACTCCTCTAGGCCGCTAAGTAAGGAATAGAGTGCTGCTGATAGTCGCTATATCATGTTGTGGGGAAAATCCTAATACTAATAGGCCACAAGGCGAATAATAACATTATAAAGGCTATAAAAGCTTTGGCCTTAAAGGTCATGCTAGAAAGTGGAAATGAATCCTTAACATAACTTTTAACCAAACCCTTAAAGGTATTGCTATGAATCTTGACCAACCAAATGTAATACAACAAATATGAGAATCAACAAGGCTGCAAGAACGAGCCATAACCAATCAATAAGGAATCAATGTCACACTCATGACCAGCCAAGTCCAAATCACAAAATGAGGCTACTAACAATAATAAACAGCAGCTAAATCCAACAACAATATGGTAACCACATCTCGAAGGAGTGACAAGCTCCTGAGGCACACTTCTTGTCGGTCCATTCTTCCTATAGGGTAGAGAGGTTGGCCCAAATTTATCTCTAAGAGGTTGTCTATTTCCATGGGGTTCCAACTTCTATTATTTAAGAATGTGGTACAAAGTTTATGTCTCAATTTTGGAGGACTATTCAGCGAGAGATGGGTACAGAGATTTTACTAAGCACTGGATTCCACCTTCAGACAGATGGCCAGTCCAAGAGGACTATCCAGGTCTTGGAGGACATGTTACAGACATGTGTTCTTGATTTTAGGGGTTTATGGGATCAGTATATGCCTTTAGTAGAGTTTTCTTATAATAACAGTTATCACTCAAGTATTTGCATAGCGCCTTTTGAGGCATTTTATGGTAGGTATTGCAGATTGCTAGTGGGTTGGTTTGATGGTTTTGAGTCCCAGCCACAGAGTACAGATCTACTTCGTGACTCCTTAGATAGAGTTCGAGTGATTCAGGACAGACTTTGGGCATACCAGAGTAGGCAGAAGTGCTACGCAGACCGTAAACTTTGTGCCTTAAAGTTCAGTGTTCGTGATCGGGTATTCCTTCGAGTGTCGCCCATGAAGGGAGTGATGCAATTCGGCAGGTGGGGCAAGCTCAGCCCTAGGTATATTCAGCCATTTGAGATTCTTCATAGGGTTGGTCATGTTGCTTATCAGCTAGCTTTGCCTCCTATATTCTCAGTTATGCACCCAGTCTTCCATGTGTCCATGTTGTAATGTTATATTCTAGATGAGTCACATGTTCTACACTGGGATTCAGTGCAGTTAGATGAGAGTTGGGATTTTGTTAAGGAGACAATAGCCATTCTAGTCAGAAATGCCAGGAGATTGAGGTTCAGAGAGATTCATGTGGTTAAGGTTCAGTGAAGGCACCATCTAATTGAGGAGGCCACCTAGGAGACTGAGAGAGAGATGCAAGCTCAGTATCCGTAATTGATTAAACCTTCAGGTACTCCCTTTTCAGTTATAAATGGATTTAAAACTGGTTTTATGGATTTTCTTAAGATAAAAGAGATTATGCGATGGTTATTCACACTGATACTATACTCGACTGGGTCGGAGTGCTAGACATGGTTATATTATTGATTTTAAACCCGGATAGACTTTGGGCACACAAATTGAGATATTGAGAGCTTGTATGTGGTTTTGGAGACCTCCATGGGCCTTGCCTATCCAGACTAGGGGCTACGGGCTGAGAGTGCCAGAGGAGGGGTATATGGGGGAGTAGAGGTATACGAGGGAAGCCTTCCATTGGTCCTACCTATTGGGCCTACAGGCACCGAAGGAGGTGCATATGGTACCACTGGCACTTCATAGCATATCATACATTGTTTGCACAGTTCCACCCTTGTTTGTTGTTTGTTGAGTGTATGCTTCGGTAGTATGGGATGCCGGAGGGTTTGTTTTCACTTGTTTGTATTCCTCAGGTGTATGGGCGCTCATTAGGATTGTAGATAGATTGGTTTACTTACTCCTATTGTAGTTACCTACTAGTTTGCTTATGATAATCCTTACCTTATTAGTTGTGATATTAGTATGCTTTGATTAGTTTCCTTTCTTTCCTTCCCGTTATTTGAGGTTATTAGTACACCACCCTGTTCTTTAATCTTTCCTTTAGTTAATGTTATTGCAAGGATCTAGGTGCATTCTCTACTCTTTCATCTGTGTTCTGTGATATATCTTTTATGGATAGCTTAGTTCACTTGTGTTCTGTTGTGACTTCTATTTGTGGCCAGCTTCCTTGTTCCTTACTCTGTTTGCTTCTGTGACCGCTATTTACTGCTTTTATATTTTATATATGCTCAGTCGGCCTATGATGCCTATTGGGTACCCGTTGCTTATGTGATGGATGGTCATACTACACTTCTGTATCTCTCTGGTGCATATCCTAGTGTGGGCCATCACCATTGATGCGGAGACTCGTGCTACATTTTTGGATATCCGAGATATAGGGTGAGCTCCTGACCATCAAGGCTCGGCCATATCTCTTCTTTTGGCACTGTTTACTCTTTTGTATATTTAGATACAGTTGTATATTTTACTTTCGTACTCTCCTTCTTATACTCTATATATTTAGTAGTGGTTTCTGTACTATGATATCAGGTCGTGGGATAGTGTAGTTCTCTCTCTCTCTATCTCTCTATCTCTTTATATATATATATATATATAATCCAGTTGCTTCTCTCTTTATTATGCTTCTTTACTTGATTCCACTTAGTATTTTCTTGTGCGTGCTTCGCTTTGATTGTGTCCCATTACTAACCATTCCGGGCTATGGGGTATTTGTTCGCCAATAGAGAGGGGATTGTAGATGCCATCATGACTCGAGAAATTGGGTCGTGACAGCTTGATATCAGAACCTAGGTTCACCAATGTCATCAGTATAGAAGCCAATGTCTAGTAAAGTCATGTAGATCAGGATAGAGACGTCCGGACTCTATCTCCGGGAGGCTACAGTGGCATTTTAGGAAACATGAATCTTCTTTTGGTTCAATATCGTGAGTGTTATACTAGATGGTTTCCTGGAATCTCACTTGTTCTAGTTCACTCTTCTATATATGGTTCGTACGAGATCTTTCACAGCGGATGAGGCAAAGCCTTTAGCTCCAGTAATTTTAGCTCCAGCCAGGGGCCGGGGTAGACCTAAAGGTAGAGGTCGAGGGCATGCCTGAGCAGCAGCACCAGTTAGAGCTCATGAGGTTGAGTATGAGCCTGAGCCAGTCCGAATTAGTAGTGGATGATGTAATGACCATTCTGGTCATGTTCGCATTTTCAATATTTTTGCACTGTTAAAGTTTACTTGTAGTGGCCCCAAATCATTTATGACTTGCTGCGACCAATAGTTCGGTGCTCAGGCCGTTCGTTAGGTCTTTATAATTGTTTCCCTATTTTAGAGCTTTAACATAGGAAATTGTTAACTTTAGTCAAAATTTTTAGCAAGCATGCTCAGAATTGAATTTTGACAGTTCCATTAGCTCCGGAGCATGGTTTTGGTCTAGTTGGACCTTTAGTCGGGGCTTGGGAGCTTTTAGTTTGGTTTTATCTCACTTTATGAGATTTCAGGCCAGTTAAACTTGGAAGTTTGACTTTGGTCAATATTTGGAGAAGACGACCTCAGATGGAAATTTTATCAGTGTTATTAGTTATAGAATGTCGACTTTTGGGCTAGAGGGACCTTTGGTTTGGGTTTCGAGGCTTCCGGACTCATTTTGGGCCATTGGGTTCCATTTTGGTTAAAGGTTTATTTTGGGTGTGGGACCCACCTTTTCATTAAATCGACCTTCATTGGGAATTTTATCGATTCTATTGAGCTCAGAATGCCCTTTTTATTTAAGTAGCATGTTTGGTTTGTGTCCGCGAGGTTCCAGATAAATCCCAAGGGTCCATCCGAGCATTTAAACTTGGCTAAGTTTTGCTGGTATAGTTGGCTCTAGTGTATCTGTTTTTGCGACTTTTTTGTCGCAATTGCAAATACTGCTTTTGTGATAGAGCACCATTTGTGGACATTCCTCTGTATTTGCAGAGGTACGTCTAGTCGGGGACCTCCACTTTTGTGCAGTTCTATCTCTTTTGCGACGTCCGCTTTGCAGAGATTTCCCCACTTTTATGGAGGCACGGGTGAACAGTGACCTCCGCATTTGCAAAGAAAATCTCCACTTTTGCAGAGATCATTGTTTTAAACATTCCTCTTTTATCTTCAAGCTCATAAAACCAAATTTTCTCCATTGTTGTTAGAACTTCTAGCTCTATATTCAGTGTGGGTTTATCAATTAGTGTAGGGGTGATATTTTTTGTACCCGTGTTTGATTCCTCGTCCTAAATTGTAAGTTCTAACCTTTAATTTTTGTTAATTTCTCAATTGATTCCCAAATTTGTCCTTGAGGTTAGGGGTTGTTTTAGGCCCTCTCCCCTACTCGAATTATGCTCATTTTTGGAGCATGTGTTTCTGGCGACGTCGGCAGCATTGTGGTAACTTTTATTTTTTATTTCAGGTTGCGGGGACCATGGGCTCGCTTTTGACCCAGCTAAATTATTAGCACTATGGGTATCATTAGCTTTGTATTGAAAAGTAGATTATGTTCCTGATAGTTTGATTGCTATTTTGGGTTTCTCGGAGTAATTTGGACTCGGGCGTCGTCTTTCCAACAGCTATTCATCAGACGTCTGGTGGGTTTTGGCTTACCAATCTTACACTTTGCTTATATAGAATATAATTGTACTACTTAGCATCTTTGGGTTGGGTTTACTAGTTTTGCACTCCCAGACCTTGTCCATTTCTTTTTTGTCCATTCTTGCTATCTTTGCTTCAGTATTTGAATTAGTGCGGTAGTATTACCCTTGCGACCCTGAGTGGCCTTTGAATATGCCTTTGGACCATACATGGTGGGACATTTGGGAAGTGTCCATGAGTCCCAGATATTATTTCGCGATTATGAGCTGTTTATCTGTTCTATAGAGCGGATTGAGCATGTGCAGGAACGGTAGGTTGATTGTGAGTTGTTGAGCTGTTAGTTATATTTGAGCATATCATCTTTATCATGAAATGAGCTTTTCTTGATCGATTTACTACTACATGGATGCAGGCCTGACTATCACAAGTTTTTTAAACCTTGCATGGCCCCGATGGACTATTTTCAGTTATAAATGGATTTAAAACTGGTTTTATGGATTTTCTTATGATAAAAGAGATTATGCGATGGTTTTTCACACTGATACTATACTTGACTGGTTCGGAGTGCTAGACATGGTTTTATTATTAATTTTAAACCCGGATAGACTTTGGGCACACATATTGAGATATTGAGAGCTTGTATGTGGTTTTGGAGACCTCCATGGACCTTGCCTATCCATACTAGGGGCTACGGGCTGAGAGTACTAGAGGAGGGGTATACGGGGGAGTAGAGGTATACGGGGGAAGCCTTCTATTGGTCCTACCTGTTGGGCCTACGGGCACCGAAGGAGGTGCATATGGTACCACTGGCACTTCATAGCATATCATACATTGTTTGCACAGTTCCACCCTTGTTTGTTGTTTGTTGAGTGTACGCTTCGGTAGTATGGGATGTCGGAGGGTTTGTTTTCACTTGTTTGTATTCCTCAGGTGTATGGGTGCTCATTAGGATTGTAGATAGATTGGTTTACTTACTCCTATTGTAGTTACCTACTAGTTTGCTTATGATCATCCTTACCTTATGAGTTGTGATATTAGTATGCTTATGATTAGTTTCCTTTCTTTCCTTCCCATTATTTAAGGTTATTGGTACACCACCTTGTTCTTTAATCTTTCCTTTAGTTAATGTTATTGCAAGGATCTAGGTGCATTCTCTACTCTTTCATCTGTGTTCTGTGATATATCTTTTATGGATAGCTTAGTTCACTTGTGTTCTGTTATGACTTCTATTTGTGGCTAGCTTCCTTGTTCCTTACTCGGTTTGCTTCTGTGATAGCTATTTACTGCTTTTATATTTTATATATGCTCAGTCGGCCTATGATGCCTATTGGGTACCCGTTGCTTATGTAATGGGTGGTCATACTACACTTCTGTATCTCTCTGGTGCATATCCTAGTGTGGGCCATCACCATTGATGCGGAGACTCGTGCTGCATTTTTGGATATCCGAGATATAGGGTGAGCTCCTGACCATCAGGTCTCGGCCATATCTCTTCTTTTGGCACTGTTTACTCTTTTATATTTAGATACAGTTGTATATTTTACTTTCGTACTCTCTTTATTATACTCTATATATTTAGTATTGGTTTCTGTACTATGATACTAGGTCGTACGATAGTGTAGTTCTCTCTATCTCTATCTCTCTCTCTCTTTATATATATATATATATATATAATCCAGTTGCTTCTCTCTTTATTATGCCTTTTTACTTGCTTCCGCTTAGTATTTTCTTATGCATGCTTCGCTTTGATTGTGGCCCATTACTAACCATTCTGGGCTATGGGGGATATATTCGCCAACAGAGAGGGGATTGTAGGTGCCATCATGACTCGAGAAATTAGGTCGTGACAGCTTGATATCAGAACCTAGGTTCACCAATGTCATTAGTATAGAAGCCAATGTCTAGTAAAGTCCTGTAGATCAGGTCAGAGACGTCTGGACTCTATCTTCGGGAGGCTACAGTGGCATTTTAGGAAACATGAATCTTCTCTTGCTTCAATATCGTGAGTGTTATACTAGATGGTTTCCTGGAATCTCACTTGTTCTAGTTCACTCTTCCATATTTGGTTCATACGAGATCTTCAGCAACGGATGAGGCAAAGCCTTCAGCACCAGAAATTTTAGCTCCAGCCAGGGGCCGGGGTAGACCTAGAGGTAGAGGTCGAGGGCCTGCCTGAAGAGCGGCACCAGTTATAGCTTATGAGTATGAGTATGAGCCTGAGCCAGTCCTGATTAGCATCCCATGGACCAGGGGATAGCCCAGGTGCCACTAGGGCCAGTAGCAACATCGGTATCGGTGCCAACACTAGCCTCATCTCCTACACTAGATATTCGGAGCTTGCTTCTTCAGTTATTGAGTGTGTTTTGGGGTAAACCTTCTTATACGGTCCAAACATCAGCACAGGAGGTAGCCCTGGGTGATCAAAATTCAGGAGCACAGCCTGCTACTGTGCCTCCCCATATGTAGGTTCTTCCAGTGCCTATAGTTGCTCAGCCTCTCACTCCTCGCCCAGTCATGTTAGAGTCAGAGCAAAAGGCTTGGGGCCGACTTCTGAGATTATCCCCACTAAGGTTCTCCGGTGCTCCCGGACAAGATGCCCATGAATTTATTACTACTTCTGAGGAGATGCTTCATCATATTGGTTAGTTGGATGCCCACGGAGTAGATTATACCACCTATCAGCTGGAGGGACCAACTAAGCTTGGATAAAGGGCCCAGGTAGCTTGCAGACCTTTTGAGTCTTCTCAATTCACTTGGAGAGAGTTCTATGAAGCCTTTATGGATAAGTTCTTGCCAAAGTGTGATCATGAGCGCCGTAGGGATAAGTTCACTCGATTGATGCATGGATCGATGACAATATCTGAGTATGAGACCCATTTTCACCAGTTGGCACCATTTGGGGCTATGATTATTCCTATAGAGCCATACCAGGTTCATCAATTTGTTTGGGGGTTGA